>CM061042.1:44174612-44562112 GCA_030762985.1 Adelphocoris suturalis | reverse complement strand
ATTCTGATCTATGCCCTTCTACGCACAAAAATAATGGCCTGCCTTTAGAAAAATAGAACTGGAAAGCAAATACGTAAAAATGTTCAACATCTGACTGTTCTGTAAGTACTGAAATGTTCTTAAAACTTTTCGTGGTTCCACATATAAGATGCCGCGTTTGATAGTCATTTCCAACAGAAAAAAGAACGCCAGCCAAGTTGGGTGGGCAGTGTAACTTCCTCATATATTGTAACATGGGCTGTAAGTCTTGAGGGTATCCCACTATACCCCACCGCATCCATACATCCCACACCAAGCGAGCAACATTCCCTCCACATGTCTGATTTCAACGAGGTTTTTCCTACGGACTCGGGATAATTAGACTACAACCCATCGCATCTAAACATTCCACAAAGAGCGAGCAAAGGGAGCGAGACAACTCACCTCAAACGAGCGAAGCGAGCAACATCCCCAACATGCATTTAACCTACCCTTAGTGATCTACCGTTTCCTATCATTCTACAAGTTCCACTCGACAGTAAAAGACCATCGCATCTATACAGCCAAACCGAGTGAGCGAAGCGAGCAACATCAACTACGTGACAATTGTAATACACCTCAACGGAGGGGCTTGCCCCCCCAGCTGGAAGTGGAGGCAAGCAGAGGGACCTGGAGCAGCTAGGGTGTTAAAAATGTACAAATATGTCACTAGTAGGCGGCTGGACCGCCAAATGTACAAGATCATTGAAGAAAGAGTAGAGTTGCTGATTATTTTCTGGTAAGCCGGGTAAAAATAAGGTTTTTTCCATTAATATTTTCATCTATTTAGGGAGCAGGTTATTCTAAAATATTGTAAGGAAGACGAAAATGTACCACTTCAATTGAAAATGTAATTTAAATAATTCGCCAGTGAAACCAATCAATGAAATATGCTTTTTATTGTTAAGAACCAACAGAGGTAATACAATCGTCATGTCAGCCAATAAATTACAAAATATATAAGAAAATACAATAAATTAAAAATATGAGTACACTCAATTAGATAAAATGTCCTACAATTCTTACATTGGATTAGTAATAGCAAACCGGAAGGAGGAGTTCACAAAATCACAACTTTATGGTGAAGAAGTCCGATGTGGTATAAAGTTCTGCGTCGAATTATAAGTCTTTTAGTTTTCTGGACAACAGCCTTTTAGACAAATGTCGAAATGATTCCGTTAAAAAATAAAAAAAAATAAAAAAAACCGGATACTACTGGATTGGATTAGACTTCAAGCTCGGTGTTAGCCTTCAGAAAGACGTGAAGTGGGCAATCTCTAGTTTGTGACTCCTACTTCAGTAGGCATCATAGCGATAGAAGCTTCAAGAATCTTGAAATAGTCTGCTGCTGACGCTTGAACGTCGGGAATATTCGATGCTAACAGGTTGTTTATTATCGCGTCAGCCATGGGCATATCTTCACCTTCACTCAAAACAGAGCCTGCAATTACAGAAGCCAATATTTGGCAAGTGGTATGACTGTGGTTTTTGAGTAAGTGATGAGCCAATTTGGTCTTTGTGACCATAGCAATCTCACAGGAGAGGAGGTTATCTACGAGAGCATAACCATACTGGCTTTCGAATTTGTGAATGTAGTCATAGTACAAGTCTGCTAAAGCTGATTCATACTTCGACTCATCACCCGAACATTTGAGGGCCAGATATAACGAGTACGCATCAAACTGTATCGATTCTCTCAATAAATCTCGGGGCTTTACAAAAGACAACAATGATTTTTTCACATCAGCCAATACTATAGCAGCTCTGGCTGGATCTCGAGAATCCAGCGATTCCATGCAGAGTGATTCAGTAGCGTTGCTAATGATGTGACGAATAGGGAAAGCCCAACCAATTCCGGATCGGTTGTGATCATTCCAGTGTGTTTTGATGGAGGACCCTAACGCTGCCATCACCGTCTCCAGTCTATGCAACTGAATCGCATCAGAAGAGCAGTTTAGCAAGTAATAAGGCACCAACTTGGATAGCGTTGTACTAGGAAGTTTGGATGACAACTCGTATTCCAAAATCATGTCACAAACATCATTGTCCAGTAACAAGAACAGCTTTTTATCAATCGACTCAATCAAGGTCTTTTTCCCATTGGGCAACACGTTCTTCACCCATTCTGAGTCAATAAGTTCCCAAACTACCTTGATGTATTTTGAGATGTATGCATCAGGTATGTTGTTAATTTCCAAAAGTTTATCAAGAATTTCTTTGTCTTCATCTTTCAACTGCTGTATTGTGGATATAATAGTGCTGTAGGAATCATCGGTAGGCTCAGAAATGAAAGAGTCTCGCACCTGAAGAAACAAGACTAGACGAAGAGACGTATTCCTCTCAGTTCTGAATATAGTTTTAATTGCAGCGATACTATACTCAACAGGGGCGATTTTGTACATTAGTCTCAGAATGTGTTTTCTAAGAGATACAGGGCAATCGACCCATTTTTCAAGTACGGGAAGGATGACGTTTTCAGGGATTTTAACACTTACTCCTATGAGAGATCCGCAGACGATTTTGAGGTAATCTCCTTTAGTGAACTGTGGCAAAAGAGATAAAGTCTCCAACGGTGTTGTGATGTGTGTTAACGATTTGCAAAACCCTCGCTGGACAGCAAATTCTACTTGAATTTCTTTAGAATATTCTTCAATTTTTTGTTGGGATGGTGTATGCTTCGAACATGAGCTTAGATACGTTGTTGGATGTTGGAGAAATGCGAGCATTTGCACAGCGTGGGATTTTGTTCTTTGCAAGGTTTTCAATTCTGGGATATCCATGTCTTCACGAACGCTTTCTCCCAAAACCATCTCGAAATGTTTTATTAATTCGCTTGGAATACCGTAACTATCATAAAGCCTGCACTTTCTATAGAAATAGCTATATTCTCGAAAATGCTCTCCTACCATGTTTTTTGCTAGAATTTCAGCATTGCTTAGGATTAAGTCTGGGTTCCTTTTCAGGAATCCGCATAGAACCCAACAGGGGGCATAACTGGGGAAACACAGCACCAGAAGGCGCTCGTATATAACAGAGCTATAATCTTTGAAAGCTCGCGATACTGAGTCCATAAAATAGTGCGCATCAGGATTTCTAATGACGTTTTCGATGTCATTCATAAGCCACTCCGGTACCTTTATACAGTTTCGTTTGTTTGCTTTATTATACTCATTGATACTTTTAAGCAAGTGTAAAATGACGTAATGGTCGTATGACTCTTTCTTCATGTTTGGTATTTCGTTCACAAACCATTCTAAACAGTTCTTTCTGAATGGTGTGTCATTCCCAATATCAACAATATCTGTATGGAGTTCATGTGCATCAGAAAAATGCAGTTCTAACATTTTGCGAAAATACGGATCAGGATCAACTTTTTTCACATAACATGCATGCAAAATGTGACGAAAGAAAGTTTTTGTATACCAATTGTAGATCGATATACCGGTAGTATTAAGAAAATCCAAAAATTCCAACACCAGCACCCAGTCATCCAAGTCCAACTTGGAAAGGAACTTGAAATATGACAGATCGCGTATTAATGTTCTTTTACAATCGTCATTTTCATTTCGTACGCTCTTCACAATAGAAGCAAACGTTTCTTTGAAATCACCCTGACATGCGTCCAGTTCTAGTGTCTTCATCATCTGGGAGACAATATCCTCCCGTACTTTCGGATCTGGTCGTGATGCTAAGAGTTTCTTAAGTCTAGGTAACGAAAGTTCGCATGGAAGGTTAGCAATGCATTTAGCTTGATCACTAATTTCCATTTCAGAAATTTTGGCATCTATCCATTTGGTTCTGGAGCACAATGGGAGTTTAGATAGCCAAAAATATGGGAATTTAAGGAGTAAATCTTCTGAAGTGCAATCCCTATTGTACTTCAATCGAAAAGCTGATGTGAGAACACTTGGACTCACTGATGGTTTTAGGTATTCCAAGCAGCTATGAACTATGTTATATTGGCCTGCCTCAAATAACTCGGATAATTTTGAAGGAAGTAAACTGGAAGCATATACTTGTTTAAATTGGTCCAAAGACAAACGTCTGAAAAACGTATCCCTAGAAAAATATCGTAAGAATTTATCACAGTCCTTCAAAATCAAGTCAAAATAGTTTTTAAGTAGTTTGTTCAATGGCCTCCTCCCTAGACTCAAGTAAGGGAAACGACTGTCATGTTCAACTAGCAAATGCACGAAAGTGCTGAAGTTCTTGTTTGTGAGTTTCATAAACACACATTTATAGTGGTCAATATTCTTGATCTTATGGGCAGTTTTCTCATTTACAAGATTCCCCACATAATCGGCACTGAGCGTTGGATATTTATCTAATAGAGCCATCATTACGTGTCGAGGGAGCGTTAAGCTGATCTTGCTGAGTTCGTTTTGTACGAAGGGTTCACTACAAGCTGGCAGTATTAGTACTGCTGTACTAACGCCATATCGCGATTTCACACCAACGTATACTGCCTCTCCCGCAGCAGTGTCTCTCAGTCGCGATCCATATCTGTTCAGAATTTTCAACCGCGTTGAGTACGCCAATTTAGGCAAGATGTTCTGCAGAAAATCCACAGGGTCATCATTGTTGGAAAAGAACCAATCGAATTTCAAAGCTTGGCTCACATACAGAGAATCAGTACTCGTCAACATTACCCAAACTTCAGAAGACACTTTATACCTGTTGACCAGTTTGGTTCGCAAGAGTTTCTGAAGGGGTGTCGTAGCGTGATAGTCTTGAAGCACAGCAGAGATATTCTGGGCAATTTCATGATCCCTGTTGTTGAGAAGGAGGTTGAAATCCTTTATAACTCGACAGGGAACGAGTTTTGTGTCTTTGGTCAGGTTACTGAGTGCTGCCAAAAGATCAATTCGGTCCCGCATCTGAAATTCAAGAAAATTTCTTTGAATTTTGGTTGTACGGTACAACATTGATAAAGGCATATAGACAACAGTCGAAATTGATATATAGGTAGCATTTCCAGATTAAATTCAACATTTTCCAAATAAAATCCAATATTTTCCAAATGGAATTCATCATTTTCTACAGAGATTTCTAAATAGATTTTCAATAATTCGCATTATCCACAACAACACCATCCATGAATAGATGAGTTAGGCAAACGGGGGCTTAGAACACTTACACTAACGTATATATACAGCTCATCACAATCTTAAGGATGAACATGATCAATCCCAGTACTCTGCCGCCAAATTAAGATTGGGATGAGCTCCTGCCTTCCTATATCAATCTATCCATGGATGGTATTGTTTATGAACAATGCGTAATGTTGAAAATCGATTTGGAAAATGTTGGATTCAATTCGGAATAATGTTGAGTCCTATTTGGAAAATTTCGAATTTTCATTGGAAAATCACATTTTCAGATCTTAGGAACGATCTGAAAAATCGAAAATGGTGGCAAGTGATTAATAACATCCCAAAAAAGGTTAATTTATCGAAAAATGCATAATGAGGTTCTTTTTTCGATTTTTTCGAATTGCATATAATGTGTTGAATTCTCTTTGGAAATGTTGAATTCCATTTGGAAAATGTTGGATTCAATCTGGGAAATGTTGAATTTAATCTGGAAATGCTATAGGACAGTCGAATGGTGCCTACAGATTTTTAGCAATTATTGATCTTAGGGAAAAGAAGTAGAGTTGAATATTGTTAGGATTTGACATCATGAGCCCTACATACAAATGCCAACTGCTACAAGGTAGAAACCTAACTAACTGCCTACCTTTTTCTACCTACCTACATGAAATGACTGATACAGTTTTATGTGGCAGTGCAAATATTTGGTCACTAGGGCCACTATTTTTAACACACACACACACCCAGATATATATATTAATTGCTATGCAATTCTCATGCCGACCCCCAATAATTTTTTTTTGTCCCGCTACACGAACCTGCGAGGTCGTGGGTTCGAATCCCAGCCAGGCTTGAAATTTTTTTTTTCTCGTGAGACGAAGGTTGTGGGTTCAAATCCCAGTCAAGCTTGACAATTTTTTATTTTTTTCTCGTGAGACGAATTGCATAGCAAATTATCCTCGTTTTCTACACATTAGAAAAGAGAAAATATCCGGCGAGGCGCGAAGCGCCGAGTATAGATTAGGGGGATCCAGGGGGGCGAAACCCCCCTGGTGGGGTCAAGGGGTGGAGCCCCTTGTGAGGCCCGAAGGGCCAAGTATTTATATATATATATATAAGTTACGTACGCATATTATGCACACCCTATGCACATTTTATGCGTACTCAACAGAACCCACGCCCCACTCTCATCGGAGGTTCCCTCCGACGCTCGCCTCACGAGTTCAGTCTGTTCAATCATACAACATTCCGGTAGGTACTTCTGTTTTCGTTAGTTCCTGGTCAAGTTTACTCTGTGGTTCGTTCGGTCTGGTCTAGTGTACTCTGTGTTTTCGACAGTTTACTCTGTGTTTTCGACCGTTTTAGTGAGAAAATGTGGGAGGAAATTCAGCGCTCGCGATAGTTTGCGACGCTACAGCCACACTGTTCACACAGTTGATCTCCCCGATTTGCGAGCTAAAACGCTGAAGTGTGCCGCTTGCTCTGACACTTTTTCGTCCGTTTCCGACTTCAGCCAGCATTTAGAGGCTATGCACGATGTGTCACCGGAATGGTGATTGGAATTTGACACCGTGAAAGAGAGCTTACGCACTTTGAGAGTGAAAGTGGCTGCGTTGGAGAAAACTGCGATCCCAGAAACGTTTGAGTGCAACGAAAAAATCGACATCCGAAAAAATATTGAACCTCAACGTCAGTTCACGCGAAAGAAGAAAAACGAATGAAGAAGAGCGAAATTTGTGAAACCGTCGAATGAAGAAGCTTCGGCATTAGCTGCTCAAGCCTGTCTTCCTATGACTTCGTTTTCCTTTCATGGTAATTTTGAAAAGTAACATGATTTCAAACTATTCTTGAGAACCAGGTGGTGGGGGTCTTGAGGTTCAGTCATAAAATCCACAGGTTGTCTAGGCCGGTTTATTTGTAAACCATCCTCAGGGCTACAAACAACCAGAGGATATCAGACAACCAACATTCTGGATTGTATTCTCTAAGGTCTGAAACTGATGAGAAGGGTCCGCCAAATTTTGAAAAGTTGGAGCCATGTAAATACCTCATTTTTATCATTCGATACCTAATGATTGGCAGGACATTTCGTTATGGGATTAAAGCGACTCGAAAAAATGAAACGGCAAAAAATAATCTACACTGAAAATAGTCAAGATTTCATGGTTTTTTAACACTTTCTCAGGCATTTGTGGACCGATTTGCATGATTTAAATCACGCTGGAGTCTATTTTCCATCCTCTGTCCGCTCCACAAAAGAAAACGGTCAATTTACGAGTTTGGAAAATAGGTAAAACTGGAGCTGCAAACTGCGCCCCTAGCGGATTTATCTCAAACTGCTAGGACGTGGCGGGGAAAGCCTATCCCCCACTCTGCTCCCGAAGGCCGGGCGACCGCCCCCTCGATTGTCTCCCTCCCCCCCTAACTGCTCCCATTAGGTTAGCATCACCATGGCAACAGGGTGACCTTTTGTAGAACTGGAGTAAAAAAATGAAGTACAGCCTAATTCCGCCTTCCTCAACAACCGACTAACCTTCCTAGACTTCTGTTTTACTTTCCCAACATCCCAACAGAGTGGAAAGTAATGTCCACTTTTACTTTCTCAGCATCCCAATAGAGTGTAAAGTAATGTCAATTTTTACCTTCCCAACATCCCAACAGAGTGGAAAGTAATGTCCATTTTTACTTTCCCAACATCCCAACAGAGTGGAAAGTAATGTCCATTATTACGTTCCCAACATCCCAACAGAGTGGAAAGTAATGTCCATTTTATACGTTCCCAACATCCCAACAGAGTGGAAAGTAATGTCCATTTTTACGTTCCCAACATCCCAACAGAGTGGAAAGTAATGTCCACTTTTAATATCCCAACAGAGTGGAAAGTAATGTCCATTTTCACTTTTCCATCATCCCAACAGAGTGTAAAGTAATGTCTACAACTTTGACATGTCCATGATCTATCGTTTTTCCCCTCAAGGGAGAAATTTATATATGGGTCATTCTCACTGAAAAGGGCAGTTCTGAGTTCGAGTTTTTTTAAGTAACTTGTTAGTACCTACCCGGCTCATTAAAAAATTTAGTCCAACTGTCAATTCCGAGAACTCTACTACAAAAAAAGGCCATTAATTTTTCAACTTGGAAAGTGCTCCAGGTTATAACTAAAATCATCGTTTTTACCAAAAAGTAACCAAAGGATCTTAGTAACCTAGGCTTTTAGTTGCGATGTGTTCTTCGACGTTTCAGATGTTTTCGATTTCTAAATAATAAGAATACCTTTGGGACATCAAGAGGTGAATGAAATGACGAGCAATTTGAAAAGCAGGCCCGTAAAGAGCTAAATTAAAACAACAGACAACAAATTCATAGTAAAAGCAAACAGCATACAGATAAAACACGGCTAAAGCATTTTCCAGGTTTCTTGAATTTTAGCCGAAGGATCTACGCAGTAATCATCCGGGGGTCCAGGGGGCTTGTCCTCTGGCGAGGCTCGAAGGGCCGAGTTTTAACGATTTCTTTCTATTGAAATTGCTCAAATTTCAATACAATTGAACATTTAATAGTAGGTAA
This sequence comes from Adelphocoris suturalis, assembly GCA_030762985.1. NCBI lineage: Eukaryota > Metazoa > Arthropoda > Insecta > Hemiptera > Miridae > Adelphocoris > Adelphocoris suturalis. The sequence goes on along the minus strand of CM061042.1, from coordinate 44,553,434 downwards.
TTAGAGAAAATTTGCTCAAACGATGATGCTGCATGACTGGAATTTTTTACTTTCATAAATTATGTTCCTCCTTCTAAAATTGGCTAGAAAACCAATTTTTATTCATAAAAAAAATCAAATAGATGGTCATCATTGGAAAGCATATGCAATTCCATTTCGGCATAAACAATTTAAAAAATTTGTGAGTTGCTTGAAACCGTGCCAGAAAAATTGGAATTTCGCGAGTTTCAGAAATCGGCGACAATTCACTGTGCTCGCTCGAAAAGTGTTTCTAAATTGTACATGCTAGTGACGGGAAACACTTCCTTAGTACTACAGTTTTCCAAATTAAAAAAAAAAAAAATTTCCACCTGTAGTGGATTTATATATGTTTTACTTGGTGTCGGTAGACCAAGTGGGACATTTATATTCTGATTATGCGGGTTAGTCCCCGTGTTATTCCTGTAAGGAATGTGAGCGAATCCGTCAAGGTCAGCTTGCTTGGCGGGATGAACTGAGAGATAGTTCGTGTCGCAGCCGCGTGGAGCACTGGGCTCGCATAGTGGGTGCTGGGTTCGATCAGTTTGGTACTGAGCCGTTTTGTAATATTCCGGCCTAAGATTTATATCTGTAGGAGGAATATGTTGAGCTTGGTTGAGGTACTGAAAAGTATCCTTCGTTTTTTGTACATTTGGAGTGTATTTGACACTCGGATCGGCCGGGTAGGCTTGTGTCGAATATCGTGGGTATTCGGACAGCTTGGTCGAATCATAATGATTGACTTCAGAGCGGGTCTGAAAGGTATCCTCGATCTTTTGTATAGGCGAGGCTTGATCTAACGTTTCCTTCGCGAATACGTTAGGTGAGAAGGCGATCTCGTCGTGAGGATCGAGCCTTGCGCCGTCGCTGGGACCGGCGGATTGGCCGGGTAGCATGTAGGTAGCGCTACGGGGGCTAAGAGGCCCGGCTTCGCCGTCGTCTGCCTCCCCTTGCATGAGGAAATAAGACGGCCGACGTTCCATCGAAATAGCCGAGTTATTAGCTCGTTTCGATGCCTCTATGTATAGAAATAGAGGGTTTAGGAAGGTGGACTCGCTTGACAGAGCTTCTTTCCTTTGCTCGTATGTCAGGGTCCTACCTTGTAGTCTTGAAAAAGACTTCCTTGGACGGTAAATTAGAGCGGATGAGCAGAGTAATTTACCGGCGTGCCCCAGCGGTCGGTGACGAGCCTAGTGCTACGAAACCCGGGTGACACGGCTAGGAACGTCCCTCGGGCGTACGATCTAAAGAGAATATCGATAGATGTACCGGGTGGCGTCCTGACAGATGAACTACGTTGGGCAATGAGCAGGATGAATAATCACTGGACTCGTAGATGCCAATGCGAGATCTGTGTGGAGAGAAGGTAGGCCTTGTAGAAAGCAGTAGGAAGCCGTTCTTGAGATGAACTCGGGATGCAGAAGGTTCGTCAGCGTAGAGCGTGTAGAAATCTTCGTACTTCGAGGTGTCGTCGTCGAGAGCGGAGAGTAGAATGAATTTCGGAGGCTCCGAGCGGGGTATTTATAGGGAGGTGGCCGCCTCCTGCCGCCTCCTGATTGGTCCGCTTAATTTCATTAATTCGACTGTGTAATCTCATTGGCTCGCACATTGTTTTCTCAGTATCTGCGAGTATGATAGCTGAGCTGGTCCTCCGGGCTGGTTTCCCCACGTCCGTCGCTGCGACGGGGTCCCCGGGGGTGGCTTACGAGCGTCCGTCGCGGAGCCGACGACCTTGAGTTTAGACGGGGACCTCGGGTGCTTTCTCTGCGTCAGTTGTTCAGACGGGGTCCCCGGGGTGGCTGCTGGACCAGAGGTGGTTGCTTGCCGCCTCTTGGTTGGTTCGCCTATTGTCTCTCGTGTAATCAGTGTTTCTGATTGGCGAGTAGGCTTGTTTGAATTGTCCTTGTTAGTTTTAGAGGACGTTTGATTTTCTGTTTGAGTTTTCTCGTTCAAGGCGACTTGGTTCGAGATACTTGTCGCATCTCTCTCGCCCAGTAAGTGTCTAGGGAGGTCGCCTTGTATGTTATTAGTTAATATTTCACTTTTGAGAGAGAATTTCGTATTTTCTCTCTGGTGAAATATTTTGTTTGACTGAGTTATAACTCGACGTCTTATAAATATTTTTGTGTTGTGTCTACCTCTTTTTGGTAGCCCTGAAAAGGGCTGTTGACAAGAGGGGGTGGTTTTCACCACACCACCATGTGAAATAAAATGAGCATAAGAATCTGTTACCACTAAAATAGTTTATTTCAAATGATAAAAAAGTGCAGAAAAAATAGAATGTTGCAAGCAATTAGTTTAAAACTAACTTCAACTCATGCGGATTAGAAAAGAACTCATGAGAATTAGAAGAAGGAGAAAGTCAACTTTAAATTGAATAATGTTTTTGAGCCTCTGTCGTAATTTTTGTTCTTCGATTCCCTGGTGTCCTGGAGCCAGGGCCGAAAATATGTTGTAATTTGAGGAGAAGGTTTGATGTTAGATTTTGAAAATTTAGTCCGTTCTGAGTGAGAAAATCTTTGTCTACCATCTCAAAATTGGTGAAATACGAAATGGCGGCTTCACTAAGATGGCTTAATTTGCCCATTTAAAAGTTTTTCTCTAATAATAACTAAACCGTACATCCTACAGAAACTTTTATACGTAGCAAAGTTGTAGAGAATAAAAAAAACAAAACGATTCGATCCCAAAACTCTGAATTACCTCTTAAAATAAGCGAATTACAAACAAGTGAAACTTGGGCTAATTTGGGGCCAGTCCTCTCCGCCCTCCGTCTAGACTTTTGCCCTTCAATATCACTTAGTGGCGTTAATATTGATCTTATTTCTGTCTGCCAAAGCTCATTCTACTCAAGATTAAATACTTTCCAAAGTTCGCTTCGAAAAGTTTTTGCTCAGACCGTTTCTCATTGAAGTACAAAGTAAAATGCCGTTTTTGCTAACTTTATGTGTAAAATGGCACAAAATTCAATAGTTCGACTGTAAGTCCATAGGGAAAGGTCTCAGCTAAACTATGCTCGATGCAAACCTTGGAAAGTATTTAATCTTCAGTAGAATGAGCTTTAGAAGACTGAAATCAGACCAATATTAATGCCACTAAGTGATTTTGAAGGGAAAAAGTCTCGACGGGGGGGAGAAGAGGACTAGCCCAAAACTGGCCCGATTTTCAATTGTTTATAATTCGCTTATTTTGAAAGATAATTCAGAGTTTTGGGATAAAATCTTTTTTTTATGCTCTATAACTTTTCTACGTAAAAAAATTCTGTAGGATGTATGGTTCAGTTATTATTAGAGAAAAAACTTTAAAATTGGCAAATTAACCAATCTTTATGAGGCCGCCATTTTGTATTCCACCAATTTTGAGATGGCAGACAAAGTTTTCTCACTCAGAACGGACCAAACTTTCAAAATCTTATCTCAAACCTTCTCCTCAAATTACTACCTATTTTCGGCCCTGGCTCCTGGACAATCTGTGATGTATTTTTTGATCCTGATAGTGAAATAAACTTTTCCCGTGCTCTCAATTAACCACATCCTACGATTTTCTTCTCCGCAAAGTGGGATGATTCAATGAAGATATTCATAAATGAGCAGTGGGGAACGAATTTGTAAGTGTAGTGGTCGATCTTGCATTTGATTTTGTTTTTTAAAACGATGTTAGTCTTGAAGATTGTTTTGCAGATGTTACATATTCGATTGACATATTTATGATGACCGCTGAATCAATTTTCCTCCGTTTTTTATTGAAATAAAATTGACAGTTGGATTTAAAGGCCAGTTCTCGTTTGAACCTGTGGATAAACATTCTTAACATTTGATTGTTGATTGATCATGAACATGATCGTATGAGCCTTTTTTTTTTCTTTTTTTTTCGAATTACATTTATGTTGAATTAATTACCGATTTGAGCACTTTTTATGCAATGTGATCGTTAACACACGCATGCATGTGATGGTTAACTATCTATACGTTTCTCGGCAAAAAAATTTCTAAATAATATTCAGCTCTAAAAATAAATTGTTGGATTCTTGCAATTATTTATAGTTTTTAAATTACACTAATTACTATTGCTGTGAGATTTCAGCGGATTTTCGTAAAAAATGAAGCAATTGCCATTGCTTCCAATCATTTTCGAAAATTTTCTTAATTTTGAGGCATTCTGAAACGGATCTTAGGGTTTAGCGATATGTACGCCGTTTAACGCGAGAAAAAATATAATACATACCTATAGCAAATCCAAATTGAATTCGACATTGTTGTCCAAATAGATTTCGATATTCTTCCATCGAACTTAATCAAGTCTAAATAGATTTCGAAATTTTTCCGAATAGAAATGGACATCTTCCTAATAGGTTTCGACACCTTCCGAAAAGGTTTCAACATTTTACAAATAAATTTGGGCATTGTGTGAATCTGAGAAGAAATCTCCCCGAAAAACCATGTCACTCTATAATTTAGGAGAGCGTCTAAATGGTAGATTATGGATTGAAAAGGTATTGCATTCCAATTCAAGAATGTAGTTTGTTTTTGTTTCCAGAATGTAGGTATTGGCAATTTGTATGTTATAGGGTGTCACAGTTGTTGTTCCTTACTTTTATATTTGGAAAATGTCGAAACCTGTTTAGAAAATGTCGAAACCTAGAAACTGTTCATCATGCCATTTTGAAGGTGTACATTTCTAATTGGAAAATGTCGAAGTCGATTTGGAAATGCTATGTAAGATGTAATGTGTATGTATTTATGTGCCAAACTATAGCTCCTCAAAGGGTTGAGATAAAATTGCCATCCTTGCGATGAAAAAATTCGAGAATTTTGCTTTAAAATGGTTAAAAATGCTAGTAATGGTTGAATTTTTATTTTTGCAGACTTTTAATCAAACAAAGTTTACCTATCAACAATGAACTGGAACATTATTATATTATCAAAAAAATTAGGAAGAACAACGTACTTAAATTTCATTAATATTTTTTGTTTTTAAAAAAATTGTTAAAAACTGCGCAAAAAGACAAAAGTTCTAAACTTTATTCTGAGTCGCAGAATATTTAATAAATAAAGACGCAAAAAGTTAATAAATCTTTACAGATAAATGCTATGACTTAACTGTCGAAGTCAGGGCAGAGAGCAGATAAATACCATAATATAAATCATAAGCTTTTCAACGCGACGGTTGAAAAGACGGATTTTTGTACGACCAAAACGGCCGGTAGGTATTACGTTTTTGAAAATTCGACATGATCATAGAAATAATTCACGAACAGTTTGAATTCAGGCGGCAAGGAGTTTTCTCGAACCATTCGATACAAGCGTCTCGATTCGATTCGATGCGATAACTCGAGCGGATTGTGGTTTCGGGGAGGTGGAGTGGGGGGTGGGAGGGTGAGACCGAACGTCTAGTACAGCCTTACTCAACCTTCTTGTCTCACGGGCCACATCTGTGTGTTCCGTAGTGTAAGCGGGCCACAGTTCACAAAGCAGGTATTACAAATCTTTGTAATACGAATACCTTAGTCAAGGTACAATAGAACTGTAAAATACATTTAAAAATAAGTATATTTACAAAATCAATATTACAAAAATCATAGTAATACAAAATTAATGTGATTTTTGATATTGTGACAGGCTTTTAACTATGCGAGACAGATCAGTGTCTCCGCTTTTAACGTGGGTTATCTTTGGTATTTATTTCGTCAAAAATGAATTGAGTCAGTTCGGTAAGTTAAAATAGGAGTGAAACAGAACCGAAAACAGAAGAATTATAAAATGACTAAATAGAGGAGGAAACGGGTATAGGTAGGTAAATTTCATTCTATCGGACAAAAAGTGACCCTAGCTTTTGAGGGCCACACAGAAAAGCTTGGTGAGCCGCTTGCGGCCCGCGGGCCGGTATGGCTGGTATAGTATATCATGCGGGGTTCAAATATTTCTTTCATAGCCGGGCGCAACAGGAAAACTGAAGGTAAAGATGGCCGGCAATATAAAACAACGAGTTGAGAAGTCGAGTGGCAGTGAGTCATCTCGAACGCGAGCTTCGTATGTTAACATCGTGAAAAAATATCGTTTTAGTTATTCGATATATCGTGAAAGAATACTGATATTTCGATATATCGGCTATTTTTCATTAACAAATGGTATATTAAAGGTATAAAGGTAAGTACGTTCAACTTGCTGAAAGAAATAAATCAATGCTTTTTAAATACTATGCTACCATCACGACACTTATTACTATATAACAATCTGTTGTTTGTAAAATGTTTCGGGTTTCTTGAGGGTTGGTCAATGAAAAGTCTATATTCTAGGCCGACGTTTCGAAATATTTATATTTCATCTTCAGGACTTGGAAAACTGTATTTGGAAGCTTATTTCATATCCTCGTCATAGAGCTTTAGTAGGTAGCTATCTACTTAAACAACTCGGCCCTTCGGGCCTCGCAAGGGGCTCCGCCGATGTTATTACTTTGAGCCTGACTGCTAAAATGTAAAAAACATGGAATCATGTTTTAGCTCCTCGCTCTCACTTTATTATAGAAATGATCACGACGATTGAGCTCTTGTGAGATGATGATCTCCTAATAGAAACTCGCGAGTAAACATTCACTTCATTATAGAAATGATCACGACGATTGAGCTCTTGTGAGATGATGATCTCCTAATAGAAACTCGCGAGTAAACATTCACTTTATTATAGAAAGAGGCTAAAGAGGCTACATACGAAATTACAGCTTCCTGTAGTGTAAAGTATAGAAATTACCTATTAAAATGATTTAACCACCGCTTCACAAATCAAACCGTTCTCGCAATATTCGGATCACCTGCTATGAATCACATAATCGAAACACCAGCTCAATGAAATCATCAGAAATTAACAAGCGGTTGCAATCATGTTCACAATATCAATAATTGAGAATGATCACCTGTATGTAAACCATATAACCGGGGCTCTCGATCGGCTCGGGGGCGGTCTCGCCTGGTGATTTTCGGTTGCGCGATTTACGAATCGTAGAAAGGGGAGCTTACCTAGAAATAGGTTGGAGCACCTCGGGAGGCCGCCATGGTGGGTCGGGTCCGGGCTCGGTCGGGAAGCCCCGGCCTTTTAGGCGGGTTAATGACCAGCATTCACTCCTTTATCTCATTTTATTATTATTGTTTTAATTAATCTATTTTTTCTCTCTCTCTCCTTTATTGGCTACATTAATGTTAATTTACTTTATGCAACAATATTACATTGACAATTGTCCTACGTTACAGCATGTTTTGACAAAATATACGATTCTGATTAAAATAAGGTGAAATTGATCAGAGTCTTATCTGATTTAGATTCTACCCGCCTGATTTGAATCCGATTTCAAATCAGGTACTCCTTCATGGATCTATTTGGATTTATTTTTGACCTTCTCAGGAGCAAAAATGTCGGTTCAGATATTATAAAAGTAAAATCGATTTATCGGTAGAAAATATATCGTCCAAAGATATCGATATTTTTTCAATATCACTACTTTGAATTGCACCACCGGCGTAATAGTGCCTACCTACCTAGACTTACGACTATCTATCTCAACTAGTTTATTTTAGTATCTAAATCTACCGCATGTCTTTCTAATAATAATCTATACCCGCCACTTGTTGAGTAGGTAGGTAGGTACCAATGAACATCAAAAAACAGTTTTTACATCAATCATTTCAATATAATTATTGTTGGAAGACAAAGTTAAAATCGAACGAGGATTAGTAGGCAGATACCTCCTGACATTAATACCTTACCTACCCAACTTTAAACCCATCAGTGGCAACAGTCACCGAAAATATATCGAATTGTCTATCATATTCTATTTCCCCTAATTTTCAACCAATGAAAAATTGTTTCTTACCTTGAAGCGTTGAAGATCACCCAATGGAATAGGTGGGTAGGTACCCACAGAGTAACAGAGGTAGGTACAGGTACCTACATATCTCAAAAGCTGAGACAACAAACAGAAGCTGAAGTGACATAAATGTCAACCCCAAGGAAGAGTGGACGATTGCACAATGTGTGTTCTGCCGCACTGTGGTGCCGACTGTAGAGATAGCAACGAATGGACGATGTCAACAATCGATTTTCTGACATCGACTCTCACTTCTCAATCTTTTACTTATATCTGCAGTATTCATCATTCTTTGCAACGCAACCTTTGAGTATTATACTCAGAGACAGCAAACATAGAATTGTCCTCAAACTGACAATGTCAACATGATCTATAAATGAAGTAGATCCTCAATTTACTGTTTATTATAGGAATGATTGATTAGGAAAGCCACTAAAAATGGTTAAAACCCTCTAAAAATCGATAAAATTATATTTTTCTCCAGAATTTCAGTCTAAAGAAGTTAATCAACAATGAACTACATCATTAAAAAAATTGAGTACAAAATTATAGGTATACCTACTGACAGTGACGGATTAATCGAATTTCGTGGGTGGGGCGGTAGTCCTCTACCGGGAGTGCCCCCCACCTCGGGAAATTTTTTGAAAAAAGACCTTGAAAAACTAGTAGTTTTAGAGGTTTTAGACCCACAGTTTATATTAGGTATGTAAAAATTAACATGAAAAACATAATTTTTATTTGCACAAATATTAGCTTGGTTACCTAACATCCATGTAAACAAAAAATTGATAAAAATTAAAAATAAAATTGTATTATTAAGTAATTTTTTTTTAGCAAAATTAAGTCGAAAAATCCAGGGAATGAAACATAGAATGCTAGAGATATAAATCAATAATACATAATAAGTAACTTAAGTCCTCGTGATGTAATAGTACCTATTTATAAATTATACATTTATATTGTAAACGCAGGATTAAATTTAATATTACACTCTTTATTTTTTCAATTTACTTTAGAAACAAAAACATTTAATAAACACTCACGATGAAATTAAATGAACTAAGTAGGTAGGTACCTACATTTTTGATTAAAGATGAAAATACAAATAAAATATTACCTTGTTAAACATTTTTTGTCTATTACTGGTAAATGTGAAACAGTGAATGATTCACTTCAATTGAAAAACACTGGTTTGCAAAGAAAAAAGAAGATACCTACTATTTTATTTTATTTTTATTTTATTTGTTGTTAATATGTAACTATAAATATGGACAATAAAGATTCATTCATTCATTCAGTTAGGAAAACACGATTTGTTTCCTTCTTCGTCGAAACAGTAGGTAGTTTGATTATGTAGGTATTATGGCTATTGATTATGTACCTTTTCGTACTGTTACCGAAAGTGGTAAACGAGAGACAAATACTGTAGGTACCTACCTACCGTAACTTGTTAAATAAACTGATAAACATTAACTTATCCCTATTCATAAAAATTGTATTCCTTACCTGCTGCCTTATGTTTTTTAGAGAAGAAAGATTTTATCTTCCATGCTCGTTTCTTGACGGAGCTCAACTCAAACACTAAAAAAAAATTTAGTTCGCGTTTAACCTGAAGTTTGGTTATTACTGCTCTTCTACTCACGAAAAGGCGACGATGGACGACAGCAAGACACGGACTCAACACCACCGTTGCCAACCTGCATTGATGATTTTTCCCTCAAGCACTTCTGGAAATCTCAGAGTTCAGCCTCGAAAATTCTGACACTACCCACGTAAATCCCCGATTGATACCTTCAAACGAACAGATTAGTAACAGGCCGTGACAGATTAGTAAAACCGGTAACTAGGTACCATTCCAGTTTCCCCACAGTAGGTATAAAGTTTCCTTTATCTATACCTACTCGTATTTTTGTCAACCTACAAGCACGACAGCGTGATTCTTTTCTGGCGTTCCCTGACAAGAATTTTTTCTTCTGCTTCGGGGGGGGGGGGGTCACCGCCCCCCTTTGATCCGTCCTTGCCTACTGAAAATACGCATAAGCACCTAAATGTCATTAATATTTGCTGAAAAATTGATATCAAAACCATGGAAGAAGAGAGAAAATTTAATAAACTCTTCTTCCATGTCAAAACTAAGAGAAGCCGACAATTCATAATCTTTTTTGAATCACACAATACCATTTCGAACTTTTTTGTTTGCCATAAAATAAAACAACTCAAAAATAATAAAAAGTTTCAGAGATGTAACATGATCGTATGAACGAATTTCCGAGAATTACCCGTACTACATAATTCGTTGTGTATTATGTTACATTGTTTTTAAAATTCAGCACTCTAAGAAAAAAAATTAAATTTCAAGTAGGTGCTACATTTATGGAAAAAAAACTCGCGCTAAATAATATTCAGCATTAGATTTTGTTTTATTTTTAGCCTTTTTTTGCAGTTTTTATCTATTTTTGGCAAACATTAATGAAATTTAAGTACATTTTTCAGCATGAATTTCTGTATAAATTTTTTATTTTTCTAGTTGAACATTAATAAATCTCTTTCGACTAAAATTCTGCTAAAAAATATAAATATAACCATTTTTATTCGTTTTTAGCCATTTTAGCGAATTTACGTGAAAAATGAAGCTATTGCGATGGCTCCAAAAATTTTAAAATCAAAATATTCGAAACATTTCTTCGTTGAAACCCGTTTTGGGACATTCTGAAACGAATTCTACAGTTTAACGCTTTTTCATATGTAAAATATATACAGGGTGTCCCCCAAACCCCCCCCCCCCCCCACTCCCCTGCTAAAATCGTTGATAACGGGTCAAAAAAACAATTTTTTTTTCGATATTAAATGGTTTCTTGTGAAGATCTCAAAAATGACAAAATTGCGCATGTGCGCAATTGACCCCAACTTTGTTATTTTAAATGAGAACCCCCATTTGTATTGCAGATTTGAATTCTACGTGAAATTTCATGAAGAAATGACCCATCACTCGCATGATGTTACATCACACCCTTCGTGTTACCATTGACTCTAGAGAAAAATGATTGGAGTCAACGATAACTCCAGATCCCGGGGTGGGAGTCAACCGTCAAACTCCCGCGGAAAAGAGGCCTGTGCTCCATTAGCGGTTTCATACATATCTACCAGATGAATGTTGGTACCTAATCCTTTCGTAATTAAGAGTAGAATGGCTTGGACATTGTGAAGAAGATTAGTAAACTGTAGGTACATTGATCTATATTCCAGTCAATAAAGGGTAGGTAGAAATCATTTGGGATGGAAGGATTTATTTAATTATCGCATTGAGAGCAGTTTGTAGATAAACGGAGCTACAAAAGTCGTGACCTCAACCGTTGTTGGTGGGTAGAGAGATCCCGAGAGTTGAAGGGGAGTTATTGCTTTTAATGCCATAAGGTAGAAAATGCGAAAAAATAAGGTTCCTACTAAAAAACAAAGTTTAATAAAAAAAAACAGGAACTTTTATTCAGTGATGAGCTTTAAAATCAACCCCTGAAATTTGTACAAACTGAAGTTTTTCTTGCGTATCATATCTATTTTGACCAATTGTAAATACAGCTTCAGACCATTTGGCTATACGTTTCGAGTGACCCCCAGCTAAAACCTAGTACAAGAGTTCAATTTCCAGACGTCAGACCTGTGGGATCATTGTGCTATTATGGTCCTGATTACGGTTACCCAGGTATAGGAAGCTTGGTCACCTGCACTGCGGGAAAATGTGAACGCACAAGGATTTTCGGGTTGAGAGGTTTCTTTCATTTCTGCACAACCGTGACATCTTTGAGTATTAATAATTAATTAATAAATATTATAATAAATGTAATTAATAAATTAAAACTCAAAGCGTGACATCGACAGCGCTGGGGTAGTTTTGACGTTTTTGGGAGCTAGCTACAAAGGGCCCTTCACCTTTTTTGATGCTATGACCGAATATATTCGGAGCGGAAGTGTCATACATGCCATGCTATTCCCGAGAACACTAAGGCTACTCGAGACTGCTTTGGTGTGCCATGCACTAATATATTCGTGCTCCCTACCTTGACCTACCGGTTGCGTTTATAAGTCTTTATTTCACCAGTACCCCAACAGAGAGCTGCACTGCTTGGATCCAACAATGTTTACGGACGATTGTAGCCATCTAACCTGCTTGATAATAGTTTGGTTTGTTTTGATTTCCCTGGCATTCACAAAAAAAGTGAGCTCACGATGTTGCGCTGCTTATACACTGAACAGGAACTATTGAATATTCTCAAAAATAGTGATGACGAAGATGAATTATTTCGTGATTTGTTTTCTAATGGTTCCCCTTCGATGTTCCCTGTTGAGTTACCTGTTTGCCGACGTCCCAATGATTCCAGCAGCGATGCTGATGACGAAGAGAAACCAAAAGCCGAACAAGTAAGGGACTATAAATGGGATAATTCCACACCAAATATTGTTTTTCACAATTTCATTGACATTAGAATGGGATTCTAGCCGGCAACATCAATGGTCAATCATCCAGATTGACCAAATCGAATGTTGCTAGTAAAAAAGTATTTAGCACAGAGAACCTGAATGAGCGTAGAAGCATGGCTCAGCCGGGTGCAGTGGCTAAAAGGTTAAGTCCAAAATGTCAATATCTATAAGTGCCGTACAGGTGAAAGTTCCCAGTGTGCGCCAGGCCTTATTCTATCAGTCAGAAAGGTTCACTTCTTCAAAATTTGCCAACTTTAATTTATAATTACGCTAAAGAGCCCCTGAAGAACTGTCTTACTTCTTAAGGCAAGTGCAGTTATATTTCAGGTCACCATAAAGTACACAGTTTATCAGTGTCTTTATATTTCTTTAAAAATTATATGTACATCATATACGAAGTTATTTACAAAATGAGCCTTTATGTACATAAAACAGAAAGGGAGAAATTCACAAATAAATAAGACGAATGATTCTTTCTTTTAAGTTTAATTACAAACATTGATGGGATATTTAAACGTTCACAAAATATCCCGACTCTTGATACAAATTAGAAATTAATAAATAATGGAGGAATATTTCGAGTGTAAATATAAGAAAGGGGCACGTAGAAGTAGAAATCCCAAGTGAGCAACGAGAAATTGACAGAAGTTTTGGAGAAATTATGTTAGCTAAAAGATAGAAACAAGGAACATAACTAAGTAATCAACTTATGAGAATTGCATGATGAGATAGGCGGCTGAATGGGTTAATTATGGCGTTTCTATTCTTTAGAAGGTTACATCAACAGTAGAGGTTACACTGGTACCAACTAAATAATAGGTGTTGGGGCAGCTTTTAGTAACACATTCAAAGAGATGTTCTTTAGCTTATTATTGTAAGAAAAATAGTAGGGGGCAGAAACACACAGCCAACTCATTCCACCAATAAACACCTGATTGGATTTTCCGAATAACCACTCTTCAGAGTGAAGCCACTCTGAGACAGGTGAACAAGGTTACCTAATCAGCCACTAAGGTGGGTTGGAGTTGTCTCCTCTCTTGTTCCCATGCCAGGAAATTGACACTGTAACAGGGTCACACACTGTAGAGGTTATACCCACACTTACTAAAAGATAGGTGTTAGCAACCCATTCAAAGGAGTGTCCTTTAGACGAGACTCTAGACCCTTACTTGCTCATTAGTGTTATTCCGAGCACTCCAGTCGCTGTTATAGAGATGTGTAAGATCCGTTCAATTCACAGAGTTAACTCTCATCTGTTCATCCACTTCAAAGATCTGTTCTTTAGGATCCGTTCACCCGTTCTCTGCCATCTCCAGCTGGTAGAAGATCAACTCCCTCACTCCACCTCATCACAATCGTGGAAAGATGGCGTGGGACAGGTGGAAAGAACTGAGAGGAGAAGCCCTCCAACTCCCTCTCTTTGGTGTTTAGCATTAGAGGCTTAACCTTTGAGGACTCCAAACGAAATACTCGTCCAAACTGACCCTCTCGTGGGCCTCCAGTCGCAATATTCTTCGCAAACATCTGTTCCCTCAGGACTCCACACGAATTTTTCGTTCGACAACATTTTCAAATAAGGAAGGGTGAAATTCACTCTTCTTTCACTGTTAGCGCTTCCTACCAGCAATTTCGGATGTTGAAAACCAGCCCAGCCTGGGACTGTACTTTCTTTCTTATAGCATCAAAAAGATTTCAATACTTCCCCCAATCTTTTCAAGATTATTTTCGCTCAAATGTTTTGTTGAGAGATGTTTGGTGAGTGAATCTAATATCCGAATTATTTTCGTACAGAAACATCACCATATTACTAGAAATGTTTGTTACTCAAAACCAACGTTGATTTATTGTTTACCTCCATCTCGTCTCAACATCAAGTCAACTCCAAAATCTATCCTTCACTATCTGAGAATCCAGTTTACAGAGAAAAAATCCCCATCCCAAAATAAATGAAAATGAATTGATTTTGCAGTAGATAATCTTGCAACTTTTGGGGCCGGTTTATCAACGCTCAGTCAAATCTCTGGAAAACTAACTACTGATTAGTCAGAGGTTGAATTGTGCTGAACTTTCAGATACCATTTATCAATCTTCAAATGACTGCTGACTTTAAATCAGAATTTACCACGAGGAAAACAGGGGTACTACAACAACAGCAAAATATTCCCACAAATTAGGTTGGAACACTGCGCACTATTTAGTTGTTTCCATAGCAACTTCCGGGCCTCAGCTTTCAGGAGCATTGTTCTTCCATAACCTCTTTCTTATACATCATTGTATCAATGGTGAATCACAGAAGTTACCTGTTAATTTGTTTTCTACAAATGAAGAAAGACAGGTAACAGCTGTCAGCCTCAAAATGAAATGATTCAATGCCATGCTTCACTGTACTTTCCCAACATTTTTATTAAATAAATTGGCATAGGCACTTTATTTTTTAAAACTCTTCATACGAACTTCAGATCCCCCCCCCCCCCCCCTTCGCTCTTTTAATGCTTCCCAAACTTTTCAGCAGTTCCAGAAAATGTTTTTAGGTTAACTGCAAAGCTTCCTCATTGGCATTCTTGGCGTTGGGAAAGAAAAAAGTGCGCAGGTACCTACACACTGGGAAGGTCAGTACGTAGAACCTACCTTATTCAACAGCAACTCCTGCTGTTACCTCCATGCAGGCCTTCAGGCATGGAGGAAGGAGGTAAAACTTGAAGAAGACAATGACAAGATAAGGTGTCACTCCTTAGCAGTTGACGTCACTGATCGTGGTTCACTGACCATTTGATGGCTCCTACGGATTAGGTATGATGAATTTGGGAAATTTAAGTGGGTCAATGAAATTTGGATAGAGGAGAGGAAAGTCTGATGACGGGAAAATTGTAGTGCCACGTGGGGGCATTCCAAATCCAACTGAAGAAAAGTGCAGTACAGCCCTGAAAATTTTTTTTACCAGTGAAACTGGTAGTACTGGGGCCACCAACTCTTGGAGGGCCTAAGTATTATTTGTAAGGAAAGATCTTTCAGAGGTAGTGGTAAGGGAAGTGTTCAGAAATATTAGATCCTGGATGAGAGGTTGGTGGTGTGTAGCCAAGTGGCCAGTGATGTGAGTTTCGCCAACCACTCTACCAGGCATACACACTCCCCTGCTAATAATCTCACAATCCCCAAAGGATTTCAGCGTCCCTGTGCCGGAGATGGGTGCAGACACACCGGTGAAATTAGTACTGCAGCAAATTGTAGTCACCAATGGGATGTCCGTTGGATACAGCCAATCATCTCCTACTCTTTGGAAAATAGGGGATCGTTGGGGAGGGAGAACCAATCTTTCACATAGCCCATGGTTTCCTTTTAGTAGGCTCATCTCACATCCAGGAGTTGCAGAGGATATACTGGGTACTGTCACTGGGCAAATGTATGGTATGGATTGGGTACACTGACCAAACTCTGCTTCTCCTAGTAGAATGAACTCCAGCTTTCTCTGGCTCACCTCAAGGAAAGGGAATAGGCCTGACCATGAGAGCCACTTACATACTGCAGAGTCATATGCACACGGTAGAAGGTATACTTGCTTGCCTCCTCAACTACTGGGATAGTCACCACAAATAATAGGTCATCCTCTGACACAGCAGCTCGTACCTGAGCAAGTTGATAGTAGGCATAAAGGAACTCATCCTCAGGAGAGAAGGGGAAACTTTTGCCAGACCTATGTAGGAGTATCTGCACCTGCAACAGGGCAACCTTCAGTACTTTGTAATCTAAAATACGAGGAGACTGCTGACGTCTAGCTGCCGCCTCCCCAATTCAAAGTTTTGGTCTAAGCTATTGATTCTCTAGCATAGCGGCCGTACGGGTTAGGCGTTGCAATGAACCGTTTCTCATGCGATTAGCGAAGTTAAGCAACGCCGAGTGTGGTGAGTACTTGGATGGGTGACCGCCCAGGTAAGGGTCAGACGTCCAAGTAATTTTCTCGCTTCTGTACGGCGAACCCCTCTCCACTCAAGGGGGCGAGGCAATGAGTAGCTTTAAGCGAAATCATCAGAACGAATTCTGATCCTCCTTGGAGGACAGCTGATGACGTCCGCGACGCCCGAGGCAGTCGGACGAAAAGCCCCAACCTGGAATGGTTGTTTACTTTACTTTACTTTACTTTCTCTAGCATAGCACACTACGCTGCTCACGGTACTTTTTTAATTTTCAAAAACAGAACAAATAATGTACTTTACTGAAATCGTGTAAGGAAATCCACATAGTTCACTATCAAGAACAAGTCTGGACTAGGCCTCGCTCTTACCCAAGCAAGATAGTCCATAATTTTCAAAAACGAAGAAAAGAAACAAGTACGATATGAGATATAAGTTCATTACGATAAACTCTCACGAATGATTCCATTACTCATTTAACTGAGCAGCTAAAACGGTAACCGAACCCCAGGCGCTCGGTTAAAACAATCAGCGAATATAGGATAATGAGCAGTGAAACTGGATTGATAAACCGAAGATGGTAAGAGATTTTACTTAGTCATACTTTAATTAGGCTAGCAAATGCGATTGATAAACCGGCCCTAATGGTATTACAACCTGTTGCAGTGAAGCAACT
The DNA here is from genome assembly GCA_030762985.1 of Adelphocoris suturalis. Taxonomy (NCBI): domain Eukaryota; kingdom Metazoa; phylum Arthropoda; class Insecta; order Hemiptera; family Miridae; genus Adelphocoris; species Adelphocoris suturalis. The sequence goes on along the minus strand of CM061042.1, from coordinate 44,536,499 downwards.
AAAGCGAAATGTCTCCTTAGTAAAAAAGGACACGAGTTTGAATTCGGTACGAAGTATCAACATTTTTGGGTCGTAACACAAACCTCTGGAAAAACAGGAATTTATCATCACAAAAATAATATGTTACATGCATTCATGATCTAGTATTAATGATATCTGGTTGCCAAGATTAACAGATTGAGTGGGAATACAAAAAAGTTTGCGCCTCAAAGAGTATTTAGGAGCGAAAGGGGTTAAGTATGACTTAAAATCGAATGAAGACAATCAGGTTTTTCGCATAAGCTTATGAGAATTCCTAAGGAGTAGAGGTAACAATAACTCTTTGAAATAAAATGTCGTACAGTAGTTTGGAAAACACATCACAACTCATTGTGAACTTTCAGCTAAGTACATACCTATACTTATAATACAAATTTTCTTAATTTTTCAACATCTAAGAATTTAGAAAATGATATTCTATTTTATCACAAAGCTTAGCCTTGAGAAAGGCTAACAAATCACTACTGACGGCCAATAGATTGTGAATCTGCCACGTAACCAAGTTAACCTCACTACAGTAAAATGCACAAACAGCCATATTATTGCAAACCATATTTCCTGGAAATTATGGGTACTTTTCCGTTACACCCCCCCCCCCCCCCCGTCAATTTGTCTTCAACACGCCCGCCCGATGTTTCTAGGCATTACTTCTTACTTAGATTACATATTTACGTAGAATTGGGGACGATTTGAAGCTGTGGGAAGAAATTATATTATTTAAAAAAAAAAAAAAAAAAAAAAAAAAAAAAAAAAAAGAATTACCATGTTTTCAGAAGTTGCCGATGTCGGTGAGGATTTGTTGAAACTCTCAAGCTCACATCTCAAAAATACATAACATAATCTAAGTAAGAAGTAATGCCTAGAAACATCGGGCAGGCGTGTTGAAGTCAAATTGACTGGGGGGGGGGGGGGGTATAACGGGAAAGTACCAAATTATGAACCTGGATAAAATATTCTTCTTAAATCCTGATCTCGTAATAAAAACTAGAAAAGCAACGTCAAACATTGGCAATAAAAACAAAGTACTTATACTATATTTTTTGAGGAAGGCCCACAAGAAATTGAAATAAATCTAATTAGAAGAAAATTTCAGCCCCATCGATAAAGCAAACTAGTGACTAATAACAAAATGCCCTCGAAATAAGCGTATCAAAAAATGTCTTCAAGATGAAACAGCGATCCAAAAATAATACCTAATATATCACAATAGAAATAAAACTGGGCTTTTTGAGAAAAAAAGGAATACAGTAGCATTAAAGAGATTATTGATCGTCTTATGGTTGTTAAGTAGTTTATTTTCTTGTAGACCAAATGTTTTTTACAGGAAAAATAAGTACCTATGGGCTAAGGGTCCTCGATAAATGGGAGAAGAGTTAAGGAGCTAAAATCATTACGTACATCACCTCCGAATATTGCCAGTTTGCAGTGTGAAAAATCAAGTAATTCAATGGGGGTTCAGGGATTTGGTTCTAATTTTAATATCACTGCATTTTTCATGGTGAAGTTTGGTAGACATGATTCCCCTAGCTGCTATTAAGGATGATTCATGTGGGGAAAAATTACGTGTGCCAGAAAAGCTTGTACAACAGCGATGATAAGTTGCAGACGATTGATAGTTCCGGTAATGCTTGTAATAACAAGTGGCATAATCTATGTAAACTGAGCAGGTGAATTCGAATCTGCTTTCAGTCTGATGATTTCAACTCTGTTGTACGGATTTCTTGGCAGAGTACAGACTTTTCCAATCTTCTTTATGGATGTAAGACTTACATAGCTGGAACCCACTGAGATGAGCAATAAACTTCAAGTCTTTGTAAATCGAGGCTTGCGGGCAATCCTTTGATTGAATCTGGTGGTTAGATAATTGCAAGTCGCTTCTTGAGTTGCACCAGGTATGGCCACGTGTTCCCTTATACATCTCTGAATCTATCTGACTCTGACAGAGAAAGTGTGGGGTAGGACATACACTTCGTTGAGATGCTCGCAAAAACCAATGTTAATCGACTCGGCGTGAGAAAATACTAGGTAAAGATACCTCACAAGCCAAAATATTGATAGAAGGTGATTTTCAACGATTTTATGAACCTGAATTTAGTGAAATTCGACCACTTGCACTTTTCCAATTGGGCTGGCCAACGAATTCATGCAATCGTTTACAAATTCAAATCTACCAATTGTAGATTTGTTAGATTTTGTTAGATTTGTTAGAGTTAGTAGTTGTAACTACTTTTTGATTGATCTAATTGTAGTTAGTAGTTATAATCGTAATTCCTTTTTTTCCATCTCTCTTAAGAAGTATGCCGTTCAAACTGTAAACAGAACCACATAGGTACCTACCCCATCAAAAACATGAGTAACGATGTTTTATATTAAAATAAAAACTGCAATTGCACAATCAGTACCATAACGCAAACAATATCAACATATTTATATAGTACAGAGAACTATTATTAAAAACATAAATAAATAATTATGTACCGAACATTCTCCTGAAAACACCGGTTTTATGTCTAGATAAACAATTTACCGCCTTGGAATGCACAAAAACACAATCTACCCTACGTCAGAAAATATTCTTTCCGTTATTTTGATTTGAATACTTTATATTTCGTAGGCTAGGTCATATATGTACAAGTCGTTGACATGAAGTCGTGAGAGTTCAAAAAGTGAGTCGCTCCTCCACGATCGGGGAGAGTGGCCTTCAAATTTTCCTCACCTTAGTCTCAGAGTTCTGTGAACAGAGTTGATACAAAATAAATCTCTTATCATAGAATTGCTTAAAAGTAGATTGGAAATTATAATTTGTAATATAAGTAGGTAGTTACCAGCTAAGTACTTTGGTCCCGAAGCAAGGAAGCATATGTAACGGTCCAAAAATATTTGATACCTCGACAGAAGGTCGAACTCGTGTCGTGTCGCTGTTGGGGGTAAATTTCTCCCCGAGTTGCGACACTCCAACGATCTGAGCTATGAGGCCAGGGTAATCAAACCTCTTCGACTGTGAGAGTTATTTTCCTGGAGCGTAACATTTCCCTGGAGTCAAATACCAGCCGTCTCGGCTGGTTGGGGTCGGACGAATGACAAAGTGAAACTGCAGGCCGCTGGCTCAGCAGATGCTAGCTGGAAATTTCCCGTAGTTGTAACGGCGCGAGTTCAAACTCCTGTCGAGGTATCAAATATTTTTGGGCTGTTACAGTGACGCAGTCAAAATAGGACCCAAAATCATACGAAACAATAATTAATTAAATCCCTCTCGAGCCCAAAGACTGTAAACATCACATTTCCTGTCATTAGCACCTTTCACTTCCTCAATCACTTGAGCCAAACACACCGTGACAATGACCTCGCTTGACTGCTGACTTGTTCCAGCGAGCATCTGCTGAGCCAGTGGCCTGCAGTTTCACTTCGTCAATCGTCTGATCTCAAACCAGCCAAGACAGCTGGTATTTGACTCCAGGGAAAGGTTACGCTCCAGGAAAATAACTCTCACAGTCGAAGAGGTTTGATCACCCTGGCCTCATAGCTCAGATTGTTGGAGTGTTCGAACTCCTGTCGAGGTATCAAATATTTTTAGGCCGTTACTCATTTGTGTACACAGATGTAATCCAGTACATTATACTGACCCCATCATTTATATGTGGCCTGATGAAGAGCAGAGGTTCTTTTTCCCACTCAAAATGCATAGCTTCACAAATAAAGGAGGATGAAAATCTAATGTCTCCACATCTAGTAACCTTCAAGACCTTACTGGCTTATATATTACAAAAAATGAATCTCTCATTAAGAAGATCTGGAAACCTATTTCAATGAAGAAGACAAAAGTTGAGGAAATTGTTACTATATTTCCACGGTTAGGTCATCATCAGTAAAAACAATAACTGAACATACATAAGGAACTCAATATAGCCACAGGTGAAAGGAAGATCTACTCAAAGGCAGCTTGTTAGTAGATGTTGTTACGATTTTAGAAGAGTTATCCATAGAAGCTAAGTTATCCTTGCAAGAGTTTAGCAACTGATCTAAGCAAATGGGGGTTTTATTCACATCCCTCAATATGAAGAAATTAAAGAGTTTTTGCTTAAGCTGACCATACGTGGCCGTAAGGTGTTGTCAGCTGATCTGACAATAACTGAAAACCTAATAAACTAACACGAATCGGCTCACGTTCCATAAGTTGCTGCCCCCACGGCCTCCGGTACCTTATACGCAAATTATAACCTCAGTGAATTCACTCTGATAAGAGCCTCCAAGGCCAGGATACTATCCCGGTGTAAATCAACCCTTTAAGTAAACATCGAACAGTTGGTCCAAGAGAACAAAATCTAAAAAGAAAAACTCAAAATACGTTATTTCGATTTTGACAACTTTGGAGAAGTCTAATGGTAAAACAAACCTTTCCGTCCAAAAATAATCATCAGACAAAGCTATAAATGAGAACTTTCGCAGAAAACGTCTACCTCATTGTCGGGTTTGTGGGTAACTTAATGCAATTGTTAAGAACGATTCCTACTCCCAGGAAAGTAATATAGTTGGAATCAATTTATGCATGACCATGTTTCTGTACAAAGCCACTGGTTATATGATTCTCAATCTGATGTCAATAGACCAACCCAACAAAATGTAACTTTATGAATGAGTACAATAGAGGTTCTAGTAAAACAAAATTATTAGAAACTCCTTCCATCATAATTGTGCTGGAGGAGCATAATTTGGCTAGCTCTCATTTTTATTCTGTTTGTTTTATTGGGAATGGAATGAATGTGTCAGGTTATGATAGCTTCGTTCTCAGAGTGTGTTCTGCAAGTTCGGAACGGTTCTGGGCAAGCACAGTCGAGTTTTGTCGTTCGCAGTGCCAGAAATCCCAGTTCCTGAACGCCGAGTTTGGCGTTCGCAGTGTTTTGCAAACCCAGTTCCAAACGGTTCTGACAGTCCCCTTTTTTTTTTTTTTTTTTTTTTTTTGGAACTGCCAGAACTCGAATGCAAGGACGTCGTTAACGCATACGCATTTCACAATTTTTCGGATCTCGTGGAGTAAACAACTCTCTTCTTCTTCATCGAAATCATACTTTAGTCTCTATATGTTAGTATAAGTACCTAGTTTATGATCGAAATGTCAACTAGCTCGTCAAGTTCGGAAAGCGATAGTTTTGACGATGGTGTTTGGTTTGTAAATGATGAGGACGAGATTGAAGTTATAGCTGGATCTCGCCTACATCCACAAAACTCAAATTTTTTCGAGTATACTCCTCATTCATCGTGGAATTTATTTCATTTTATTTTTTTATTTCCGTGGGGTAATCAGTTAAGGAATATTCACGGGTTTAATAAGTAATAAATTCACGGGAACTAAAAATATTCTGAAAAGGGGCACCAGAAGGTAACACGAGTTGAGTGAGGTTACAAACAACAACATAGGTTATTCCACTTCCAAGTTCTGAAATCGTTCGCAGTGCAGAACGCCGTTCCACAACTTCTGGAACACCCCGGGATTTCCCGTCCCAGTTCTGAAGAGTTTGAGAACTGTCAGAACGCGCACTGAGAAGTAAGCTGACAAGACGCCGTGCAGATAGGTCTTGTGACCGTAGAGTTTAGCATTCAGGTTAGCATTCACCTGGTGTTGTCTCTATGTATACTTTCACGGGTGGGAACGCGCAGGGGACACCGAGAGAAACAAAAACTTTCTATTAAAATTTTAAATTAGTTATATACTGACCGGAGGGAGGTGCCTGAGAGCAGCAGCTGCCGAAAGGTCGATCTGTCTCGCTTTGTTGTAGAGTAGGACGCCAGCGATGACAGTGCACGTGCCCAGGGCCGACAGTGCCGTCACAGGGTTACCAAACATTACGACAGACACCCATATCAGTAGTGCTCGCTTGGCAGTGTTGGCAACACTGAAAGTTAAGTTTAACAGAGATTTCAACAAACATTAACAGTGAAGAACAACCCTAACATTTAATTCTCCTCAAGATTGAGATGAAAATCCCGTTCTTGCGCCAAAAAAATCAGGCTTTACCCAAATGAAAGGATGAGTTCGTAGGCCAGCACTTTTTGAGCACATTAAATGAGCATTATCGATGGGTATGAAAAAGGTATTTAAGCTATTTTTAAATGGAAGAAAATACCATCTTAAAAAGTTTGGCATCAAACTTCAAAGTTTGGTTTCATTCTATCATTTTTCAAAGTTTCGCACACTGGTGACGTCACAGCACCCCTCCCGCAGGGGACCCCCCTAACGACCAGTATGACGTCACCAGAGCAAACTTCTAAAAATCATAGAACGATAACAAGGTACTCAACGTAGGAGAGTGTGGATGGTATGAATTTCTCAGAATAGAATCTATTTTCATTTAAAAATATAAAATGAATACGTGTGTAACGCTCATTGGTCAAATAAAAAATAATGATAAATAAATAAAAAATTGCTTAAAAAATAAATAAATAAAAAATAAAATAAAATAACACTAAAAATGGCAAAAACTGACAAAAACCGTAAAATTTATAATTTTCTGCAGGATTTTAGTTAAAACAAAATTATCAAATAATTATTCTGAAAACATACCTTAATTTCATTAATATTTGTTGAAAAATCGATGAAAACTACCAAAAAAAATCCAAAATTTTTTTCGAATTGCTGGCTTTTATTTATTATGAGATTTTTTGCCATGAAGGTTTTTAACAATATCTTTTTACTCAATTTTTAAAGTAAACATAATATAATACGGGTATGTAAGAAAATTTGTTCATACAATCATGCTGCATGTCTGGAACTTTTCAAGTTAAATACCTACGTATACCGGGTGTTCCAAAAGTAACCCCCCCCCCCCCCGCCCTCGGTTACCTCTCTTACACAATTTTTGAGATATCGAAATGAAACTTGGAGAGCATTTTTGAATACTAAGTTTTAAGCAAATAAAAATAAGGAAACAAATTGAAGATTTTAAACTATCCAAGGAGGGGGAGTATTAGTACTTCAAAAAAGAAAAATTTCAATAGTTTGCTGCGTGACATTTTTTAAAGATTTCTTAGTGCTGAACACGATGATAAAAACCAGTACATGCTTTTTTTTCTAAAATTACCCATCTGGTTCTTTAGCTCCGATCTGAGAACAGAATTAGATATCGCGATTCCGGTTCCACCATTGTGTTCACAAAAAATCTTGAAAACTCTTTTTTTCCCCTGATTTTTTATTAACTTAAAACTTAGTATCAGGCATCCCGAAAACGCTATCCAAGTTTCACTTCAATACCTCAAGAATTGTGGAAAAAAGTGTTCGCTTTTGGGACATCCTGTATAGTTTGATTACAATTCAAAAGTTAATTAGCTATTTTATCAATTTAGGTGCTAATAAAAAGTATTTATACATACCTATGAGTTAGGGGGCTTGTGTAGTCCATCAGAACATACGCAGTGATGCTCTGTAGATGGAACATCAATCCTGCAAGCAACAAGAAAATGAAATGGCAAGTCAAATGAATGCTAAATATGTAAACATATTCGCAACTAATGCACTCATTACAGGGACGTCCATACGTCTGATTTGTAGAAGGTAAATCTAACTTATTCCCGATAAGCAGAATCACTGGCTTTAGCCATAGAGAGTTTTTGCAACGCTGAGTCGTAGTTTAGTGGGAGGAGCTACGAATAGAAATGGAGCATTGCGCAGGTGCGCATAATGCTAACGGTTAGTTTGTAATCGTTATACGAATAGAATCCTATTCCTCGCTCAAGGGAAGCCAAATACAGCTCCGAATACGCATGTAACCTTCCTTTGCTATAACCTATAAGTTTTTTTGGTTCCTATTTCGAGGTGGCATGACATGCACATTGTGATATTCGGATTTTCAAAAAAGGTGGTTGGTTTGCAGGATTCATTGTCACTTGAATTATGCTGATACCTTATAATTTCATTCTAAAGCTTCATGATCTACTATCAGTCTGATTTCGTTCAAATTTGGAGGGTATTTGAGTACAAGTCTCAGGGCATCCTACTAATTTCGTTGAAATAGGTAACCATTGCACATGTGCAAACCTGAAATTGGTTGTTAGGCACTGCTGGACAACAGCATAACATAGTCTCACCTAGTTCCGAGTCAATATTTTCATTATTTGTAATATGCAAGGTGATAAATTGTATGCAAATGACATAAAGTTATTATCAGGTGTTGACCTCAAACGCTACGAACGCAAGATTTAATCTGTGGGGTAGAGATCCATATTAAATGTGTGTTGGGGAGTTGACATGTACAAGTGTTCTAGATGATCCAGACTTCAGCCGCAAAGATGTGGCTTACCTATCTAGTTTTAGAACTGTTCTTTGAATAAATTGAAACTAAAAATCTTTAGCGTACTGTGAAAGTGGTCTTGTGAAAGGATGTGTTATGAGACCTCTGTTATGCGGGAATAGTAAGTTGTATCACATGTGGAAAGGTAAGTAACTAGAGGTAAGGTATATACCTATATACTTTCCGTATATTATTACTTGTTCATGTAGGTACTTCATTGATCAAAACGAAAGTAGGTACCTAATTACCGTTTTTGTCCATAAAATTTGCATAACTGCAAAACTCGGGCAATAACTGCACTGCCACTGCCGTCTTTATGAAATTTTACCTTCAGAGGAATGCATTTCAAGGTTTTTTCTTGCAGCTGGTTTTTAATTCATGTTGCATATTCGCTGATTCGATATTTGACAAACTTGCTAATCGGCGGTTGTATTCGTCGGCAAAGCAACGACCCACCTACTTTGTTTAGGCACTTTAAACCAACAGCAAATCTGGTAGGACGTACCTAAGTAGTTTCGTTTCTTGGTGTAGCAACAACCTGCCTTGTTTATTTTGACAAACTATCAAATCTCTCCTTTTATTCATTCAATATAACAAGTAAAGCTTCCTCAGTTAAGCATAGTACTACGAACTTGTAATAAAACGCTGATGAAGCTACCTGAGCAATGGCTAGGTACCTACACAGCAGTACAGACACCTGAGGAATTTTCAATCATCTTTTCTTTACTATTTTTCAGGTTAATTATTCTCAAAGCCTATTATAGACGAAGCTCCGAAATTGTTAGATAGATTTTGATGAATGGGCAGGAATTGTGCCAATTACAGAGAGGATAGACACAGATAGAGACTGCTGTTTTCGCCCTTTTTCGGGTATTACCATGAATACACACGTTCAATATCGGTTCATTGTTTTCAATAATGAAAGTAATTGGACATGGGAAAACAGTTGTCAAATATCGTACATACATGTAATAGGTAATAAATGTAATATACATCTTGATCGTTGATCATGTTGAAGTTCCCTAATGATATTCTCCTAACCCATGGTGAATTTCGCAAGTACCCTTCCAAGATCCCTTTCATCTACCACATACAGTTTTTAGTGAAAGAATCAAACCACATAGATAAAGTTGTTGATAATTTCATACTTCTTCTGTTTTGAAACAATACATTACACGTTAGGTATTCTATAGAATACGTAGGTAAGTATTCTATGACTCGAGCTTAATCGAAGATTTAAAGTGTAGTGCAGTCACATTAGTGTGACTTTTGAATCGTTTCATTCAATAGTACGACGATTCCTATTTGTACAGTATGACTCATAGTTAGCTTCTGGTTTGCTTACACTAGAAAACCCCCTTTTTGTACAAGACTCAGCTGAATGACTCGAATGTAAGACTGTAAAAACTCTCTAATAAGTGGCTTTAACTACCAACAATCACGAAAATTGTGTGAATAGTAAAACAACGATTACCATGTCATCCATCCCGTTCATTAATGAAATTTGAAACTCCTGAAATATGTACCAAAACTAGACACGAATGCTTAATTGAACAAAATAATAAGTTTGAAAATCGGTTGAGAATTGCCGCTTGGGCAGCGCATAAGGATCGGTTATTACATCCTCCACTCCCCCTACCTATGGCCGATTCGACATCCCGAAGGTTTCTTGCAAATCCAGATCAATAACTAAATGTACAAAATAAAAATCACAAACACTTGAACCGACAGTGCCATTGTAAAGCTAGCTTGCTCGATAGTCTGTTTTTAAGTAATATGTTTATATATGCAATCAAATGTACTTGCGTACGATTCGCCCGTGCGTGCATGTGAATAAATGCCACAATTCAGATCTACTCTAAAGGCCGAGCACATCGTTTGTGATGCAGATCAAAATAACGGATCATGTTTCATGTCTACAAAATTCCAACTTCATAGGTTAAATAGCATGTAAATCAGGTAATAATTTGATAGTCTCTCCTACACATGTTATTAGAGAGTTCCTTCTAGATCAGTGAAACACAATATATCGTGCGGTACTGACAATCCAGCATCGAAGCTCTGACGCAATGAGTTTTGGTAACGCATCCTTCTGTACAGGTACGTTAACGGTTTGCGATCCGTAACCTTCTTTGCCGATAACCTCCATTGCGTTTTCCCAGTCATTCTCCTGTCAGTTGACAGCTGACGCTCGCAGGGTGGCCCCCAAATAGAAATTTTAAATTTCCCTGACTTGCAGCAGATTTCCCTGACAAAAAATATCTAAGTCAAATTTATACAGGGAGTTCCGACATAAGTTCATCAAACTCTGAGAGTCGATTGCAGAGCTCATTTCTGATCGAAAATTTCTCTTAGAGATTTTTTTCAAAAACTTTTTTGTACCTAATGACATTAAAACGGCCATAACTCCATTTAGAACCACTTTAAACTCAAACATAAGGACATCTTTGGGAAGAGCGTTAAACTTCCTATCTACCTGATGACAAAACAATATTTATTGAGCCAACTTGATACGTAAAAAATGTAATGCGATAATAAATACGAAAATTCGCCCGTAAAATCATGCTGCATGACTTTTTATTTGATATTTTATAGTCTCTCAAATTGTGGTCTGAAGCTATTTCTGTAAGATCAAATTGAAATTAAAATTTTAATAATTTGAGTCTAAAAAAAAATTCTCTTACATGGATATTTTCAAGCTGGTGGGTAATTCCAAACTTTCGTCCGACAGCAACAAATGCCACGCCACAAAAACCGTTCGTTGGAAATCTGTGAGTTTATTACACATGACTCCACATTTCAATGGACCAATTTCCCCCTCCTTAACCTTAAGTTTTCATTTAAAAAATTCCCTGAAATTCGGTGGTTTTCGCGAATTCCCTGACATTTCCCTATTTTTTCCAACGCAAAGTATTCCCTGACATATTCAGGTTTTCCATGGCTTTTCCAGTTGGGGGCCACCCTGCGCTCGGTTTTTACCCTCGCATTTTACAGTTCTTTATAAAGTTCATTGAAATGGCGAAGTAGAAAGCATGGGAAAAGGGATAATTTCCTCCTTCCATGGATTTACCGTTACAACTAGATCTGTAAAGGACTTGATGTGACTTTGAGGTGTAGTAAATTTTTCTCAGCTATGGTTAGCATTCATCGTTACTGCACGACGGATCTACTAGGAACTCTGAATTAACTAACCACATGTTATTTCCATGACTAAGTTTCGCTCATCTCGCGGTCCTTCAAAAAATTGAGTGGACCTTATTGAAAGCAAACCGAATGGACCCGAAGATGGTCAGCAACGTTCGTTCGCCTTCGGTTCTCCTAGGAACTCAAATATTTACACTCAATAAACATGTATCCACTCTCGCCTGTATCGGGGAAGGTTAGGCCTGTACTTTCCGGGGCGGTCAATGTATTTTTGGATTCGTTAGACATTGGGAAAAGATGATTAGGGAGGTCTAGATATGGGGGGCCTGCGGCCCAAACCTCCCTCAACCATTCTTAACCATCACTAGACGTCCCTAATAATCTTTTTCCAATATCTGAACAAATCCAAAAAGATTTTACTCTATTACTCATTATGAAAAATGTGATATCGGAGAATTGGGAGTTGTTAGCTATTTTCTGTTTACTCTCAATAAGGGCTAGTCAAAAAATGCGGTCCTGCAAAAATTCAGGTCATGGGCCATCCTAGACATGAAACACGACAAAATGCTTGGGTTGTCCCATACCACTTTGAGTCACTATTCTAATATGGCATCTTATAGACCCAGCTTTGCCTATTTGGCCTTGCTTCAGAGAGACGTCCTAAAATAATATTGAGCTATTAAGATGTGGACCAAAAGTACCATTGAGCATGAATGCTGCGATATGGAGCCAAGTTACGTTCAACTTCTCGGATGTTTCTACGTAGACGATAGAAGCAGGCACTTGGAGCAGAACGGACGCCAGGCTGGTGTAAAATTGTAGCTCAGCTGGACTGCAATCAAGACAATAATCAAATAGTAATTATAGATTAATTTCATTGTTATAAATGAATTAAAGTCCCAAATCAAGCCAAATTGATGTTATTAATGTTATTTAATTACCAAGCGCATAAAAAGATATGAGCTTTTGCTTATCTACAGCACTTAATTTGGGCAATCGTGGGAAGGAGGGTGATTTAGAATGGTAGCATGAGAGTTGCAGAGTTTGTTCCTGGTTCGACAACCTCCAAGATAACATGCCAGCATACGAGCCAAAGGCACTGGCATTAGAACCCATCCAGATAATGTTGAAGTTGCTTACCTTTCACACAGCCATTCTGACATTAATCGCAACCACGCAATTGATAGAAAAAAATTAATTGCAGCAAAATAATTTTCAACAAAGCAAATTAGTGTAAAAAGCTCTTGCCATTTATGTTGATTATCATAGAAGCTCGTCTCATACATTATTTTCTTTCGACATCCTAGCTCCTTTAATTCAATTGTACACTTTGGCATCAACGCTCATTTGATTCAGTAGCTAATGTCACATCGAAGTTCATTTAATTTCGAACGAAATTTTAGTGACTCCCGCTCACCAATAACTTAGGAGTGTGGCTTGAACCAGTCGTTTGCTAGATGGAAGGGAAATTATTTGATAATGGCACACATTCTTTATGCATTGCCCTATGACAGACGAGCTGTTTAACCCTAGATTACCACCCCTACGCCGATTCAACGCATGTTTTTCTTCAGTTTCCCATTTTAGGGGCACCTCAACGGCCTGGGCCTCCAGGTATGCTATTACTGGTTAGTTGTTTATTCACTACTCAGTGGAACATGTGTCCCTGCCTCACTCATAGTGACGATTCTTTTCTGAAACCTAGGGCGTAAAAACGACATGTAGGTGGTAATAAGTGCTTATCCTTTATCCCATACATGTTTTGGCGGTTGGGTGGTAAAAAAATAACTACGGTTCATGTATATTTTTTCCAAATTTCGTCAGGTTTATTTGCATTTTTTATGAAATGGCTTGGTGGAAGGAATGAGGAGTACTCACTAATGAGGAAACTTTGAAAGAATTCAGATTGGTTCCATCGCCTGAAGTTAAAGCAGAAAAAGGATCGACAACGATAATGACACTGAAGGAGATTTGATTGAATTTCTCGACCTAGGCTCTATCTGACGAAGACCCTAATTTGTCTTCGTTTCCATGATCGAGCTACCAAAGGCGGGAAGAGAGATTAGAGTAAAATGGCACCAATATCAGCAATGTGGTCTAAATTGATGGGAAACTGTAAAGGAAGTTACAACCCAGGTTCCAACTTAACAACTGTTGAACAGCTAGTCGGCTTCAAGGATAGTGTCCTTTCAGAGTGTACCCAGGGACATGCGCGTGAAAAACCCAACAAATAGGGATGAAAATCTTTATGGCGTGCAACAGCGATACAAAATAGATTACTAGGAAGGAGAAGGATTCACAGGCAGTGTCGTATCACAAACTGAATCAGTGCTGAATCGTGCTGGCATCTCAAGATCAACATTTCGAGTAGACTGGGCCAAGTTCCCGTATCCCATTTAAGTCCTTCCAAGATTCATTCAAGACTGAAGGTGACTTTTGGATTCGACGACCTACCCCCTCGAACTAGCACCCTCCGCCGATACTACAAGAGACTGTTTCAAAAACCAATATATTGGGTTTCAGAATTTTTTTTTCAGATTCTGAGTAACATCGGTTATTATTTTGTTAGGCTGTCCGTCTAGTGGACGCGATTTTGCGCGAAGAGGTGAAAAGAGGCGAAATCGCGCGAACGGTTCGCCTCCCTTTCAAACACACTGTTTTAACTGAGAGCCCGTCCACTGCAAGACACGAAGTGGGGCGAAAAGGGGCGAACGCGAAGAGAATCAAACCAGTTTGTTTTTCAACGCGCCAACAAGCGAAATGGATGTTGACAGTGTGTTTGAGGGGAGAGGAACCGTACGCGCGAATTCGCCTCTTTTCGCCTCTTCGCGCGAAATCGCGTCCACTGGACGGACAGCCTTAATATTTGTTCATATATTGTACTGATTTATTGATGTGTAAAAACATGTTTTGTTATTGGCACGCAATATATTATCTATCTAAAAATCCTACTACCTTCTATCCTTACCTACTATCTATTTACCTTTAGGTAAGAATTGAGTAAGCACCTAAGGATGAAGATTCAGTTAAGTAAATGTATACTCACGTGTATTTGAATTTGTCTCCACTGATGAGCATTTTCGAATAAACATTTTGTAAACTGGAAAAACAAAGAAGATTATGAGCACAACAGTCCAGTATCAAAGATGACTACCTACTTCCAGTTCTTATGATAGGCGTCGAGAAAATTAACTAACAGGGGCCCATTTCATAAAACAAGTTACAAGTTAACAAGTACAGGTACTTGTAATGCACGGTAAACTAGAACAAGTGTTTCACCAAAACAAAGAGTACAAGAGTAGAAAAGTTACAGTTGTAGAAGCTAAGTTTACAAGTGAAGCAGAAAAGAAAATGGCGTGTGGGAACTAACGAAATGAACAACGTCAAGCGGGATGCCAAAATTGAAGTTTTGTCAGCGAATCATAATGTAAAAACGGTTCCAATACACGATAGGATGTTTATCGTACATGACTAAGTATAGTGATTGGAAAACAGACAAATGATAAAATGAAAAGTGGAAAAAGTGTGTATTTGATTTCAACTTATTCTGATGGCTGGCACAATCGGATTTTTCCTCTTCATTCAGCGGAGATGATTAATCAATTCATCAAGTCTTAATGCTGCTGGGTTAGGAATGTCATATGTAACTTCGAAATTATCTTCACTTTGTTCTTCAATGATAGGGAGATCCTCAATACCCTATCAGGAAAAATTGCACAGGGTCACGCAGCATTTGAATCATTCAAGGGTCTTCGAAGACATCCTAAATCTCTCGTTAAACTCGAAAATACCCACGAAAAAATCGTTTATTCTTGACCGAAAAAATCGTGGGCATCTTCTACACTGAATGCTTCTTTCTGGTCTGTATTCTTCAGCAGAAGATGATTCCCACATATTAAACACCAAAAAAAGGTCAACTCAAATGCTAGAAAATAACAAGTTTATAGGTGAATGGACGTAGGTTAAAAATCGGCCATTTTTTACAACTGTAAAACAATGACTTGTACAAAATGATGGGGAAACACTTGTAACTTGTCCAAATTCGCCTTTACACTTGTTAATTTTCACTGTGCATTACAATTCTACACTTGTACTTTATGAAACGCTTGCACACTCATTTTTTTACAACTTGTACATAAAATCGGCTTGTAACTTGTCACTTTTTGCTTTGTGAAATAGGCCCCAGGTGTTCACATTTATGTGTGCGTATACCGTAAGATCGTATAATAAGGGTCACTTTTCAACTTCAACGTGAATTTTCAACCTGAACGAGAAGGGTTAAAGTTTCTTTTCGCCATTTAAGGGCCTTGGGCCATAGAATGTATATACGTATCGACCTGCCCTCATTCACTGACGTGGGGGGAATATATATTTATGGGGTTACCCTTATTTCAAGCAAATAGTGATGATATTAGGGTCACTCTTGTTTTTTTCAATTTCTGACCATAATATAAATAGCACTTGAAATCAAGGTAGAAAATACTGAGGCCGGTTGTCCTCTTTCTTTCAACTAGTTGTTACATAAGTGAATAGGTAAACTATTATAACTTTATCACAAAATTCCAATTTTCATCTTTCATCACAAATTCCCATCCCAAAAGTCTAAGTAAAAGTCAGCTAGATGAATCTCAACAGAAAAATTAACTAAATAAATCACAAAGAAAACAAATCCGCCAAACAAGAACTCATCGGATTAAAGCAAAAGCAAGTGTAGCTGATTCAATTTAGGTAAGGTAAAAAAAATCTGGTGCTAGGCTTCACACTACTTTCCTAACTTGTATACATTTTACATGGATGTTATCATGATGGATCACATCTTAAGGCCCCTCTACACAATGGCTGATACTACACAAACCTGGAACATATTGCCCACTGCTGATTGTGTGAATGAGAAATGACCTTGAAAAAACCGACGATGTCTGGTCCGTGCGGAGCGGTGCGGACAATCGCCTCGTGAATCGGTTTTTCACAAAGATCAAAGGGGACCATACTAGGCCACGATCTGCGCGCGCACATTATCGCGCTCGGATGTGCACACAACGGGCCAGTCAGTCGCCCTGCAGTCCTCTCCTGCGGTCATCAGTCTGTTGTTTTTTTGAATCTTGTGCCGTGTTTGCAAACATTATTAAGGGAGTGAATTATTTGCGATCATACTTTAGTGTTACATTACATCATTACATTATATCATAGCATTACATCAAATAAGGGCTTGTGGTCCCCTTTCATCGGCCAGTCACCGTTGTTGTACAGTGGCCAGTGTGTGGACATGTGACGGTGGCCGGTGCTGGCTCTGGTTATCGTAGCCATGAAGCTCGGCCATCGTCCTTCATGCACCAGCACCCATACTTCGCCATAAATCTGGCCCAGAACATACCACTGTGTAGAGGGGGCTTTATAGGGATGGGGTTGTTATTCGATTGTTTGTTTTTCAACTAAAGGACCCCATTAGTCCAGAAGTTTCTCCAGGTGGCTGACAGTAAGAGACCGATGAACACCGATTGTACAACTTTCTGTATTTACTTTCCGGGCGAGTAGTAAAGTGATAACTGTCTTCTAACCATCCCTAAAAATTGCAACATAATCCTGGTTTTGGCAGAATATTAAACATGAATAGAGTAAATTCAACATTGAAAACTTCTGCTCGCCTGATGTGTTGAAGTTCGAATCAATTAGAAAAGCCAGCTCAATTACTGTTTTGCCTAACAAAACTCGTTAAGTTATGCATCATTTTAAATATTTGCTGCGGTAAGGGGTTACTACTTTCCGACCCGCCCAAAGGGTAGTATAAGAAAGTCGTGCGATCTTCTTGAAAAAAATTTCTGCAGTGACCCTAATTACATTCATTTTGCGGAAATCGCGTTTTTCTTATAAAAAACGGGCTTCTTTCATCAGGGCCCTTTTTGGAGGAAAAAGGGACAGGAATCGTCATGTGGATGATACAAACACGAATGATGGCCCCTGAACCACTCGGAACACCACGAACCAAAAAAAGTTTTTTGCTAGCGAAAATGCCGCCAGTTCCGTGATAAGAGACAAGCCAGTGGCGTAGCTAAATAATTTCTCATGGAGGGCCAACAGTCAAGGATTTTGTTTTATTTTACAGTTTTAGTATATTCATTTCTAGAACTTTTTGTTGAATATACGAAGACTGTATAATAAACTGTCAAACGTTCATATACGTAGATTTCTAATGGTTTTTTGAAATGATTTGAAATCACGTGCGCTTTCATATTCACAAAACTACCTATGGATTATTAAAGCGTACCTAATACCATTTAGAAAAAATATTATCCAATCAATTAATAATCAGAACGTTGAAAACTACGACAAATACAAATACCTACGGATGAACTGAGGAGCACTAGGCTTGTATACCTACAATTAGACTAGACTTACTGCTTGCAAAATCCAAACTCATAAATTTAGGTATGCAGTCGCTTCTCTGTGTTACCTCAGCGAAAAAAAAAAAAACACATTTTCTGGACAATATCACACCATTGCATTATATAAATTATATAAGTATGCAAAATATAAAACGGGGGCAAAAAACCGAGAACGACAAATAACAAAATGTAAACACAACAAACTCAAATCAGCAATATGCTAGGTTAGAATAGAAATAGTGCTCCTTACAATAGATTATTTTATTCTTTTCTATAAAATATTTCAATCACCACAGAAGGCTGCTATTTACTGTTTTTTCCCTTTATTTTAACTGTGATTTAATTCGTACATGGTATAATAGAAACGATATACCTACCAACAATCAGAAATTAATAAAAGAATATGGGAAACGACCAAGCTTGATCAAGTAGGGAGTGAAAATTAGGGGAATTCGGTGGATACTGAACAATGGATATTTTTCTAGGAAAAACTCGCATATGGACTAGTCCCAGAGGGTAGTGGAAAACGACTTGATTTCAGTTTGCAGTATCCAAATTTCCGTTTCGTTGACTAGGAGATTATACTCCTCTCCAAAAGGGCTGTACAATATCCACGCCATCTTGCCCTTACACAAACGAACTTAATAGGTTCGTTCGGCTAAGGATTCTGGACGAGTTCAGGACGGGACGGCATTCTGCAAGGGGAGGGGATAGGATCAGTACGGTACCGTTCTTAACCGAACGCCTTCAGAACTCGTACTGAACTGGTAGCCAATATTGCAACCTCCCTTCATTTTTTATTGTATTTTTCGCGGTATTTGTCTGTTTCTGTTGTTTTCTCTCGTTTTTAGTGATTCAATATAGATTTTCTAACGTTTACGAATTTAATAGTTATACTTCTTTGCACACAAAAAGCTCACATATCAAGACAATTTAACATAAATTTAGCATAATAATAAGTACCAACCTACCTACCATTATTTACGAAAATGAGAAAAACATCATGGGAAAACCAATTAACTTTTAGTTGTATTCAGTGACTAGGTACACAATATTATATTCCGAAACTCCATCGGATTCGTAAAAATCTGAGTCAATCATTTTAACTCAAAATTATTCAACAAAAATGACAAGACGACACACGCAAACAGTAAACAAAAATATTTATATGATAAGCGAAATGATGATAAGACGATGTGATAAGCAAAAATATCTAGTGCGCATGTCTCGGACTGTCGGTCCCAACGAAAATCTCAGGACTGGTTGAACTGGTCCTGGACGGTAATGGATGCCTAAACGAACAGCGGATTGTCGGTAATGGACGAGTCCTACGCCTAAACGAACGCCACAAAGGGGGCGTGGTCAGTCCCGAACCGTTCAGAATCCTTAGCCGAACGAACTTAATAAGAATTTCTTTAATTCTAGGAACGTCTAAAGTTGCTAGGCAACTGGATCCGTATAATTATTATAGTAATTTTTTTTTTACTGATTACCTACATTCTCCAATTGAAGTTTTTAGGTACTGTAGTTAGAAGTGTAAAATTAGAGAGTTTTTGTTCTTCCCGTAATTTTCTACCCGTGTACGCAAAAAGACTGAAATACCAACTGCGCATGCGTGAATCTTCACGTCAATGTGTAGAACTACGCGTGTACGGGAAAAAGGCCTATCTACACGCGAACGGGAAAATGCATTTGTTGGAATCTCGGCCTACGGGTAGTCATCATAGCCTGACGCAAAGGTAACCACAGTTGCCGGTAACCACAGTGTGACCAAGGTAACCACAGTTACGCAGTTACCAGCAAAGGTAACCACACTGTGGTTGCCAACAACACGTTGGTTGGTCAACAAGTCGAGAGGTTATAGTGAAGTGCTCCGCTACAAAATTCAGCCATTTAAGCTAAGCAATAAATGTATTTATAATTTATGTATTTATAAATAATTATAAAGCAATTAATTATTTAAATAAGAATAGGTTGTACGAAAAGAATACGAAACAGCTTCTGAAACACTTAGGTATAGAGATGTTAGCGTGACGTTGGCGTTTGGTTTTTCACGTATACGTGTAGAAATACGCGTAAAAATCACGTGAAGAGCTAGCATCTCCAGCTGCTTGCTCTAGACGTTGCTCTACGCGTCAACGGGAGAAAATCTTACGGGAAGAACAAAAACTCTCTATTATTAGTTTTGATCGTATACATTCCACGAACTTCTGTGTCCTCTAAAATTCATAGAGGGGCTCTGCCCACCCTGCCCCTCCTCAAACACGCCACTGAGAGAAGCTGTCACTAAGGAAACACTATCACTATTGCCGTTGCCAATGTGCCTTGGATCGTTTCCTATTAGTGTCAGAATCATCTGCAACCAGCGCTAAAGTCGCCAAAACGAACCGATACGCTTCCAGAAGCCAAAAATAAGAGTAGATAAGTTTTGACCCCAATTAGACCTACGACCCTTATTACCCGATCTTACGGTACTAAACAATGTGTAGGTACGATTACTTATCAAATACATTAGATAATGAATATGTACTCGCCATTCTGTGAAATTAGTAGCCATGGCTGCCACAAAGCCGTACAAATTAAAGCTAAGCTCATTGGTAGAACAGAGTGCGAGACCGCCCATTACAGGAACGAGGGAAAGATTGACCCAAAGACCTGTTTCTTCCCCTGAAACACAGATAATCCATTTTAAAGGATGCGAAGCAAACCATTTGGAAATAATATTATGGAGATGTATTTATGAAAATGAAATGTCATCACAGGAAATGGATAAACTTACCAAGAAGACATCGCGAAATGATTACAGTGAAAATAGGTGCAGAGCTCTTGATAGTTTCTGTAAAACTAACTGCGACGTAATTTAAGGATATGAGCCCCAAAAGCACCGTAATAAACCTAAAACAAAAGATGTACACTTGGATAATTATATTATATTTACAATAGTTTAGTTTGCTGTTGAGGGCCAGTTTCACCAATCTGAGGTAAAGTCCCGTCAACTAAACCAAACAGTAACGGGAGACCGGCGAGAGAGAGAGAGAGAGATTGACTGGTATATTTATTTGGTATATTTATTAATGAATACAATTTAGGGTGTCACACGTTCCGAACAGGGTTCTGAATTGTTCTCATCCCATTTGTACATCCACGCTTCAATTTGGTGATCAAGGTGATCAACATTACTTTGATATATATATTTTTTTTTTTGCATCAATCAGGTATATATATAAATATATATAATGAACCTGCTTATTCGACATTCAAATTTACCTAGTTACTCCGACAAGAACCATGTGCTTGTAGAAGCCTGGAGGCCGAGACAGCCTGTGTTGCGGTTTGTACATGCCACAGGGAAAGTACAGCTGGATGAACCCACACACGCCCGTCATCAACATTTGGAATGTACCTGGCAAACAAAAGAAATAATGAATTTTCCTCCCCAAACAGCAAACGAATAGGGCAGGATTTGAAAACGCTGCAAATCATTACACAGAGGTTCATTATTTCTGTATTGTATAACTCTTCTATGCAGAACACCTGTCTATACTATTAAACGAATCATTAAGTAGGTATCTAATGTATCTGCATAGATGTGTGGATGCCTACGAAGAGAAAGTAATAAAATTAAATAACACCCCTAAACTTTCCTTACACGGGCTGATGGAGCAGTGCTGTGAATTGACAAAACCGCGGCGGTGGCGCATGCCGTGTAAAGCCGCTAACTTGCTATCAAGCGGTCGCTGATGAAACTTAGTTAGTTCCCCCGAAAAATCATAGGTCGCTGCTCCATCATTGCCCCCACGTGGGCCAGGTTGGTTGGAGGAAGCTGGGGTCTGCACAACGCAGGGCCCTTTTGAAAGTCAATAGGGCATACCGGACATCTTCTACGTGTGCCCTGCCCGTTTTGACTGGGGTACTGCCTGTCATGTTTGAGGGCTATAGAAGGTGGGGGGTGAGGAAGATTGGTAGAGGTGAGCCATTGGTGATTCCTCGTATCCTGACGGATGGTGGGGAGTCAGGCCGATCTCGGAGCCAGCGGGTTGATAGATTAGATCAGGCCCTTCTCACTGAGGAATGGGATAGAGTCATCACGGGGAGGTTAACTCACCGTCTCCTTCCTGATGTCAGGGCCCGACGGGACATGCGATGGATAGTCCCGGTGCATGAACTGACACAGTTTGTGATTGGGCATGGCGAGTTTTCTGCTAAGCTCGCTAGCATGGGGCTGTGTGTCGAGCAGCCTTGTGCGTGTGGTGGGATAGAGCTGGCAGAGCACATACTTTCGGATTGTCCCGAGTATGCGGCGTTGCGGG
The DNA here is from genome assembly GCA_030762985.1 of Adelphocoris suturalis. Classification (NCBI taxonomy): domain Eukaryota; kingdom Metazoa; phylum Arthropoda; class Insecta; order Hemiptera; family Miridae; genus Adelphocoris; species Adelphocoris suturalis. The sequence goes on along the minus strand of CM061042.1, from coordinate 44,514,341 downwards.
TGTTGCATGGGATAGAGGGAGTTCCCTTCTCTGAACTTCTTGCAACACCTGAAATGTATGGAAGATTTTTGGCATTCTCCTTGGAGGTGGTTCCTCTCTTAGCCTTCAAGCATAATGTTAGAAACCCGGGGGGTGATTAATGAGAGCAGGGGGGTGGGTAGGTATAGGCATACTGATAGTGCTGTATATTTGCTGATAGTTGTTAGGTTAATGTATGATAGGGTAATTAGGGGTATTACTTTAGGTTAAGTTAGGATTAGGAAAAATTTCGTGCCACCTGATTGCTGGCTGGGAGTACTCTCAGAGGTGGTGTGGAGTGCGTGGAGAGGCAGGGTGCCAGCGCCCAACAACATCTTGGGGCACCACGTGACATTCATTGAGGGTTTTCGCTACCCCTTTCTGAATCCCCATCGCAAGATAAAGTGGTAGCACATTGTGCGGGCTTGTTTCCAGTCACAGCCTTAGGTTTCCTTATGGAATCCAAACTGGTAGCGAAACGGGTACCACATCCCTTCCTCACACCCTCATAATGTTTGAGCTGTGGGAGTCCACTAAGTGGTTGGATGGGATCCCTCATAAACCCTCATAAGGTTTGAGCTGTGGGAGTCCACTAAGCAATTAGATGGGATCCCTCAGGTGTGGATAAAGTGGTAGGTGCAGAGACACCTTCTCTGTGCCGGGCCAGCGACCATTCTGGCCTTAATGGAGGAGTGCTGTATGGCGCTTTCTCCAGTAAATGGTACCGCGGGCGGGGGGAGCCCCAGGCTACCGGTGCATAGACTTTGTCGAAGTACCACCTGCCTGCCCCCCAATTGAGGTTGGACTCGTGGGGGCAGTGGTTTCACCACCCCTAACATGCAGTCAATTCTGCAGATGTGGGGGAGAGGTTCGTGGGAGTTGACTCACGGGGGTGAGTCTCCTTCCACGAACCTCGGCATTTGGAGTTATGTGGATTTCCATAAACTCGGGTACCAACCTGCTTAGTTGGTAATGTGTGCTAGAACACATGCCTCTACCCGTAGGTTAATACGGGTACTTGGCAGCTGTCAAGGACATTGACTGGATGTGCAGTCTCCTCTCAGGAGGATCTTCCCGGCTTGTCTGGGGGGAGACCACAAGGTATGACTGCCTAAGGCAGGCATGACTCCTTAAACACGACTTCCATTCTTTGGAAGGAGATATTGGATTCTTCTGCTCCATCATTGCTCGCAGTGAGAGGGCGGAAGATCCTATGGCTTTCCGGATGATTTTATTCGATTTGTTGGGAAAATATTTGTAAATTAAAAAAAAAAAAAAAAAAAAATTAAACTACTGTTACTTCGAAAGTTTTTGGAGATCTCGATTTTTCAATATTAAAGCCCTAAATTACTAAGCTTTGGGGTTGATCGGAATTGATACGCTGTTACTGGCACATCCCCAGCCGATGTATGTTTTTTCAGCCAAATTTCATAAAGTTTGGTCCAGTAGCTCTGGACGGCGTACAGCGGAAGGACGGATTTTTTAAATTCAATTTTTAAATTCTGTGCATCTTGAAACGTAAAACAAAAACATTCGAGGGAGAGGGGGGTTAAATTGTTTTTTCTTGGTCGATTAAAAAGGTTTATTAAAGAAAATAATATACCAAAATAGGTGCAGCGGCAGTTCTACCACCTGCATCAGGATACGGTGAATTTCTAGACTTCATATGGCTTATTATTACATAAAGCTAAAAGAAAATCGTGCTAATCTATCGCCTGCCAATAACAGCGAATATTAGCTTCATATAGGCTTCTAATTTTGTTTATAATCCATTATAGAGTAGGCGAGGCTATTTACAGACCATTAAAATAGGTAACTTTGAGCTTCAAAGCTTTACATATCTGTATTATCACTAAATATAATATAATCACAATAATGTAAACACACAATCAGAAAAGATAACAGAAAAAACGTCGCAAAACTATTTTTATACTAGCCAACCCCCGCCGGTGTGATTACCTTGGCGAGATTAATACTGTCCACCTCATTGGCAAGATTTATCTGTTGATGTACTGCTAGATAGGAGCAGGCAGGTAAGCAGAGAATGAACGTCGTTTCGAAGAGTTTCAAAGACCAGTTGTGATCTCAAACAATGCTGTTTTCGAAGCTCCAATAAAAATATTTAAACCTACATCTTAAGTCCATACTACCTGCCTACATTCTGTTTATCAACAGATATAAACTTTTAAAACTCGCCAAAAATCGCGGGCACAATCTTAAGCGTTGGTCTTATTCGAAGCAGAATTTAATTTCATACAACGTTTATTTCTAGGTTTTTTTTCGATTTTCTAGATCAAAAACACTTGAAAAACCTCGAAAAAAGTGTTTTTTTTTTCTTTTTTGAGAAAAAAGTGGTCAAGATTTATTAAGGCACCCTTATTTATGTGGTATATTCGTGATCAGCGTGAAATTTCCCATAAGACCTCAAACTAAATCCGTTACGTTTGGGACCACCCTGTATACAGGATGTATCAGAGACGACTCGCCGAAGTTCAGGGATCGATTCTACAATTAATGTGCAACAAAAAGTGCCACCTAGACTTTTTTTTAAGGCTTCGTTTCCGAGTAATTCCACTTTTAAGATTTTTTTTCGTGTTTTTGACCTTTTGTCACTAAAATGGTCAACTCCCTTAATTTCATGAGTACATTAAAATTTGATTACACCGTTGAAAAGAGGGATAATTTCCTATCTCCTTGATGCCATAACAAGAATTTTTGAGCAGCTCCAAGAGCTAAAAAATGAGGTCAAAGTCATAATTTTGGGAAGTTGACAAAATTTCACTGTTTTGAATCCACATTTTGACTTTTTTTTACTGTAGTGCATTTGAACCTTCATCTTCACATTTCATTCACCCCATTTTCATATACTCGATCGTTCTAATGACGCTGAACTCACCCAAGAGGGCGGGGTCCGCATCCATATAGGACAGAATGTACTTGTTGAGAAACAGCGTGCATCCTGAAAAGAAGTACCACAAAACGAGGAAGAAGAGAGCTCGGCAGTTCAGCAGGCCACCTTTGTGGGGGTCCTGGAAAACAAAGCAAACAACACAATTAGAAAAGTCAATACCGGTCATGAAGGGTGATTTCAGCCAAAATTCACACGATTTTTTTGCTGTAACATTTTTTCTACTCATTTTCGAGCAGGAATTCTTGTCTTGGGATGGCAGCTAAAATTCATGTTAGAGATAACGTAACGCCCAAGCAATTTCCAGCCCAAAGAGTACCGTTTCCGATGAAAGCAACGTATAGATAAGGAACTTGAGAGGTTAACTGTAGAAGAATATTAGTATGGAGAAAGTGGACCCGGCAGAAGTTCCTATTGAATGGGCAAATGGAGATATTCGGATATGCGGAGATTTTGCAGTAACACTAGTTCCCCAAATAATTTTAGAAACCGCTTTACTACCGACGTTTGAAGAACTCACAGCTAAGCTAGCAGATGGTGAGGATTTCACATTATTGACCTGAAGGACGCATACTTACAACTAGAAGTAACTGAAGAACACCGTAAATACCTTGTCATAGCAACATACATGGGGTACTTTAAATATTCCAGATTACCCTTCGGAATTTGTTCCTGTGCGGGAATTTATCCAAGAATTATGGAAAAACCAAGTTGAGTTTGGCACATAGCTTCCTCGTTTACCAATCATGGATGTATAGCATTAAAACATTTTAAATGATCTTGAAAAATTCCATAGCGGAAAAGAGTGAATCAAGAATTAGCGTGGAATGCCATAATTGGTCAATTAAGAAACGAAAAAATGACAATGTAATTTGTTTGTGCAAGCGCAGAATGAACTGATGAGTTGAAAACAATGAAATGGGTGGGGGTCCATCTACAACCTAAACCGTGCATTCGCTGACAATTTCATCAAAATCGGATGAAAACTGTGAAAAATAAGGTCATTACAAGTATTTAAAGCATGATGGTATTTACGTTTGCGCATGCGCAGAATGAAGTATTGATTTGGCAACAATGAGTCTGATAGGTACCTAACTATCTACAACCTAACCCGAGCATTTTTTGACAATTTCATCGAAATCGAATGAAAACAGTGGAAATTAAGGTCGTTAGAAGGATTTCACATAGGCGCATGCGCAGTAGCTATTAATGATATAATCATGTTGAAATTGATATGGGATGATCAAATTGTCATCCCTCAACTATCATCCGAATTTGAGCGAAATCGGACGACTAGAGCGTGAGAAAATGATGCTTGGTAGAATTTACGTTTGCGCATGCGCAGAGTGAGGTATTGAGTCAAGAACGATGAAACTGATAGGGGACCGTCTACCCCCTAGCTTGCACATTCCCTGAAAATTTCATCCAAATCGGATGAAAACTGTGGAAAAGAAGCTAATTACAAGGATTTGCGGACACAAGACAGACACGGAACCAAAGTTGTTCAGAATGGTCTAAAACGTAAAATACGAGTGGAAATTTTGATTTTGGAGACTAAAAATTTTTCTCTTAAAAAAGTGAAAACAATGCTTCCCTACAAACAACAACAATGTCTACCTTTAGGTAGACTCGGAAGCAATAGTGGATGATTGGGAGGAGTCAGGGTCTTACTACTTAGATGACATCATTATTACAGAAAAAAATTGGGAAGAGCATAAGGCCAAGGTAAAAGAAGTATTGAAACGGATGAAGAAAATGCGGTTGAAAGCAAAACGGGATAAATGCGTTTTTTTTTTTTTTTTCAAAACAGTGTAAAATATTTGGGTCATAGAATTGACAAAAATGGCTATGGAATTGACAAAAAACATCCTGCAGAAGAAAAAAATTGAAGTGATAATGAATGAATTCGCTGACTCCAAAGAATAAGATCATTCTTGGGTCTAGTGAATTATCACGAGAAGTTCATTCCTCAATTACACGGACTATGTGCACCACTTCACAGGATCACAGGGAGCAACGCAAGATGGAAGTGGACCGAGATAGAAGAGGCCGGTTTTCATAAAATTAAAACTATCTTCTCTTCAGAGGAATACAACCAATTGTACCATACAATGAAAACAGACAATTGGTTTTGGAATGTGATGCAGTGTTGCCGCCAGCCCAACACTGTATTTTGGTAGATCTTGCCAAAAAATTCGGTAGATCCCGGTAATACAATTTCGGAAATTCGGTAGATTTCCCGGTAGTTTTTTGAACGAACTATGACTTAGCTAATACTATATCAATTGAAAACAATATTACTTTAGGGTTGCATTCTAGGTAGGGTTGCATTCCACAGTATTTTTCCTTTTAGTTTGGACCAAATCAGTGTACCCATAATTTTTTACTACTACCTACATAATTAAATTCATCAGCCATAAAAAAGTAGTAGTAGGTAGGCCATTCAGTATCAAATAGATGAAATGACAGGGGATAATATTGGGTTTACGAAACACACCAGTAACAACCGAACTCAGTAGGGATAATTTGTAGGTAACATTTGAATTTATGTGTCCACAAGTAGGCAGGTTCTTTCCATCGTTTCCACCACCTTGGAAGATCGGAAGCAATAAGAGCAGGGACGGATTAGGGGGGGGGGGCCGAGAGGCAGAAGAAAAAAATTCTTGCGAGGGAATGTCAGAATAGAATCACGCCGTCGCGCTTGTACGTTGACAAAAATACGAGTATAGATGAAGGAACAGATTTCTAGAAGTGCTTGAGGGAAAAATCATCAAAGCAGGTTGGCAACGGTGGTGTTGAGTCCGTGTCGTGCTGTCGTCCATCGTCGCCCTTTCGTGAGTAGAAGAGCAGTAATAACCAAACTTCATGTTAAATACGAACTTTAGTTTTTTTTAAGTGTTTGAGTTTAGCTCCGTCAAGAAACGAGCATGGAAGATAACATCTTTCTTCTTTAAAAAAAAAACCGGACGGTAGACCTACGGTTCTACAGCCAGATCATTTAATAATGATTAATTTTACACATTATTAGTTCATTATGGTTACTTAGCAATATTATTTTATAACTGAGCGTAATAAATCAGCTTTCCTTGATACTACAGAGGCTGGATTATGAGATGTGATAAAATGAGAGCATTCCAAAAAGTGGCGAACGATATTCCTGCTATGAAAACTAAGGGAGTTACACTTCCCTAAATAACGCATTGGTTGTACGTGAAAATCAATAGAAAACCCCACCGTGACGTGACGAAAACAAATGGAAACGTCCTGTTAATCATTATAAATCCTGTTAAATGATAAAACATAAGGCAGCAGGTAAGGGATACAATTTTAATTAATAGGGATACGTTTGTGTTCATCAGTTTATTTAACAAGTTACCGTAGGAACCTTCTGTATTTGTCTCTCGTTTACCGCTTTTGGTAAGATAACACAACATCTATCTATACTATTAATAAGAATGAAACTCCGTCTGTTTGTTTGTTTGTCGTGTCTATGCACGGCCAAACGGCTGAGTGGGCCGGATCTACGAGTGGGGGGATCTTCTTGGGATTTTCCGATAGGGTGTATAAGCGAATTTAAAATTTTCTAATCCCACCCGAACCATGGGCTGTAGGGCGGGAGGGGGGTCGAAGTAATAATTAATGTGCGCTTTTTGGACTTCCCCGCTTCCCCTACCCCTCTAAACGGCCGTCGAAAATTCCGGAAAAATACCGGTTTCGTAGGTTTTGAAACGAGAAAGACGACGGCGCGATCGGATCGCGAAAAAAGTATCGGGAAATGCGTCAAAAAAATGCGAAAGTACGGACCGTGTTTTCTCGAAAAGTCTGACAAAAACTACGTTTTTTCCGATTAAAATATACCCCATAAAGGTACGTTTTTCGGAACGGTTTTCGCGGGCGAAATACAGCTTTGGGTCCGCCGAATCTGAATCCGAAATCGGATATCGAAAAAAGTGACGAGAACTCGGTCAAATTGCGAGGGGAAGCGAGACTAAGCTATTAAAATGAGAAATTATATGTGCTGTGGATGCGAGAAGGCTCTAGGAAGACAGACGTGTTTGGGGTTCGATAACTCAGGTACAGGTTTCGGTGTTTGGGTGTTGCGAGCAGGTACCTTGCGAGCGAAGCGAGAGCCATTTCAACAGAATAAATTCGGATTTTTTCCTACAAATATACAGCAATACCTTGCGAGCGAAGCGAGCAACATCCCCGGATAAACTTTTTGTGGTTCCACGTAGTTTCATTAGATTTAATTTGTTTGTAAGAATTCCCAACTGAAAAAAACGTCTGCCAAGTTGGGTGGGCAGTATAACCTCCTCAAGGATATACAGGTATACCTTGCGAGCGAAGCGAGCAACATCCCCTAATAAAATGTTTGTGGTTCTACGTAGTTTTATAAGATTTAATTTGTTTGTCAGAATTTCCAACGGAAAAAAACGTCTGCCATGTTGGGTGGGCAGTATAACTTCCTCAATCTACCGTTTCACAATGGTTCGACGCACTTAGCCTACGCAGTCCTGAAGGGAGTCGATGACTCATTTCAACGTAATAAATACTGGTTTTTTCCTACACAGGTATACCTAGCGAGCGAAGCGAGCAACATCCCCAAATAAACTTTTTTGTGGTTCCACGTAGTTTTATAAGATTTAATTTGTTTGTAAGAATTTCCAACAGAAAAAAACGTCTGCCAAGTTGGGTGGGCAGTATAACTTCCTCAAGCGAGCGAAGCGAGCAGCATCCCCTACAGAAGTTAAACCTACCCTTAGAGATCTACCGTTTGCGAGCAAAGCGAGCAACATTCCCTAATAAACTTTTCGTGGTTCCACGTAGTTTTATAAGATTTAATTTGTTTGTAAGAATTTCCAACAGAAAAAAACGTCTGCCAAGTTGGGTGGGCAGTATAACTTCCTCAAGCGAGCGAAGCGAGCAGCATCCCCTACAGAAGTTAAACCTACCCTTAGAGATCTACAGTTTGCGAGCGAAGCGAGCAACATCCCCTACAGAATTAAACCTACCCTTAGGGACCTACCGTTTGCGAGCGAAGCGAGCAACATCCTCTACATGTTTCAATTGTAATACATCGCATGTGTACAGACACACCTTGCGAGCGAAGCGAGCAACATGATGGGGGGTGCCAGGGCTTTTGATGCGAGCGAAGCGAGCAACATGCCATACACACCCTTAGGGATGTGCCGTTTACGAGCGAAGCGAGCAACATCCCCGAATAAACTTTTCGTGGTTCCACGTAGTTTTATAAGATTTAATTTGTTTGTAATAATTCCCAACTGAAAAAAACGTCTGCCAAGTTGGGTGGGCAGTATAACTTCCTCAAGCGAGCGAAGCGAGCAGCATCCCCTACAGAAGTTAAACCTACCCTTAGAGATCTACCGTTTGCGAGCGAAGCGAGCAGCATCCCCTACAGAAGTTAAACCTACCCTTAGAGATCTACCGTTTGCGAGCGAACCGAGCAACATCCCCTAAATGCCATACTTTGCGAGCGAAGCGAACAACATTTTCTACATGCCAGACTTTGCGAGCGAAGCGAGCAACATATCCTACATGCCAGACTTTGCGAGCGAAGCGAGCAATATTCCCTACACGTCACACGTTGCGAGCGAAGCGAGCAACTTAACGGGGGGTCCGGGGGGCTTGCCCCCCGGCTGGACGTGGAGGCGAGCGTAGCGAGCCGGAGCGGCTATTATTAATAAGAATGAAACTCCGTCTGTCTGTTTGTCGTGTCTATGCACGGCCAAACTGCTGAGTGGGCCGGATCTACGAGTGGGGGGATCTTCTTGGGATTTTCCGATAGGGTGTATAAGCGAATTTAAAATTTTCTAATCCCACCCGAACCATGGGCCGTAGGGCGGGAGGGGGGTCGAAGTAATAATTAATGTGCGCTTTTTGGACTTCCCCGCTTCCCCTACCCCTCTAAACGGCCGTCGAAAATTCCGGAAAAATACCGGTTTCGTAGGTTTTGAAACGAGAAAGACGACGGCGCGATCGGATCGCGAAAAAAGTATCGGGAAATGCGTCAAAAAAATGCGAAAGTACGGACCGTGTTTTCTCGAAAAGTTCGACAAAAACTACGTTTTTTCCGATTAAAATATACCCCATAAAGGTACGTTTTTCGGAACGGTTTTCGCGGGCGAAATACAGCTTTGGGTCCGCCGAATCTGAATCCGAAATCGGATATCGAAAAAAGTCACGGGCAGTCGGTCAAATCGCGAGCGGAAGCGAGGGGAACCGTTTAATATGAGAAATTAATCGACCCGGGCACCCGTTTCACAATGGTTCGACGCACTTAGCCTACGCAGTTAAGTCTTGAAGGGAGCGAGCAGGTACACATAGGGGGGTTCCCATTTGCACTTCTATGCAATACCTTGCAAGGCGAGCAGGTACACATAGGTCCCTTGCGAGTGAAGCGAGAGCCATTTCAACAGAATAAATTCGGATTTTTTCCTACAAATATACAGCAATACCTTGCGAGCGAAGCGAGCAACATCCCCGAATAAACTTTTTGTGGTTCCACGTAGTTCTATAAGATTTAATTTGTTTGTAAGAATTTCCAACAGAAAAAAACGTCTGCCAAGTTGGGTGGGCAGTATAACTTCCTCAAGCGAGCGGAGCGAGCAACATCCCCTACAGAAGTTAAAACTACCCTTAGAGATCTACCGTTTGTGAGCGAAGCGAGCAACATCCCCTACACGTTTCAATTGTAATACATCGCATGTATACAGCCACACTTTGCGAGCGAAGCGAGCAACATTCCCTACATGCCACACTTTGCGAGCGAAGCGAGCAACATTCCCTACATGCCACACTTTGCGAGCGAAGCGAGCAATATTCCCTACATGCCACACTTTGCGAGCGAAGCGAGCAATTTAATGGGGGGCCCGGGGGGCTTGCCCCCCGGCTGGACGTGGAGGCGAGCGTAGCGAGCCGGAGCGGCTAATAATCAATAGCCATAATACATAATCACTGTTTACTGTTTCGACGAAGGAATCGTGTTTTCTCAACTGATTGCAACCAGTACTTTTCGATTGAAGTTGAACAGTTATTCACTGTTTCACCAAATGTTTAACAAGGTAATATTTTATTTGTATTTTCAGCTTTAATAAAAAAACGCTGCAAATTATTACACAATGGTTTCTTTCTGGGTTAGATAGCCCTTCTACGCTGATCAGTGGCCTATAATTTATTATTAAACCCCGTATGTAATATATGATCAGAACGTGGCGCATCGTGACTCCGAGAAGAGTGAACATTTTTACAGTTCCAAGACCCCGCAATTTTTCGCTTCACTGTATAAATGTTTAACGAAAATATTAAAATATGTACATGTGTGTACCTCGTTATAGTTACCGAGGAGTCTTTGAGAAGCTCCATCTAAATAACAGCACCGTGGGTCGAAGAGGAGGTGCAGCTTGCTCCGCGCATGCGCTCTTTGGAACTTCAGGTAACCCGATTTATCCTTCCTAAAACTTCTGTAACCTTACACCTTACAAATTGTGGTTTCCTTTGATGTCGAGCCTGTTTTCGAGTCATTTGTTCGTATTTATTCAAGTGATTCTGCGATTTTCCAGCTTTTAAAAGTTTTAAATTTGAATTGTCTATTCCTTTATTAGGTCCGGGTGCTTAGAAAACTAAACTAATAAAATAGAAATAACTCAATATTCGGGGGTGAATCACGAAAAGTTGACGTGGAATAAGAATCGAAAAATAAGAATGAGACACAAGGTTTTGCTCATGGTTTTGCTAAAGTACCGCTGACGTGACTCCATTTCATGGATCTTCGTGTACCTATGGTTACTGCCCCTAATATGTCCTTGAGCGTTTCCGCTGCCATCTGAACTGAACAGACGTGGAGGAGCCCTTGCTCTGAACTGAACCTGCTCCGGTGCAGTGGTGGAAACAAAGCTATTCTTGATACTACAAAGGAGGTCCATTTCAAATCGCAGATCCGAAGGTTGACATCAACATGCCTGCGTAGATATAGGCACCAGCAGAGGAAAAAGGTGTAATTAATAATACACGTCATTGCATGTTTTCAATCAGTCTAAAACTTGTTCACACTAAAAGCAATGGTGACTTGGTGGAAAACTTACCAATATTTTCTTTCTTGTTGTTGAATAGGTCGCGAAAAACTAACACCATTGCATTCAGCAGGGGAAAAAAAAACATTGAAAATCATGGGTCACACTTGATTTTTGTGAAAGTTGTTTTTGTGTGTCTATTTTCGGATTATTTTTGCGCTATTTTTGGAAAATGTATCTAACATGAAATGTTCTTCACCAGTTTTCCATCAAGGGCAATCTATACCTTCATTACGAATGTGGGAAAGAATATTTGAGGCGAACTTTACTGTTTTGCAGACTTTTGTCCCGTTTTTGTCGTTAGGAACCTGTGTGCGGCCGCGAGCATGCCGTGCCGCTAGCTTGCTATCTAGGGGTCATTGATGAAACTTCGTTAGTTCCCCGAAAAATAATTGAGTCGCGGCTCCATCATGCTCGTAGTGAGAGATCGGAAGATCGTACGGCCTTCTGGATGATTTCATTCGATTTGTTTTGAAATTATATGTAAATGAGAACCAAACGCTCGACACGGACGAGTACCTACCTACCAACCTACTTTTACCACCAAATACGCTTTCTAGCTTTCTAGTTGACGCAGTAATAGTTAGATGTCGCATCACGCGCTAGTAAACGCAAGTCGTCGTTAGACTCGCATTTAACCTGATTTTAATATTAAATTGTAGCACTATTATACTCATTTAGAAGCCTAGAAAGTTGAAATTCGATAGGGAGACTCTGAGTTAATGAGAGAGACGACTGAAATGTAGGGGTTTTTTTTTTTTTTCCAGATCAGCTGAGTGAACTATATTCTCTTGTGTTCACCTTGATAGGGAGACTCTCTGGGGAATTACGAGACGATTGATATGATGGGCTCTTTCCTGGTCACCTGAGTGAGCTAAATTCCCTCCTGGTCACCCTAGGAGGTTGAAATTTTATATTGAGGCTCTTTGGAACGTTCAGAGGCGATTGAAATGTAGAGCTCTTTCCTGATCCGCTGAGTGAGTTATACTCTATAGCAGGGGTGCTCAAATGGTCGATCGCGAGTGCTTTTTGAGTAGATCTCGAGAAGAAAAAAATTTTTAATAAGTAGGTAACTAAACTACAAAATTGTTCATGTAAAAACATTGAGGAATTAGCTACTGAAGTAGCAAGTCAGTTTAATATGAACTCATGTTCTGTTGAAAATGAGTTGGTGCAGATTATATCAGATATACATCTCAAAGCTACAGCATCTGATACAAATTTCTGGTGTTTTATATCTGAAGATAAATATCCGAATCTAAGGCAAATCGCCCTTCAACTGACGGCAATGTTTGGGTCAACTTACTTGTGCGAGTCTGCATTTTCTGAAATGAAGATAATTAAGTCAAAATATCGCAATCGACTAACTGACGATCATATGTCATCATGCTTGCGATTGGCACTCAGTGGTTACGCACCATCTTATGAAAAGTATGCTGAGGACATGCAGTGCCACGCTTCAACATCCAAAGTCACTCCTTAGTTGAGTTTAACACCATATGTAACTCTTTTGTTTTGTAACAACGAATAAACTCGCAATTTTGAATAACTAGGAGTTTTTTCATTGATATTGTAGAGAAGAACTTAAGTAAACCTAACCCAAACCTTGACTAAAATAATGTAAATTGTGCGGAAAGCTAATATCTATATATGCTACGGTACACCCTACCTAGGTAGGTAGGGTTTTTCGTGTATGTACGACAACCCTGCATCACACATACTTGCAGCCTCTCAGAGTCGATCGTAAGTAGTCTAAAAATATTGAGGTAGATCGCCAGTAGTTCAAGTTTGAGCACCCCTGCTCTATAGTGTTCACAATAGGAAGTTGAAATTATACACGGAGACTCGTGTCATACGATTGAAATGTAAGACACTTTCCTGATCAGCTGAGTGAAATAAATTCATTACTGTTCACCCTAGGAAATCAATATTTTATAGGAAGACTTTTTGGGACAGAGAGACGGTTGAAATGTTGGGCTCTTTTTTGATCGGCTGAATCAACTAAATTATTTTCTGTTTGCCCTAGGAAGTTGAAATTTGATAGAGATACCCTTTAGGACATTGAGAGACTATTGAAACGATGGGCTCTTTCCTAGTCTGCTGAGAGAGCTAAATTCTCTCATGTTACCGTAGGTAGTATAATTTGATAGGAAGACTCTCTGGGGGATTACGAGACGATTGAAATGATGGGGTCTTTTCCGATCAGCTGAATCAGCTATATTCTCTCCTGTTCGCCCTAGGAAGTTGAAATTGGAGTGCACCTCGACAGGTACGATGAAAATCATAAATGACCTCATACACCGTAAAACATATTCACGATTTATATATGTTCTTCCTTAAATAGGAGTTTTTTTTTAGCAAAAGGTCTTGGTGAAAGCGTGTTCCAGTTGTCATTCAATTATTTGTTTCAAGCTACCTCTGTATCTAGGTAATGACCCGAATTGCTTATCGGTTGATTGGTCTTTAAAAAAAACTGTCACGTAAATTATTTTTCACTGCCCCCCCCCCCCCCCCCCCCCCCCCCGCCCGAAACCTGTACAAGAATGTTAATGATAAAACCTCATTATTACCTCCCAACCAACTTTGATTATCAGAAAGACACCCAGCTATAAGATATAATTAATATTAGTAAAGTCAGAAGGCCGAATCCCATAAACAGTTTCCAAATGAATCAATAAAATGAAATAACTAGATTCAATTACGTTTCAGACCATTCTAAGACCCAATCCGTGAAAAACCTTATGTGGTCTGTCTGTGTGTGACAAATTTTGTCTACGCTGTCCAAGTTACAATTCTCAACCGATTTCCAAGATTCTTTTTTACACCAAGCTCATCATGATTTCCTCCATTGTTCCAAACAATGTAAGCACATCTTACTTGATTGTAGGCAAAATTTAGTTGAAACCAAGTACACCCTCACACCTACTGCCGAGTTGGTACCAACGAATTTGAATTTGTAACCACAGAGCTGAATGAAACAAGAATACCAGAGGACACAATCTAGGTTGCGAATTCACCACTTTCCACCAGTTAGGACGCAAAACTAAAACCAACTAGAAAAAATAAATCAAATTTGAAACAATTATTTATCCCATTATAACTTGTACCTACCCTTTATAAAAATGTTTGTCTAAGAATTACTTAGTACGATCTCTGTTTCACTTATGGCAATACATATATACAGCCTATATTTATTCCAATTATTTAAAAATGAAAAAACAAATACGACGTTATGCAATTTCAGCAGCTACTAAGTATAAATGTCGACGCACAGGCCTTCCGCCTCTGTGGGATTTTTGTATACCTATGTATTTTACCTGTCACGAAAATCCAATGTACCCACACCATTCTTACATCAAACCTGGTGTCTACAGAAATTATGGGAAACAAACTCAAGGAATCGATTCTAAAGGTCATTTCTGATCAAAAGTTGCTCCTAGAGATTTCTTTTTAAACGCTTTGTTTTCAAGTTATTCAATTTCTAAGATGTTTTTCGTGTTTTGTAACTTATGACATTAAAACGGCCATAACTCTCCCCAGAATCACAATAAACTCAAAACTAAGAACACCTTTGGAAAGATCGTTAATTTCCTATAACCCTGATATAAAGTAAAGTTGTTTTAGTTGATTTTAATTGGTTGAGAACAGTGTGGTCAGGGAAATTTCAAATTTCCATTTGGGGGCCACCCAGCACATCTTTTACCCAAACGCAATATTCCACCTGGATTTCAGACCAAGCTCATCATGGTTTTCTCCTTTGTTCCCAACAATGAGGGAAAATCTTTATATAAACTTCAGTATAAACCTTCAAGCATGTAGAAAATTCAAGGGAATGTTTTCATTGAATCTACTAGTACGTATGTGCCTATGGTCTTATGGAAAAATCTTCGACATGAAGAGATGGTCTGAGTAGTAGGTTGAGGTAGCTACCAACTCATTCTATATTCAACACATGCTAGCTAAAAATTTTGACTTACATAAATAATATAAGGTGTTCAAAAGGAGGAATATCAGACCAAGCTCATCATGTTTTTCTCCTTTGTTCCTAACAATGAGGGCACATCTTTACGGTAAATTTATGCATGAAATCGAACATCCCCTCAACTTCACTACAAACCTTCATGTAGGTAAGTACTTGGAAATTTCAACGTTATATTACGAAATTCACCTGAGCTGAGTTCGGTATGTTGACTACAGATCGTTTCCTCTCGTTCGGTTCAAGAAGCGGCACGTCCATTGCGATCCGGGGAAGGTCTTCATTTATTCCCACTCGGAACGCCCCGGGAAACTTGAATTTGTCGCACCCGAGAAAACGCTCAAGATTTCATATTTTCTCGCAGGAATCCGCACACGAGAGCATCGCGATTCAAAAAATGAATAACGTCAATCAAATATTGCCACGACGGCTGGTAATATTGATAATCCACCCCCTCCTCGTCCTTGAATCACCAAAACACGATAAGAAAATCGAGTGTCAGCTGATTTCTAGTGATATTTCTATCAGTGTTGCCAACGACACGGCATCCAGCAGCGTGACCAACCGAACAACACAAAAAACCTCAAATGCGGTATTCCAGGTTTGTTCTTTTGAGTATAATTAATATTATTTATACTCAGACAGAACGTTCAACCAACTCTCAACACAGCGTTATGAACGGAATGAGGTGAGAACCGTTCTGAACAAGGCCCTACAACTGTACGTGGATCTCAGACGCCGCCTAATGCAAATTGAAGAGAGCATTGGCGGACATATTGGGGGCAACTTCACGCGCCCTTTTTGAATTGTAAGGCTAGCCAGTTTGTGAATAAGTGTTCGTAGAAAACATATTTTGTACCTATTATCTTGATGAAAACTAGTCTAAAATCATTAAAAACGTCAATTATTATGATAACAACACAGCTTGTAAAAATGAATTTTATGCAATATTTTCAACAGAGACAAACTGTGGGAGCTGCTTGTCTTACGAATATCTAACCATATATGACGATTTACAAACTTATTTAGGCCACAATTCTCGTCCGATTTTCGTGGTTCTTTTTTTGTTCAACCATGAATTTGGTCTAGTTTTGGATCTTACATCAGGAATTTCAAATTTGATTATGAAAAAGGGTGAATGGAGGGGGTAACAGTAAAATATCATGATGTTTTAAACAGGGGTCCCCCCCCCCCCCCAAGCGCAACGACTCAACCCCCCCCCCCCCCCCCCCAAACTCCCGACCCCCCCCCCCCCCCAACTAAAATATTTATTAAATAGGTAATGTAAATGAGACACTGATGTGATAAAGAATTGAAAACAGCTGACGCTAGCAAATTGTTAGTATAAATCTTATTACTTGTTCATAAAAAAATTTTAAAAATACTCATTTTTCTAACCCCCCCCCCCCCCCCCCAAAAATTTTAACGACGCAGTTTGCGTCGTGACCCCCCCCTGTGGGCACCCCTGTTTTAACTAATATCGTCAGCTTTTGTGATTCTTTTTTGTTCAACTAAGAATTTTGTCTAGTTTTGGAAGTTATATTAGGATTTTCAAATTTCATTATGGAGGAGGAAGAATGGAGGAGATAATAGTAATAAATCATGATGTTTTAATTATTCAAGTCAGATTTTCGAGATCATTATTTTTAAATTCGATTATAAATTCGGTCAAGTTTATAGAAATATGTCAGGAGCTTCTAATTTCATAGGTACTGTAAGTTTTATTATTTGAATTCGCTGTCGGTGGAGGGAGTTAATTTGGGGGTTCGAGAAGTCATGATATTTTTGTTTTTTCTCTCATTTCAACTCCCACCAAAATTATATAAAATCCATTCATAGGGACGTCCGTGTAATGCATGCATTACTTACCAATATGATTCATGTAGTTTTGCGTAGGTATTGGCGATACTATCACAATGTCTTTGGTTCTGAACTACGTTCTGAACCCTTGCCTGCCCGAACGCGTCATTCAAGATCAGGGTTGCCAGGTGGTTTGGGGCAATAAACCGGACAATGAGATAAACTGACTAAAAATACTCATCAAAACATTAACCTTTCAGTCCCGGATTTTTGTCCTTCACAGACAAATTTTTTTCTTTTGGAGGTAGATTATATAAATAATCTTTTGGAGGTCCGGGCCAAAATCCTAAACCTAAATCAATCGTTAAACTCAAAAATACCCACGAAAAAAGCGTTAATTCATTACCGAAAAAATGTTCTAAACTGAATGCTTCTTTCTTGTCTGTATTCTTCAGCAGAAGACGATTCCCACATATTAAACTCCGAAAAATTGTCAACTCACAATGCTGGAAAATAATAAGTTTACAGGTGAACGGAAGTACGTTAAAAATCGGCTATTTTTTACAACTGTAAAACAGTGACTTGTTCAAAATGATGGGGAAACTT
Organism: Adelphocoris suturalis; assembly: GCA_030762985.1. Classification (NCBI taxonomy): domain Eukaryota; kingdom Metazoa; phylum Arthropoda; class Insecta; order Hemiptera; family Miridae; genus Adelphocoris; species Adelphocoris suturalis. Next base: position 44,496,943 of record CM061042.1, on the reverse strand, counting down.
GTCCAAATTCGCCTGTACACTTGTTAGTTTTCACTGTGCAGTACAAGTCTACACTTGTTCCTTTATGACACGCTTGCACACTCATTTTTTACAACTCCTGGGGGACATTCCTAACCCAGCAGCATTATGATATGATGAACTGATTCTCATTTCTGCTGAATGAAGGAGAAAAATCCGATTATGCCAGCCACCAGAATAAGTCGAAATCAAATACACACTTTCTCCACTTTTCAGTTTATAATTTGTCTGCCTTTCAATCATTACACCTTGTCATGTACGATAAACATCCTACCGTGTACTTAACACCGTTTTTATATTATGATTCGCTGACAAACTTCAATTTCGGCATCCCGCTTGACGTTGTTCATTTCGTTTGTCCCCACACGCCATTTTTCTTTTCTGCTACACTTGTAAACTTAGCTTCTAAACTTTTCTACACTTGTACTCTTTGTTTTGGTGAAACACATGCTCTAGTTGACCGTGCAATACAAGTACCTGTACTTGTTAACTTGTACACTTGTAACTTGTTGTTTTATGAAATGAGCCCCAGGGATCTATTTCATAAAACAACAAGTGACAAGTTACAAGCCGATTTTATGAACAAGTTGTAAAAAAAAGAGTGTGCTTTGCGTTTCATAAAAGTACAAGTGTTGTCTTGTAATGCACAGTGGAAATTAACAAGTGTACAGGCGAATTTGGACAAGTTTCTCCATCATTTTGAACAAGTCACTGTTTTACAGTTGTAAAAAATGGCCGATTTTTAACCTACGGCCATTCACCTGTAAACTTGTTATCTTCCAGCATTGTGAGTTGACAATTTTTCGTTTTCTAATATGTGGGAATCATGTTCTGCTGAAGAATACAGACAAGAAAGAAGCATTCAGCGTAGAAGACGCCAAAGATTTTGTCGGTCACGAATAAACGCTCATTTCGTGAGTATTTTTGAGTTTAACAAGAGATTTAGGATGTCTTCGGAGTCCCTTGAAAGATTCAAATGCTGCGTGACCCCGTGAAATTTTCCCTGATCGGGTATTAAAGATCTCCCCATCATTGAAGAACAAAGTGAAGTGTGAAGATCATCTCGAAGTTACAGATGACATTCCTAACCCAGCAGCGTTATGACTCGATGAACTGATTAATCATTTTCGCTGAATGAAGGAGAAAAATCCAATTATGGCAGCCATCAGAATAAGTTGAAATCAAATACACCTTTCTCCACTTTTCAGTTTATAATTTGTCTGTATTCCAATCATTACACCTTGTCATGTACGATAAACATCCTATCGTGTACTTAACACAGTTTTTATATTATGATTCGCAGACAAAACTTCAATTTCGGCATCCCACTTAACGTTGTTCATTTCCTTTGTCCCCACACGCCATTTTTCTTTTCTGCTACACTTGTAAACTTAGCTTTTACAAGTGTAACTTTTCTACACTTGTACTCTGTTGTTTGAGACCTGTCACTTCTACAGTCGACCCTGCAGTACGCAATCTCAATCTGGGGTGGAGCCTGTCAAACTGTGATGAGGACGCTAAACGTATTGCACAGGCGCATACTGAGGGTTATGCATGCTAAACCCCCAAGATTTCCATCACACCAACTCTTTACCTACTATAACTCTGCTTTTTGTGAAAAATCTTCTTCTCTTATACCATGAAAATCCAAATATCATATCGATTTCGATCTTTCACCAATACTCAACTAGCTTCACCACTGAACAGAGGGTTGTTAATCCTCGCCCCGCCTTAACTCTTACCACAAGAAGTCTGCTCTATTTGATTTATGTGTTACATAACTCCTTACCATCAGATTTCCAAATTCTTTTTCTCGAACATTGTATAAAAAACGAATATACAGGGTGATTCCCTCGCAGATGCAAAAAAAAAAAAAAAAAAAAAAAAAAAAAAAAAAAAAAAAAATTGGGTAAAACTACATCAAAAATGGAGTAAAATGCCGCCAACCGCATATTTTTATCTCAATTGGTACTCGAGATATGATTTTTTAAAGGTTTTTTCAGGAATACCGTGTTTTTTTCATTTTAAACTCGGATTTCTCCACTTTGCCTCATTTAATTTTAATTTTTAACCTCATTTTCGGTATCAGCATTAAATTTCCTATAAGAATAGTGTACTTGAGTTCTTAAAAAGTACCATCCGAAGACCCTCACATCAGCTCAAACATTGACGATTTTGAAAAAATAATATTTCTGAAAATCTTTAAAACTTTACTACTCTTTTAAAAAGAATCCTGTAAACTGGCAAATCTCATGAAAACTGCTTCATCTAATATGCTTTCCAACGGTATTATCAATTTTACTTTTATTTTGTTATTTAGGGGAGAAAATAATGTTTTAATGTTAAAAAATGTGGGTTTTTCAATGAAATTATTGGTTTTCTCGAAAGATGACCCTCCATGAACCAACAAGTATGGGGTCGGTTTTTATGTATTTTTTCTCGCTGGATCGAATGGAAACTCTTGCATATCTCTCAACTACGTTATAATCGAGTTTTACACTTTAATTAACTAGTTTTACCCCATAACACACATAAATTTAATCGTAACAAACAAACTAAACATTTGCGATTTTATGTGTAAAACTTGGTTATAACGGAGTTGGAGAGATCTACAAATGTTACCATTCGATACAGCGTGAAAAAATACCGACCCCATACTCGTAGGTTCATGGAGGGTCATCTCCAACAATTTCATTGAAAACCCCACATTTTTTAACATTAAAACGTAATTTTCTCCACTAAATCACTAAATAAAAGCAAACTTGATTATACCGTTGGAAAGAGTATCAGACGAAGCAGTTTTCATGAGATTTGCCAGTTTCCAGGATTCGTTTTGGAAGAGTAGTAAAGTTTTAAAGATTTTCCGAAATATTCTTTTTTCAAAATCGTCAATGTTTGAGCTGATGTGAGGGCCTTTGGATGGTACTTTTAAGAACCCAAGTACACTATTCTTATAGTAAATTTAATGCTGATTCCGAAAATGTGGTCAAAAGTTAAAACTGAATGAAGTAAAGTGGAGAAATTTTAGTTTAAAAGGAAAAAAACACGGTTTTCCTAAAAAAAACCTTTAAAAAATCATATCTCGAGAACGGATTGAGATAAAAATATTCAGTTGGCGGCATTTTACTCCATTTTAGATGCAGTTTCACCCAAATTTTTTTTTGCATCTGCGAGGGAATCACCCTGTATACCTGGCTTATTCAGCTTGGATTCGAAAATTGCTCCACTTCATTACGTAGCTCATGTATGCAGTAGCATGGCACTATATGAATCGATTATTATTACTCTATTATTTTATTTTTTCTTTCATTAGTATAAAAATATTGCTCTCTTTACATCAATATCTACAAGTCTAAATATCTAACCTATAATTAACACTTGTCTAACTAATAAGAGGGTGACACAAGGATTCATGAATATTTCCTAGAAGGTACTGATCTACTCTTGTCTGGCGACAAGGGCTATGCCTGATGCCAGACAATAATATTTCCGTTATATTCGTATGAACTTTGTAAATTGTTGTTTATTTATGAAATATATCGCCTCTCACTCCTCTCTCGCTCCCTCTCTGAAATCTGGTAGGCCAGATTATTTGAAGGATAAATTTCAATTCATGGCTGAAATTCATAATTTCACCACTAGAAATAATGCCACTAGCCTTTTACAAATACCTAAGCATAGAACCGAAATATATGGTAAGTCGTTTCATCAAGTTCAAGCCATAAAGATTTATACTGAACATTCTAAGTTATTCAATATAGAAAAATCAATAGATAGTTTTAAGATTGATTTCAAAGCCAAAATGTTGGGAAGGTATAAAAATACCCAATGAATCCATTGCACCATCTTTATTAGGGTCACAAGACATATACATATATTTTTTTCTCCTAAATTCATTTTAAGTACTCTCGCACATATGTAGTGCAATATGCCTTTTAACTAACACAGAATATAATTTACTAAAATCAAGTTTAAATATTTAATATAAGAAACAATTTTTCAATAATTGAAGTCCGACTCAACTGTATTCCATAATTTAGTTATGGTACAGTGAAACTTGGATAATTCGAACCTCAACGGACCAGTCAAAAACTTCGAATTAACCAAAAATTCGGATTAAAGACGTTTTAATAAATTATATTTTAACAAACCACAGTACGAAGTACATACAGTAACATTGAATACTGTAATGGCCAACAGAATATTGAACAATAAGTATAAAGGCACCTGGAATGGTACTGTATTTAACTGCAACCATTAAAAAACAATCTATTGTTTTTCAAAAAAGGAAGATATTTTGGCCTGTTTCCTTGAATTAAGTCTCTCGGCCATTATAAAAGATTCCAACGCATTCAAAGAGTAGAAGTATGAATCATTTACATTAATTCGGCTTTCAAAAAAAACGTCCAAGTTCTTGTACCTGATTCATGGCGTCAGCTGCACTCGGCACCGGTACTTCTTCGTACGAAGTACAGTACCTATAAGAAGTGCACGGTACCTACTCCTTGTACTGTACAATGGCACTGACTTGCATGCATTTGGTCTAACGCAAACCTTTTGCCGAATATGGTTACTAAAACGTATTTCCCGATAAATTTACAATTATTTTGAGTCGCAGCTTAAAATTTGTACCTTAATTAGCACGCCGAAAATTCGAATTATCCAAAATAAAATTCGAATTATCCATGATTTTTTAGCATTGTTTAAATACAAACAGTGGCGTAGTTCGCGGTATGGATATAATCAAAGTTAATAACGCTTCTAACTTCAGTACCTAACAGCTTCAATTAAAGAATGTAATTAGTAAATCACAACTACTATTATTATTATACGATTCTGGTTGCCAAACGGTCTTGAGACGCTCTTATAGAGAAATTTTTATTAGGTTCGTTTGTGTTGGGGCAAAATGGCGTGGATATTAAATACAGCCACACGGACCTTAGTAAAATCACCTAGTCAACGAAACGGAAATGTGGATACTACAAACTGAAATCAAGTCGTTCCCCACTACCTTCTGGGGTGAGCCCATTTGCGATTATTCCCTAGAAAAATATCCATCGTTCAATATCCACCAATTCCCCTATGAACTTCCCCTACTTGATCAAGCTTGGTTGTTCGTTTCAAAACAGTTTCCCGTTGTACCTATTATACCATTAATTTACGAATAAAATCCCAGTTAAAATGAAGCAAGAATACAATAAATAGAAGCCTGCAGTGGTGATTGAAATAGTTTAATAGAAAAGATTAAAATAATCTAGTGTAGCAGTATTTCTATTCTAACCTAGCATATTGCAGGTTTGAGTTTGTTTACATTTTAACACAGAATGTGTTTTAGCCATGGACTAACTAGCCGAAAATGGAACGCGGGATGGTAACGAAATGTGTGACGGATGATTTTCACGTACAACCGAGCCGTTGGTAGGGAAATGGAACTTCCGCAATTTTAATCGCACAGAAATCGTTCACCATTCGTTGGAAAGCTCCTGATTTATCCAACCATATTATGTTAACTACTGTGAAGTGCGTGGCCATCAACCTGAGTTATGAGCATGAATAGTAAATGATTAGTAAACAATGACACTTGTTTGGTTGTCACTTGGTTGCGCGACAACGCAAACACATTCTGTGTTTCAATAATTTCTTCCGAAGTATGTAAATAGAGGTAACCGGGGGTCCAGGGGGCTTGCCCCCTGGCGAGGCGCGGAGCGCCGAGTTTTTCATGTTTCTTGATCTCAGTTTCATGCCCTGAATTTTATTTCGCGTAGTAGGTACCTGGTTAAATAATACAATAGTATGATATTGTCAAGAAAAAGTTTTTTTCATGCGGAAGTAACAATTGAGGATAAGATAAACCCGTAAGACAGCAAGTCCACATTGGTATATGAATTTGCATGCAGTAAATCTAGAATAATAGTATAATAAAACTAGTGCTCCTCAATTCAGCGGTAGGTACCTATTCGTATTTATCGTTATTTTTCACGTTCTGATTAGATATTTGGATAATATTTTTTCTAAGTAGTATTATGCTTTTATAATCTATAGGTAGGTTCATGAATATGAAAGCATCCGTGATTTCAGATCATTACAAAAAGCCATTGAGCACCTACCTACTTATATGAACGTTTGGCAGTTTATTAAGAGCCTTCGTATACTCAGCAACATGCACTAGAAATTAATAGCAAAACTATAAAATAAAATGAAATCCTCCTCTGTTGCCCCTCCATAAGAAATGGCTTAGCTACGCCACTGAATACAAAATGCTAGGGACCAAGAGAAATATAATAAAATAATAATAATAATAAAAACCATTTATTATGCACAAGACCGAAATTGGTCTATATATAGCATACAGCTTTACAAAGATTTGGCATACATAATATAGTACGGCACAACAAGGTATTAATATATAGGTAATGAAAATCAGACAAAAAAGGTTGAATTATTTAGAAAAAAAAAATGTAGGAATAAATCAAGGAATTATATACCTAAGGATGGTTCAAGCAGTTAAATTAAAATAGATTAAAAAAAAAAAAAAAAATTAAGTGATAATATGAAAAATAAATAAAATAAAATTTGAAAAAAATATTCGAATTAAAGAAGATTTCAAATTAAAGAAGTTTGAATTATCCAGGTTCCACTGTATGGTGTAAAAGAGGACCTAATTTTCCTAATTGTATCATCACATTAATAAAAACGCTGCAAATTATTACACAAAGGTTTATTATTTATGTATTAGACAGCCCTTCTACGTAGATCTCTGGTCCATAATTATTAAACGCCGCTTATAGTATATTTAGTATCGAACTCGGAGCTTCGGACCTCACAAATGGGTTCAATCCATTACAGCAGCGGAATCTCACAATTTTACGCTTTTTAATATAGTTGATAAACATAACAATTTATTACCAAGCCATCTTTCCAACACATAAAAGTGTTACTTACCTATACTGTATATTGATATCATTTAATTGGTCAAATTTCAAAAAATGTGCTGACAAAATCACTGAAAATGGCTAAGAATCTTCAAATTGATATTTTTTAGCATAAGATTGGTCAAATGAAGTTTATCAACTATGAAATAGAACATTCAACAATTTATGTACAAAATTATGCTAAAAACTTGAACTTCATTAAATTTTGTTTTAAAAAATCTATAAAACTGCAAAAAATAGCCTAAAATCCAAAATCTCTTTTTGAATAGAAGAGTATCATTTAGAATACTTTTTTTCCATAAAATTAATAGCTAACATTTTCTTTTCACTCATAAATCTCCAATTTCTATACAACTTGAAATATACAAAAAAAAGACACTTTTTCACCTATTTTTGGCTCATAGCACCCATGAGAGTGGAGCGATCGAGCTGGCGAGAAGTTAGGACCAACTAGACCCCAAGTGGAGTCTATGTGCGAAAGAATAGATTTTTTAAGTCAATTCTAAGGCCTTTTATGGCCCGGACGGCGGACGGCGAACGGCGGACGGACATTTCAAATTTGGATTCTACGCACCTTGAAACGTAAAGTGACAAAGTTTGAGGGGGGGTTATAACATTTTTTTGCTATACGATCACATAGGCTTATTATTGGAAATAATAAACCAAAATTGAGTCAATCTCTCTCTCTCTCTCTCTCTCTCTCTCTCTCTTTGTTTTGGTGAATCACTTGTTCTAGTTCACCGTGCATTACAAGTAGGTACCTATTAGTGAGCAAGTTTGTTAAGTTTTGAACTGAAATGTAATATATTTTCAGTTTAGTATACATTTTGTACTACTTTTATATGTTTCATTGTGATAATACTTTCATAAATACAGTGTTTTTGTTTAAATTGTTAAAAAATTGTACCTTCCTACCTATTTATTCTTCAAAACCGCTCTTACAGACAACTGGCCCACCACTGAACTTTTTTTGTCCCACATTAGATTGGAACTGTCCCACGACTGCCAGTTTTAGCTCGATTCACCCATAACGTCTATAACTCTATAAACTAGTCGATTAATGAATATTTATTGGATTTCATCATAATCCTTGATAGTTGTGGGATAGAACTACTGCAGGAGCAAAGAAAAAGAGCCACAATGAAGAATTTTATGGACATTCAAAGTGAGGTGATTCCTTAAGTGTCCCACTACTGGTCAACCTACCCTACCGGTATTTGTACACTTGTAACTTGTTGTTTTATGAAATAGGCCCCTGGCAACCCTGCTGGTGTTGTTAATTTCTATTATACAAATTAGTTGATTAATAGCAGATGGGGATCGTGTCAGTTTTTCATTGCATTTCAGAAATAATACTTTACTTTTTATTCACTTATTGCTGGGCACTGAAGAGCACAAGTTCTTTTGAACTTATTCTTCTTAGGCCCAATTCACACAGAACGGGCGCGTGGCGAAGACGTGGCACTGACCAGGCACGGACGTGGCGGTGACGAGACCCATGCAATGCACACAGAAGGGGCGGGACAGTGGCGAAAAAGGACGTGAAGTACAATGTTTCGTGAAGTACAACGTGGATTTTTCATCAAGCAGTGACGAAGATGATCGAGATGTGCTGGATTTGGTGTACTTGGCTGATCTGAACCAAAAAAGAGGAGATATTGGGTTCATACATTGTGGCTGAAGAAGGGGAAAATCGGTGGAACATTTGATGTTATGCGTGAGCTGAATATGTACCCAGAACGGTTATTCAGGCGCAATTTTCTACCAGGTCTGGTCTTGGGCGTTCGATTTGCAATAATCCGCACGATTGTAATCAAATAAACACGAATTCTTCCCAACTTCTTCGCAAAATTCAATGTTGAATTCACCATCATCCCGCATTTTTATTGAAGTGACGAGTGGCGCGACCCTTCTCGAACGCCACGAGAGACGGCGAACGGACGTGGCAGGGGCGAAAGGGCGGCTGCCTGCGCCACGTCCCTTCTGTTAACATTGAGCCATTTGTTTACATGGTGTGACAAAAGTCTGCGCCACGTCTTCGCCACGCGCCCGTTCTGTGTGAATTGGGCCTTATGGGCAAAGTTTCTATTTATTTGTTTTCAAATCATTATTTATTCATAGAAAGATGTGAATTAATTTTTGTAATGTGAATATTTTTGAATTTGCCAAATAAATAAATGAAATGAGATGTCATTGAAGCGCCGCCCGCGGCGTTCGTTCTATTATTACGGGGGTTGATAAGGTGAGCACGGGCGTGTTAACGTGACGGGTTGGCAGGCGCTGCGCAGGCGCCGTCGTTAACGATCCCCGAGGCCGCGGCGTCGCAGTCGACTCGGAATCCGTTACTACGGCGTCGCCCGGCGGGAGAGGGAAATCGTTATCCGAGCGATTTCCCACCACCGCTCCGACCCCCACTGTCGTCCCTGAGAGCCCCCCCTCCGTCACGTCGCCCCTCTTCCCGTGTTATTCTTCTCTCTTCAGCTGGATTCCGGCGATTCCGATAACAACGGAGCGCAACCGGCCTGCTGCGCATGCGCCCCATTCGAACGCTTACGCCATGCGCCCGTCCCACCTTCACAACCGGAGTCTCAATCCCAATTGAAAAACATAAAATAGTTCTCTACAGCGACCCGCACCGCACTGTGCCATTAGTTTCGCTCAAAATGTGACGAAAAATCGCGATATTACATTCAATTTTTTTTTTCAAATCAAAATGGAACACCGGGTCGTGAAAATCGACTTATTAGACTACTTGTTTTCGAACGTCGGTGTTTTCGCGCAGTTGGACCCTCCCGGGAAGCGCAAAATCTTCAACAGTCGCCCTCAGCCCGTTTTCGACGCCGTTTTGGACGTCGTCGAGGACAAACGCTACGTCACCCGGTTCGACCCCAAGCACTACACGGATTTCCCCTGGATGACAGCATGCCCGAAGCGGAAAGTGCTTTTCTGCTACGTTTGCCTGCTGCAGGGGAAGACGGTCGAGTCGGTGATATGCGCCCGGGCGGACATCGTCGCGGCGGCGCATGCGCACGAGATGACGGCTTCCCACATGACGTCCTACGACGCTTGTCTCCAGATGGTTGCGGCGCCGGCGCCTGACGTCAGAAGACAGGTAATTTTTCATCAAACTTCCACCCTAATTTCATATTTATTTATTTATTTAATTTTACTTACGTGCAAAATTGCCCAATTTACAGTTTATGGTAATAAAATTAATTTTTATCTAGATTTTATTAACAATGCTATTAATCTCACAACAAACAAAACAAGCTTTATATGGCAAAAAAATATAGATAACCAATTCTCAACAATAATATATAGCACAACAAAACAATTACAAGAATGGGGTAACATAAATAATTTAAGAAATTTTTTACTACAATAATTTACAATGTCTCTTGAACGCCAGCTCACTTAAATAAAGAATATTGCAATGGCTTCAATAATTTTAAAATTTATTTTTTCCAAAATGTTATCATGGAAATTTGTTGTGGGGCATTTTGAAGTGATTTCGGGAGTCTCAAGTTTTTGATTTCTCAATACCTATGGTAGGAAAGCCTTGCAAGAAGTGAAAAAAATTAAAATAGTTTGCTTACTTAAAATTAAATTTTTCTTTTTGATTTTTGCTTTTCAGAGTTTGCTGAACAGTTTTGGTTTCGTGTCTGTCTGTGTGTCTGTCCCGATTCCTTTCACGCCCAAAACTATACCTACTAATTTTGCTTCCGAGACTGCAAGGCAGCGGAAGCTTTGTTTTCACTTTCGAAATGAAAAATTTTTTTTGCTCCAAAATCAAAATTTCCACTCGCATTTTGCGTTTCAGAGCCTCCTGAACAAATTAGGTTCCGTGTCTGTCTGTCTGTCTGTCCGTCCACATTTCCTTGTAACAGCCATAACTTCCACAATTTTGATCCGATTTTAACAAAATATCCAGGGATCGTCGGGGTTAAGCTCTAGATGGTCCCCTATCAACTTCATCATGATCGAATCAACGGTCGCTTCTACGCAGGCGCTAACGTGAATTCCTTGTGATGGTCATAACTCGGTCAATGTTGAACGGATTTCGGTCAGATTTTTAGGGATGATGTGGGTAAGGTCCCTTGAGGTCCCATAAGACAATCATCATAATTGCATTAGCGGTACGCTCTGCGCATGCGTGAACGAAATATTCTTGTTACGGTCCTTGCAACAGCCGTAATTTCTACAATTTTGATGCGATTTTCTTCAAATTTTTAGGGATCGTGCGGGTATAGCTCTACATGGTCCTCTATCAGTTCCGTCATGATCGAATCAACGGTAGCCTCTGCGCAGGCGCAAACAAAATTTTCTTGTTTCGGTCATAACTCAGGCAATTGTGAACGGATTTCGGTCAGATTTTCAGGGATGATGCGGGCAAGGTTTCTTGAGGTCCCATATCACATTCTTCGTGATCATCAGCGCACACTACACTAGGCGCATGCGGGGTACAAATCAACGATTTACTAGGTATGTAGTTTTTTCGCCATCTTTGTTTACACGACCGAAATCCTTTTATCATTTAATAATGATTAACAGGACGTTTCCATTTGTTTTTCACGTCACGACGTCACGATGGGGTTTTCTATTGATTTTCACGTACAACCAATGCGTTACTAGGGAAGTGTAACTCCCTTAGTTTTCATAGCAGGAAAATCGTTATCCACTTTTTGGAGTGCTCTCATAATCTCACAGCCTCACAGCATCTCATAATCTCTAAGCCTCTGTAGTGTCAAGGAAAGCTGATTTATTACGCTCAGTTATAAACTAATATTGCTAAGTAACCATAATGAAATAATAATGTGTAAAATTAATCATTATTAAATGATCGGACTGTAGAACCGTAGGTCTACCGTCCGTTTTTTAGCGAATTTTTGAAGAAAATTAAGCTATTGCTCTCGCCTCAAAATTTGTAGAATGTGAATTTTTGAAAAACTTTTATGCAGAAATCCGTTTCAGGCTATTCTGAATCATATTCTGAAGTTTAACGCATTTTTTAATGTATTTATGTATGTATATATATGTATGTATGTATATATGTATGTATGTATGTGTCATTCCAGACGATAACTGTCCGTAGAATCGTGCTAGAAACTTCAAACAAATTTTAAAATGTTAAGGACACAAAACGAAAGTTCAAGTTCGTTGGCCAGCATGATCGGATTACACCTTCGGGTTGAAATTTTCAAAAATGTAGTCAAAAATTCCAAAATAGCCTGTTTTTTGCGATTTGTTGTGCGAAATAATTTTTTCAGCATACTAACATGTGGTATATTCGGAATCAGCGTAAAATTTCCTATAAGAATATGTATCAAGTTTTCAAAAATTTCAAAGTTGAAAAATCAGTCAAAAATCGAAATAATGCCGTTTGCTAGTTGTAAAAATCGGTAATATTTCCATGAAACATTGTCCAAATTCAGATTGAACTACTCTTATGTCAAGATTTGATGATGTTATGATAGGATACTGTTAAGATTTCAACTGCCTTCAATACTGACCACATTGGACATCGAAATCTATGAATATTCACCTACATTTGTCTTTAAATCTACAAGATTAGTTTAATAAAAATAAAGTATGAGTACCTCCTAATTATTTTTAATAATTTGATTCCATGTTTGTCTATCAAAATCATAAACTAAAATTTCTCTACACGATCAATAGCGACTGAAATGTCGAAGATTTCTTCAAAAATTCGCTCATGGGGTCATGCTGCATGACTGGACTTTTTTGCTACGTTTTCCATCTGGTTCGCTGCATTTTCCTAGCTATTTCCTAATCAGTGTTCGAAAACTAAAGAACTTCATTCGTTTAGACTAAGAATAAATAACCTGGATAATAATGGAGACAAAATACTTGAAAATTCCTCATGTCTCTGTACTGCAGTGTAGGGTCCTACGCAGCCATTGCCCAGGCAGTTTCATCAGCGTTTCAGACATGCGCTTATTGCTATAACTTAGGCAGCTTCACCTGTTTTATTGAATGAATGAAAGGATAGATTTGGTAGTTTGTCGAAGTAAACAAGGCAGGTTGGTGCTTCACCAACAAACGAAACTACGTTGGTACGTTCAGCCTACCAAATTCGCTATTTATTTTGTTAAAAGTAAACTAAGTAGGTATGTAGATTGTTGCTTTGCCAACGATTTTCAACTGCTCATCAACAAGTTTGTTGAATATAAAATCAGGAAATGTGCAACATGAATTATAAACCAGCTGTAAGGAAAAAACCTTAAAATGCATTCTTCCGAAGGTCAGACTTCATAAAGACGGGGCATTGAAAGACGAGCATTGTCAGTGCAGTTATGCAAATTCGTGGGCCAAAAAAAGTTGATTAGGTAGGTACCTACTTCAATTTTCAACTATGGAAGTACATGATGAATAACAAGTAATAATATACGGAAAGTAGGTAGTGTATACCTACCTCTCTAGGTACTTACCTTTCCAAAGGCGATACCTACCTAATATTCCCTTCTGGCAGAGCTCTCATGGAACGTCCTTTCACGTGACCACTTTCAAAGGACTATAAATATTTTTAGTTTCTTAATTGATTCGAAGAACGGTTCTGAAAACTGAATAATCCACAACATTTTCGCGGCTGATGTCTGGAACTTCAACTCAACTTCCGAACACAAATTTCATTGGGATCTCGACCGCACAAACTAATCTTGCAGTCACAACGTTTCAGGTTATTGCCGGATTACAGCCTGGTATAATTCGCATAAAATTTATTGCCTGGCATAATAAAATATACTGCAAAAGGAACTAGGTAAATACTGAACCGCAAGAAAGTGGGTATGTAGGTGGTAACTCCTCGGTTACTCGTAGAAAATGCATGATTTAGAATACGTTTTTTTGCCATAAAATTAATAGTTTACAATATCCTTGCACTCAAAAAGCTGAAATTTCAAAACAATTTAACATTATACAATACGATAATTTACGAAAATTCGCTCATACGATCATGCTGCATGACTGGAACTTTTTCTGTGAAATCGAGGTTTTTTTGTGGAAATGACTGACCCCCTAAGAAAATACGAGTTTGGTGTTGGTTTCTACGTATTTTTTCTTGCTGAATGAAATGGTCATGCTTGCTCGCAGAACATCCCAACTCCATTATAACCGTGTTTTACACTTTAGCTAACTATTTTTATCCTTTTTTGACATGGATATGTCTTTGCTCTGGGGGGTCAACCAAAAATTTCCGTGACGCAAAATTTGTGTCACAATTTCAGTGTTTTTCCCGTACAACCCAGCCGTTGCTAGGGGAATGGAACTTCCGCAGTTTTCATCGCACAGAAATCGTTCGCCACTCGTTGGAAAGCGCTTGATTTATGTGATAAATGTTCACATCTCAAGCTACCAATTTCCCCCTCCTTACGTACCTGGCTACATTCCTAAACTAAGTTGATTGGACTATAAACAATTTTAATAAGCCGGTTACAATATTCTTAACGTAAAGCAATAGCATCATTTACTCCACTCCATAGGAAACATTTTCATCCTCTTGACAACAGTCGACTGTTAAACAACAACTCATTGTAGTGGCTTCTCTCCACTTCTCTCCACAGTTATTTTCAACATTTCTATAAGTAAACCGTTGTTTTGTTGGAATTAGTCGGGATGCGGCCCAAGGGATTTGTTTAAAGTTAAAGGATTTGTTTACAACTCTCGAGGACAACCGTTATGAAATCCCTAATCAAAGACATATTCATGTAACATGGTATCTGCTTGTAAAGCAGATAGTGGAACTCGTTTACGATTTTTGTTTATTGTTGGCATTAACACATGTTATACAGCCATAGGGTGCTTCTATATCTACATTTTTACATGGAATTCATAATTGTTTATACGTAAATATTACATTCTTGTATATAATCATAAATAATTTTATATACATAAAGTTTCTCGTTGATAGTAGACAACTGTAGTTCGTCGGAAAGTCCACTACCTTCGATAGTTTCCTGAACATCTCGTCTCTTTCCAAGAAGAACAGCGGGCACATCATCACTAAATGTTCTAAATTACCACATGGGTCGCCACATCTGTTGCACTCTGGGTCCTCTTGTCTGTTGAAGCGATGAAGGTATTGATCGCACACGCCGTGATTGGTCCTCATTCTCGATATGATTCTGCAGAATGGTTTGGATACTGTGTATCCTTTAAACCAAGGTCTGAAGGGAGCAGTTGTCTGTAAATTTTTATAAAATTGTCCAGTAGGTATTTTGGGGATAATTAACATACAGCTGTTGCCAGTCTTCTTGGGCTCGTTTAGCAATGAGAGTGAAATAGTCGTTCGCTGGAATGGTTACATTGCTTGCAATTCCCAATAAACTTGCTCGCTTTGCTAATCCGTCGACAATCTCATTGCATTGGATTCCGGAGTGTCCTCGAACCCATAGAACTATGAATTGGATGTTATTTGTTACTCCTTGGGTTAAAAGCGTTATGAGAAGTCCAATAAGTGGATTATCTGATCTCCTGATATTGGGAGCGCTGATTTTCTTAAGGCAACTCATGGAATCGGTTAGTATGATCCAGTGTGCAGTGTTGTCATGTGAGAGGGTTAGCACTATTTGTAGCATTATTTTTATCCTTAAACTATATATTAGTTAGCCCTGGGATGGTAGATTACGTAACAAAAACGTATGGCGTAGGAGTCCGAGGCTCTACCCCTATTGTCCCACTTACCTGTGTATTCCCCAGTGTTACTTACGAGTATAAAATAGCAGTGATGTGAACGCAATGCATCCAAGACTTTTCACCCAATTCCTTCACGGAAGGACTTCATGTTGTTCATAGGTATATAGTCTACCATTCGTTGAAAAATCTGTGGAGTAATTCTTAAGAATGTGTAGTAAGCGGTGGTGTTTGATATCACGTTTAACTGGCGTAACTCTACAATTTAGCAACCTCATATATAAGTTGAACTGTTAATAATTGTTATAAGTTGAATAACCAAGAATAATGAATGTAAATTTCATTTTGATTGAACAGCATCAAAAAATCGTTAAAACCCCTTCCCCCCCTACCCAAAAAAAGTTAACCCATCGAATTCATAAGAATCTGCCAGTCAGAGCTTTCCTCCGAAACTAATGGACCAATTTAGATGAAACTAGGGTTGAAAATGACCTATGGGGTCTTTGTCTTTATCCTTTTTATAGCTCCTAAACTAGTATTTTCTTAGGAGTTCATTTTCACGAAAACCATGCTTTTCAACTTACAAACATACTTTTATCCCCCAATTAGCTAAGTAAAAGTAAAATTGACTAGGCCGTTCAAAAGCTGACGGTTTGCGGAAATTTATCCAGTAGCAGGCTCGAGCGTTTCGCGGGATAATCCGCAAAATACTTCAAGTTTTTCATTTTTGTAAACATTTTGACTTCTGTCAAATCTGTAGATACCTGATATGTTACCTGCATAATCCAGCACGATAGGTGTCCTTCCGAAAGGAAATCTAACGCTCTCTCTATCGGCATCCTCAATTTTGCGTCTACTCTAAAATCAAGGTAGTTACGGCCATTTCAGTAACTTGAGGTTGGAAACAGGAAAAAATTCTTGAAAATTTAATAACTCGCAAACAAAGCGCTTAAAAAATCGGGCCTGTTCTGTTATATCCCCGCATATTTCCGTTAATTCTCTACTATTCATTCATTCTGACCTGTATGTGCAACTAACCTTATTTTTACTAAAGGATTGATTACTTGATGTTATGTATTTTAGCGAATTTTTGAAGAAAATTATTAGCGAATTTTTGAAGAAAATTATTAGCGAATTTTTGAAGAAAATTATTAGCGAATTTTTGAAGAAAATTATTAGCGAATTTTTGAAGAAAATTATTAGCGAATTTTTGAAGAAAATTATTAGCGAATTTTTGAAGAAAATTATTAACGAATTTTTGAAGAAAATTAAGCTATTGCTCTCGCCTCAAAATTTGTAGAATGTGAATTTTTGAAAAAATTTTATGCAGAAATCCGTTTCAGGCTGAATCATATTCTGAAGTTTAACGCATTTTTTAATGTATGTATGTATGTATATATGTATGTATGTATGTATGTGTCATTCCAGACGATAACTGTCCGTAGAATTGTGCTAGAAACTTCAAACAAATTTTAAAATGTTAAGGACACAAAACGAAAGTTCAAGTTCGTTGGCCAGCATGATAGGATTACACCTTCGGGTTGAAATTTTCAAAAATGTAGCCAAAAATTTCAAAATAGCCTGGTTTTTGCGATTTGTTGTGCGAAATAATTTTTTCAGCCTACTAACATGTGGTATATTCGGAATCAGCGTAAAATTTCCTATAAGAACATGTATCAAGTTTTCAAAAATTTCAAAGTTGAAAAATCAGTCAAAAATCGAAATAATGCCGTTCGCTAGTTGTAAAAATCGGTAATATTTGCATGAAACATTGTCCAAATTCAGATTGAACTACTCTTATGGAAGTATCCCTGTATAACCAATCCTAGAACCATGCTGTTTGAAACGTAGGTAGTAGGTGCTTGTTAAAAAAAAAGATCAAAATCATAAACTAAAATTTCTCTACACGATCAATAGCGACTGAAATGTCGAAGATTTCTTCAAAAATTCGCTCATGGGGTCATGCTGTACGACTGGACTTTTTTAAATGCGAGCTTGCGAGCGTCCAGACTACCAAACTATACACAGCATTCTGATCTATTTTACCACAGTAGACTTAAACATGATTGGGAATCATCCATCCGATCAATCCCCATTCTATAGAAAATAGTTTGTAAATGCGGGGATATAACAGAAAAAAAAAAAAAAAAATCTTTAGGATGATCTTTTTGTTCCATATTGGTAGTAGAATCGATCCAAAATTTCGGATAGACACCCTGCATCCAATGGTCATAAGAAATGTACTTGTATAATTTTGCTACTCGTTGCAATACTGTTATTTTGCAAATAAACTCATGAATGAATTTCATTATGCTCCATTTTTTCACGCCCTAGTCACCCAATCTCTCTTAAATTTGGATGATAGTTTTGGGATGATGATTTGATCATCCCATATAAATTTCAACATGATTGTAGCATTAATAGCTACTGCGTATGAGCCTATGGAAAATCCTTGTAACGACCTTAATTTCCACTGTTTTTATCCAATTTCGATGAAATTGTCAGAGAATGCGCGGTTTAGGTTGTAAACGGTTCCTTATAGGTTTCATGGTTGCCAAATCAATACTTCATTCTGCGCATGAGCAAACGTAAATTCCATTATGATCCTTTTATCGAATTTTCTTAGAAAATAAGGCTCCAAAAATTTTCTTCATCGAAATCTGTTTTGAGGCATTCTGAAATGATTCCTGGATTTTAATGCTTTTTTATATGTATATATATATGTATATATAAATGTGTCATTCCAGACGATAACTCTCGATAGAATTGAGATAAAAACTTCGTTCTTTCGCCAAAAAATCAAGCATTTCAAAAGAAAGGATGAATTCGTTTGACAACACTTTTTGAGCACATTAATTTCAAAAAATGTTCTAAAAAAATCTCTAAAAATGGCTAAAAACAGCTAAAAATTGTTCAATTTATATTTTTTGGTAGAATGTTGCTCAAATAAAGTTTATTAACTATAAAATAGAACATCCAAAAAGGTATGTACACAATTATGCTGAAAAATATACTTGAAATTTATCAAAATTTGCAAAAAAAATCGATAAAAACTGCAAAAAAAACTAAAAATTCAGAACCTCTATTTGAATAGCAGGTTATTATTTATAATACGTTTTTTGCCATAAAATCAATGGTTAACGATTTCCTTGCACTCAAAAAGCTCAAATTTCAAAACAATTCAACATTATACAATAGGTACGATAATTTACGAAAATTCGCTCATACGATCATGCTGCATGAATGGAACTTTTTTTTTCACACTCTAGTCGTTCGATTTCGCTTAAATTTGGATGATAGTTGGAAGAAGATGACTTGACTACCTAAAGGTAGCGGAAGAGCATTGTTTTCACTTTCGGTAGAAAATAATATTTGGTCTCCAAAATCAAAATTTCTACTCGTATTTTAGGTTTCAGACCATTCTGAACAACTTTGTTTTCGTGACTGTTTGTTTTGTATGTGTCTGTCGTGTGTCCGCAAATCCTTGTAACAAGCTTATTTTCCAGTTTTCATCCGATTTGTATGACATTTTCAGGGAATGTGCGGTCTGGGGGGTAGATGGTCTCCTATCAATTTCATTGTTCCCAACTCAATACTTCACTCTGATGCGCATGCGCAAACGTAAATCTTACTATACTCCATTTTTCACACTTTAGCCGTTCGATTCCCCTTAAATTTGGGCTAGTTGGAAGAAGGTGATTTTATTACACCATATCAATTTCAACACGATTGTATCAATAATACCTACTGCGATGATCTTAATTTCCTCAGTTTTCATCCAATTTCGAAGAAATCTTCAGTGAATGCGCGGGTTAGGTTTTAGATGTTCCCACCCCTATTTAATTGTTCTCAACTCATTAGTTCCTTCTGGGCATGCGCAACATGCGCAAACGTATATTACATTGAGTATCATTTTTTCATCCCAAGTTTATTCAATGGTTGTTCAATGGTAATGGTTGCATTATTGTCAAGATCATTTTTTTTGCTGGACCTGAAGTTATGAGAAATGTAGCTACCACCCCAAGCTATTATCCAATATTGCCGTCACGCTTGTACCTTACTATAGACCTTATCAGTTTTATTCTGTCTTTCGGCAGTGAGTGTAATGTTATAGAACACGTAAACATATTTTTAATTTTATCATATGTGTAATCGGTAAGTGATTTTCCAGTCTAGCTCTTCATCGAGAAACGAGCACAGTTACTTATGTACTCTAACATGCGTAACTTCATTGCAAGAACATAGGGAATTAGAATCACATGTATGTAAGGTTACCGTCAGCTTTCGTTCTTTGTCAACTTTTTTGTTACTGTCGTATACGAGTAATTTAGTCTTTTTGAATTTTATGTGAGGTAATTCTTATAAAATCATTCGCTTATAGACTTCATCGATTAGTTAATTGTTAGGGAGGCAGAGAGATTTAAAAAAATCTTAACAAGTTATACAGTCCAGCGCATGCAGCTCAATTATTGATATGCATTTTCTATTTTAAACCACCGTCATCACCATCATGCTAATATATTACTTATTTATTTATTTACTTATCTATTTCATCCAAAACAGACAAAGCCCAATATACAAGTTAAACATAATAGATGATAAACAAAGTATGTCAGCTGGCTTGAATGAAGATCATGAAAAATAAAATAGAGCAAAATGCAGTACAACGAGCAAGAAGATAATTACAAAAAAAAAAAAAAAAAAAAAACAGAATAAACTTGAGATGAAAATTGATTAAACATAATTGACCAATTATGACGTTTCACTCTACTTCTTGATTTACACTTTTCCGCTATGGAATTTTTCACGATCATTTAAAACTTTTCATTCGTGATACCAAAATGAGAATTTTTTTCAGTTATCCGTTAATTTTTAATATTTGTTTGTTCGCAGGCGCAGCAGCTCGCTCAAAAAAAGAAATCCCTGCTCGGCAAACTCCTTCAGATCCTCTACATCCTCAAATGTCAAAATTATTTCGAAAAACTCGGAAAATATCGCGAATTCACCTTCAAAACCGTCGATTTTCTCGCTATCAACGGCCTTAATTTCTCTTCTGACTGGGAAACGTATTTTCCCGATATCGTCAAAAACCCCAAGAAAGAGTCTTCACTTTTCTCCATTTTTCGGGCTGTGGTTGTCGAACACATCAAGAAGGAATTGGCACAGACGGATTTTGTGTCTCTTCAAATTGAAGATGTTTCAGAATTCATAGCGAAACCAACCATTTCCGTGTCGTTTCGGTACATTTTGAATAACAAAATCTACGAGCGTTTCGGAGGGTTTTACGAACTGATTGATTTCGGGTGTAAGATCGACGACGGGACGTTGATCGACATTTTGCAGTATTGGGAAATCGGGTCAAAACTTATAGGGATTTCCAGCGATTTCCACATGGAGCGGATTCCAACGGTTGTGCCAGACAGGCCGTTTGCTCTGTTCAACGTCTGCTCGGCGAACCACAAAATGAACTACGTCGTCGTCAAAATAGCTTCGGTTCACAGGGACGTTCGCGAGTTTTTGGGCAAAGTGCAAAACGTCGTCAGTTTTTTGAGCGACGTCGCCAACGACATTTACATAAAGACAGACGAAACGACGCAGGCCGTGAGCGTGCCGGACAAACTAAAAGAGAAAGACCTGATGATCGACGTTTATATATCGACAATATACTCACACCTCAAACCTTTGACAGATTTGATGAACATTTTGCGAAGGAATGTAAACATATCCATTCACCTGTTTCCTTTGAACCAAATCGACAAAGTGTTGAGGGACCCGTTTTTCATATTTTACGCCGGATTTTTCGCAAAACTCCTTGAAATCAGCGACGACATGAGTGACGTGCTGACGCGGTCGTTCGGAGATGAAGTCAACGTCGTCAAATTGAGTGTGCTGACTAGAATACAAGAGATGACGGGGCAGCTGGGCCAAATCGACTCGTCGAAATCCGCTGAAAGCAAATTTCTCAATCACCGGATCATCGCAGGCATCCTCAAAGATTTTGACTTGAGAGACAAAAACCAGACGAGCTTTGCTGTTGGGAAGTTTTTCTCTTTGAATCAAAACCGTGGAAAATCCACTGCAGACAATTTGGACTCTGCAAAATCGATTTTGGACGCGATTTTGCCACAAATGAAGGGGCTTTTGGATTTCAACCTACCCAGACTTAAAATTGAGGTACAGCAAATTTTGAAAGACCCATCGAAAGCTTTGCCTGCGGGGAAGTTGTTTGAGAAAATGGTGGCAACTGGTTCGTTAGCTGTTTACCCTGAATTTGCCAAGTTGCTGAAGTTTTATTTGACGTTGCCGACCTCGACGGTTGACGATGTGGAGGCGGAGTCGACTTATCATAGGATAAAGTCGTTTTGTCGGGTCACTCAGGGAGTTGGGGATTTGTTTGATTTGGACTATTTGTTTATCGAAAACGATTTGTCGCTGGAGTTAGTGGCGACGCAAAATTTCCTCAACGTCGTCGTAGGTCAGTTTGCCAAAACTGAGGGTGTGCCCGATTTGACGACGGACCACGACGTCATATGAATGTGGCAGTGGGCCGAACTGCCGACCGACGAACCAGAGGACCCGTCCCTGTTCCAGTACAGCGTCCTGGATGTCGTTGACACCAAAACGACCTCAAAAGATGAGGACATGGTCGATTTGGATCTTTTGAACCCAGATTTGGATCCTCCTTTGGAACCGTGCTTGGACCCTTTGGACCCCGCTAATTTTGCGGACGTTTTGGACGTCGAGGACCCGACGTTCGAGGACTTGACAGGTAACGATAACGGCAATAACGTCGCCACATTGTACGCTTTTGATGGCAACGATTCGCCAAATCCGATTTCCATGGAATTCCCAACCATTCAGGCCATTTCTGGAAGCCTCACTCCGATCGGCTTAGAAATCCCAGAAATTCAAGAGCCTCCAACTTCCAAAAAACGAGCTCCAACGAAATCGAATTCGGAAAATCCCAAAAAAGACGTCCTCAAGAAATCCAAAACGAATCCCCAATCCTCAAAATCGGCGTCGTCCAAGAAAACTGTGAAACCTAGAGTTTTAAAACCCAAAAAACTCCTCGGTCCGAAAAAATCCACAAAACGCGGGATTTCTCAAAAAAGGAGTTCAAAAAAAGTTCAGAAAAAACTCAAGGTGGGTTCTGAAAAATCCAAAATCAGCTAATAAAAATTTTGAGGAGACGTTCATTTAAGGGGTCAATTTGACGTGGCACTTCAATTTTCGATAGTTTTTTCTACATTTAGTGTGGTTGATTTTTCTGATTTTTAGTTCATTTTCTTTAAATTCATTTTTTGAAATTTTTGAATTTTTAATTAATTTAAAATTTAATTTAAATTTAATTAAAAATTTAATTTTTAAATTCATTTTCGAGCGTTTTTATAAAATTTAATACGTTGACAGTATTCTTCATAGATAACGTTTCCACTTTTTTTTTTAAGGCAATTTTTTAATTTTGCATTTCCATTTTGGAACATCAGCAGAAAATTATGTGAATTTTTAAAGATTCAATTTCATAGTATTTGTTTTAAATTAATTTCTGGGGTGCTCAGAAATTTATAACCAATAAAAATGGTTATATTCCAGAAAAAGTGTTTTCTCACATTGTTTTTTGGGTGTTTCCTAACTGACTCCCGAGGGACATCAAAAGTCCCAACTGATTCCAGACCAGAGCGAAAAATGAAAGTCCCAACTTACTACCTGGAGGAGGTCAATTCTAACTGACTCCCGGCGAGGAACAAAACTGTTAAAAGGTCCTAGCTGACTCCCAAGCGCATCAAGGAGTATTTTCCACAAACTTTCCTTCCCACTTCACAGACTTAGGACTTTCTCCACGAGGGAGTGGAGGTGTGGTTAAAAATTTGTTGCGTTAGTCGATGTTAACAAACATCTCGTCAAGCCTACCCTAATCAATAAATAAATGATCAATGTGGAACATCATATCGTCAAGGAAGTAAAAATATGGTTCAACCACTCTAAATACAAAATCATCATTCTTCGCCATCCTGAACTTCTTCTTGGTCAAAGCGAGGTCGGAGTTTTGAGGACAGTTTTTTGACGAATTAAAAATCGGATATCCTTCCCTCTGATTTTCAATGTATTTAGTTATCCCTTTCTGTCCTCTCACAATTTCTGGCCTTGGCTGATGGATTTCACCGTTCTCAATAGACTGGATTTTGGCGTACGTCTCTGTCTGGACTTGCTTAAGGGTATTTACTGTAAGGTAAATGTTCGGATGAGGATGATTGAATTCTTTATTGAACCACGAATTGAAGGATTCGCACGCGTTCGTGGTCAACGTCACCTCTGCTGACTTGGACGTCCAAATAGCGGGAGGGTAATTAGCGTTTGACTGTACATAATCGTCGTGCAGGTATTCAGCAAAAAGTTGAAATTTCTCTCCCTCTCTTGAAGGTTTGTCCATCATCCATTGACAGTAGACATCAGCCCTTCATCAGTAGCCCACTTGTGTCAGTTACCGTCTTGGCGATCCAAGAGAATGCGCGTCTATCCGTCGCTCTCGCGCCGGGTTGAACGCGTCATTCTCGAGTTCTTGGAATGCTGTGGTTGGTGATAGAAGAGGATCCGAGAACCGGAAAATCATCTTCTCCGAACATAGCACATTACGCTATTAGTACGAGTTGTATCTTTTATGGTACTGTCACACTCCCCTCTCTCTATGTAGTATGGATTAAGGCCCCATTGTACCTCTGGGGGCGACCTAAGTTCGTGACATGGTAGCAGAGCGTGGTTAGGATTATGTACGGCTGACGCCTAGTAATCTGATCCACTATTTTTGTGGGCATTAATGTTTCAGAAGAAACATCACCCGGATTTCCAGAAGGAATACCCATTATAATCTCTCGGATACATAAATAATTTCATTGGTTCTTGACTTTTAATTTCTCAATTTTTCCCCTCACATTATTTCTATTTTTCATACTTCATTTTTTCCAAGGGCATTGTTTCCAAACCCAGGGCATAGTTCCCATTTTCGTAAGTCCCCAAGGTGAGCACCTTCCACTGTAAGTCTCCATAGTTGAGCAAGTTATATTATTCCCGATTGTTCCAATCATTAATTGGCAATCCAACCTGTTTTTATTTTCTCTTTTCCTCAATTGCCAATTCAGTTATTTATTAGTGAGCATCAGTTCTCAACCAGTAGAATGTTCCACCTGGTTTACACACTTGCTCTTCAATCAAGTATGTCTTTAAGGGGAGGAGTGTGACAGTTACCGTCAGCTCCAAGAGAATGCGCGTCTATACGTCGCTCTCGTGCCAGGTTGAACACGTTCTCTCGAACTCGCTCTCTCGAGTTCTTGGAATGCTGTGGTTGGCGATAGATGAGGATCCGAGAACCGGAAAATCATCTTTTCCGAACATAGCACATTACATTATTAGTACGAGTTGTATCTTTTATGATACTGTCACACTCCCCCATCTCTATGTAGCACGGATGTAGGCACCATTGCACCTCTGGGGGCGACCTAAGTTCGTGACACACTTCAGCCACTTTCCAGCCTTCTTAGGCCCAATTCACACAGGACGGGCGTGTGGCGAAGACGTGGCACTGACCAGGCACGGACGTTGCGGTGACGTGACCCACAGAATGCACACAGGAATGCATGGACAGTGGCGAGAAAGGACGTCAGTAACCAAAAGGTTTTGTGAAGTACAACATGGATTTTTCATCAAGCAGTGACGAAGATGATCAAGATGTGCTGGATTTGGTGTACTTGGCTGATCTGAACCAAAAAAGAGGAGATATTGGGTTCATCCATTGTGGCTGAAGAAGGGGAAAACTGGTGGAACATTTGATGTTAAGCGTGAGCTGAATATGTACCCAGATCGGTTTTTCAGGCGCAATTTTCTGCCAGGCCTGGTCTTGGGCGTTCCTGTTGCAATAATCCGCACGATTGTAATCAAATAAAACGGATTTTTTCCAATTTCTTCGCAAAATTCAATGTTCAATTCAACATCATCCCGCATTTTTATTGAAGTGACGAGTGGCACGGAACTGGCGCGACCCTTCTCGAACGCCATGAGAGACGGCGAACGGACGTGGCAGGGGCGAAAGGGCGGCTGCCTGCGCCACGTCCCTTCTGTTTACATTGAGCCATTTGTTTACATGGAAAGACGCGGAAGTGACAATGGTCGGCGCCACGTCTTCGCCACGCGCTCGTTCTATGTGAATTGGGCCTTACCCTCCTTGTAATATGTGACAATCCCCAACTTTTGGATTTTCCGGAACCCGCAATAGGTTTTATTTATAGTTATTTGGCGCGTCTCACCTTTTCCCAATCAAACGCCATGTCAACATTAAAAATACTCGGCCCTCTTCCCGGTTCCCGATCGTCTTCCTGCCATTTTCACGGGAGTCAGTTAGATCTGCGGAGTTTGAATTTTCGCCGAAGCTGAAAGCCCAAGGGAGATCTATCACGAGACGACGTCCTCTCAGTTTTGATTCTTCGGGAGTCAGTAAGGTAACGCCCATGATTTTTGCCTTGTACATGTTTGGGATAGTACATTAAACTCAATCATTTTTCATTTTCATGAATTATATCAGTAAATACGAGAAAATTTCGATGTTTTTCGTTTTCTAGAATCAATATTGTGTGAAGATCATCAATAATAATGTAGAATTCGCATTACAAAGTTACAAAAATGCAGTTATAATTGTAAAAATACGATTTGAAATTTGTGTGATGTCAAATTAGAGCTTGGAAATTGGTTCAACTACGTGAAGAAACGTAAGAAATGTCGGTTTCGGTCCACTATATTTATTAATTTAGATTAATTTATTATTTTTTAAGTTTTATAGATTTTTAAATAGAAAATCAACAGTAACTCGTAGGCTATAGACATTTGAAGAGTTTATTTTAATGGGAAATATTATTATTTGGGTTTTGTAAGTTATAGAATAAAGTTCCAGTCAAGCAACATGATCGTGTGAGCGAATTTTCGAAAAATATTGTATTACCTATATTATGTTACAGTATTTTGAAATTTGAGTACTTCGAGTGCAAAGAAATGGTTAATAACTAATTTCATGACAAAAAACGTATTCTAAATAATAATCTCCTTTTCAAATAGAGGTTTTTAATTTAGCTTTTTTTGCCGTTTTTATCGATTTTTTTAGTTAATTTTAATGAATTTTAATTACATTTTTCTTCATAATTTTGTACATAGATTTTTGAATGTGCTATTTTATTGTTAATAAACTTTATTTGAGCAATATTTTGTCAAAAAATATCATTTTAACGATTTTTAGCAGTTTTTAGTACACATTTTTAATTTGACCAATTTAATGTGCTCAAAAAGTGCTGGCCAACAAACTCATCCTTTCGTTTGGAAAGCTTGATTTTTCAGCGCAAGAACGGAATTTTTATCTCAATCCTAAGGAGAGTTATCGTCTGGAATATATAAATAAATAAAAATATAGTATATATTAGGGTGCCCGCGTTTTACGTATTTCTGTTAGAATTTTCATTAAATTCAACAACAAAAAAGCAAATTCGAGTTCAGCGGCTCAAAAAACATAAGAATACGATTTTTCATAATTTTACAATGATTTTTGAAACATTGTCATTTTTTGATATGATTTTGAGATTCCGAACTATCAAAAGTTGTTGCTGTCGACTTGTTTTGAGTTCAGCAACCCCAAAAACGAAAGTATGCGAAGTTTCACAATTTTACAAAGAAGTTTGTAAAAGTTATATTCAAAAGTCTGATATTGGCAAAAAAAAAAGCGAATTTCAAAAACCAAAATCGAGCTACCGCCGTAGGTTTTTGTTACGCAAAAAATCTGAAAAAATTCCGGGGTCATTTTTTTGACATTTTAAACCAAATTTCGGGTGGAGATAATCAAAATTCCACCTTTCTCAAAATAGCGGGCACCCTAGTATATATATACTATATATTTATTTACCTATTCCAGACGATAACTCTCCTTAGGATTGAGGATTGATATACATATATATATATACATGAAAAGCGTTAAACTCTAGGATTCGTTACAGAATATCTCAAAACGGATTTCAACGTGAAATTTTCTCAAAAATTTTGATTTTAAAATTTTCCGCGCCATTGCAATAGTATCATTTTTTACAAAAATTCGCTATAAGGCTAAAATAAATAACTTTGAATAAGTTCCTGACTAGATTAAACTTTTTATGTTCCAGAAAAATGTTCCAGAAGGTATCATTTATTATTTTTAGTAATGAATCTTAGTTTAATATATTTTAATCTTTACATTTAATTTTGGAAAGGGTTAATCGAAGTAAATCAGAAATATAAATATGATGTAGATTTAATTTGTGCGTATTCTTCTGTATTGAATATCTTACAGTCAACATACAATTTTGAATATTGTGTATTTATTATTGTACATATTTTTCCGTATATTGATTGTCCAAATGTTGAAACCATGTTTACGATAAGCTATAATTTGAAAATTGGTTTTCATGGGTTGTGATTGAATTTTTAAGCTAGCTTTCATTAGAATAATTGACAATCCATTCTGCAATTTTGATTACTCATACATTTGCGTTTTATTTCAATTGCAACGCCTTTGTTCTTCGATTTGCAAATTGGACTGTGTACAGTAGCAAATCATTGAAAATTAATGAAATTAATTTGTGTTTCTGCATTGCTTTCAAAACTTTACGAAAAAGGCATTTCTGTCCTTGAATTTATTTAATTTTTTATAATCTCCAACGTTTCTCCTCAAGAACTGGGGCTTCTTCAGGGGGAGAAAATTCAAAACATCAAATTCAAAATTTGTAAAATAAATACTCATCGTTTTCTTTTTAAGATAAAAGAAGCCGAATTAAAAGTTATCAGTTTGAGAAAATCAAATTGATACAATTTGATTACAATTGTTTAAGTTTATGCAGGTAACAATGTTTCGCTTCCTCTCTACCTAAGGTATCCCTACCTTGTGTGAATTAATTGAAGTGTGATTAAAGTTGAAAAAAAAAAAAAAATCAAAATTTCCACTTGCTTTTTGCGTTGCTGATCAATTTTGGTTCCGTGTCTGTCTGTGGTAAATCCTTGTCACTCCCAAAACTATACCAAGTTTCAGTCCGATTCCGATGAAATTCTCAGGGATTGTGCGGGTTACCTCCTAGACGGTCCCCTATAATTAGCTTCGTTCTCAGTGCGCTTTTTGACAGTTCTCGAACTCATCAGAACTGGGACGGGAAATCCCGGAGCGTTCCGGAACTTGTGGAACCGCTTTCTACACTGCTAACGATTTCAGAACTTGGAAGTGGAATATCCTGTGTTGTTATTTGTAACCTCACTCAACTCGTGTTACCTTCTGGTGCTTTTCAGAATATTTTTAGTTCCCGTGAATATATTAGGTACTTATTATGCCCGTGAATATCACTTAACTATTACCTCACAGCACAAAAAAAAAAAAAAAAAAAAAAAAAAAAAAATCCACGATGACTGAGGAGTATACCTACTTGAAGAAATTTGAGTTTCCTGGATGTAGACGGGATCCAACTATAACTTCAATCTCGTCCTCATCATTTACAAACCAAACACGGACGAAATATAAGAGACTGAAATTATAACTTCTGCAACAAAACCTGACAAAATACACGTCGTATGGATCTGTCCCCCTATAGTAAGTGCCTGTACCTTATAGACAACAACGTTGTAATTATCGCACATCTGATCAGTATCCACCCCACCTTTGGTTGAATTGTACTTGTCTCGTTCTTGTCTTTCCAGTTCAGCAAGGAGTTGGTCAGGGGTAACGAACTTATCCATTTAGTACCCCCTAATCGGATAAATATTTGGATAATTTGAATTAAAAGGCTCACCAAGTTGAGAGAAAAAAAGTTATGTTGAACAGGGCGTTGGTCAGGGTCAGACGAGATTGAAGAACTTAAATGCTAGCATCGGGTCAAAGAGGCGAAAAACGCAGGACACAAACACTGGCGTTGGGTCAAATTGTTGGAAAAACAAGTATATCTTAATCATTCGAGTGTGGAATTGTTACTAAACCGCGAAGGACATCTGGAAAAGAGATTAGAAGGGGGGGGGGGGGGGGGGGGGCAAACGCAGGGAGAAAAATATATCAAAGTTCAACCAAACCAAAGAGGTTGGTTCAATATGATCCAGCACCAGTAATTGAGAGTTAAGGACATAAAGGCCATTTTTGTAAAGTCTTGTTATAATTTGAAATGTCCAAATAAAGAAACATTGCTTTCAAGGTCGTGATAAACCAAATTCAGTTCAAAATCGTTGGCATTGTGAATTCATCTCAATTCTAGATTGACAGCCGAAAGCGCGTTCGAATGTTACAAAAATGTATATTTTTTCACTTCTTCCACAAAACATTTGTAGTTATAACTCGATGCAGGAATCTGAATTTGAAATATGTGATAGTGTATAAAGATGAATTTAATTATCCATAAAATGCTGTCACTTGTAGTGTGACGTTTTAGTTGGATGTAAAGTTGACGCTGTGATCTCACCTGTCCATTTTATGTAGGTTTAGTTGTGTTTATTTCTCCTGTGGATAAAGCGGTTTATTCGTGTTTAGTTGTGTGTGACTTCATTTCCAATAACCTGACTTGTAAATTTTTCAACCCATCTCAAAATTAGTTTTCATTAGGTTTACGTTAGGGATAAAACGGGAACATGCAAAAGCGCCAATGGGGGCCAAAAAAGATGTAAAAGTTGCAGTCATGCAGCATGATCGTATGAGCGAATTTTCGTAAATCATCGTATTATATAATATTAGATTGTTTTGAAATTTGAGCTTTTTGAGTGCAAGTAAATTGTTAACTATTGATTTAATTGCAAAAAACGTATTCTAAATAATAATCTCCAGTTCAAATAGAGGTTTTAAATTTTTAGCTTTTTTGCAGTTTTCATCGATTTTTTAGCAAATTTTATGAATTTTAAGTACATTTTACAGCATAATTTTTTGCATAAATTTTTGAATGTTCTATTTCATAGTTAATAGACTCTATTTGAGCAATATTCTACCAGCAAATATGAATTAAACGATTTTTAGCCGTTTTCAGTGATTTTTGTAGTACATTTTTTAAATTTGACCAATTTAATGTGCTCAAAAAGTGTTGTCCAACGAACTCATCCTTTCTTTTGAAATGCTTGATTTTTTGGCGAAAGAACGAAGTTTTTATCTCAATTCTATCGAGAGTTATCGTCTGGAATGACATACATACATTAATTGCTATATATACATATATATATATATATATATATATATATATATATATATATATATATATATATATAGCATTTCCAAGCAATAAATAACAAGGAAAACAAAGCAATAAACAACAAAAGCAATAAATAACAAGGAAAACAATGTGAAAGAAATTAAAGAGCGGATTATTTAAAAACTAGGTATCTATATCCATCACAAGTTTTTTTAGTTTCCTTTGGAATTTGATGAAACTGAAGGAATGTGTGATGAGAGGTAGGCTGTAGATGGTTTTCTATCAGTTTCATTCTCCACAAAAATCAATACTTCAATACTCAACTCTGCGTATGCTCAAACGTATTATCCAACAATCATCAATTCGGCCTATCTTGCTTAAATTCAGAGGGTAGTAAGAAAAAGTCCAGTCATGCAGCATGACCCCATGAGCGAATTTTTGAAGAAATCTTCGATTATTATAATTTTTGACTGATTTTTCAACTTTGAAAATTTTGAAATCTTGATACATATTCTTATAGGAAATGTTACGCTGATTCCGAATATACCACATGTTAGTATGCTGAAAAAATTATTTCGCACAACAAATCGCAAAAAACAGGCTATTTTGAAATTTTTGACTACATTTTTGAAAATTTCAACCCGAAGATGTAATCCGATCATACTGGCCAACGAACTTGAACTTTCGTTTTGTGTCCTTAACATTTTAAAATTTGTTTGAAGTTTCTAGCACAATTCTACGGACAGTTATCGTCTGGAATGACACATACATATATACATACATACATACATACATAAAAAAATGCGTTAAACTTCAGAATATGATTCAGAATAGCCTGAAACGGATTTCTGCATAAAATGTTTTCAAAAATTCACATTCTACAAATTTTGAGGCGAGAGCAATAGCTTAATTTTCTTCAAAAATTCGCAAAAAGGAGAAACTCCGTTACCAACAGTAGACAGGTACTTATGGTGAATCATGTTGTCAATAAAAGAAAAACTTGATGGGCAACTTTCACACGAGTAATAAATTTGAACAGGTTAACATCAACATAACATGGATCACCCAAAAAAATGTAAACCAACAAGTATGACTAGTAAGTAAAATAGGAAAAAATACAAGTACACCCACAATACATAATGTAGAAAGATCCATTTATTTTTCCTCCAAAATGTTGGAGAAAATCATTTTTCTTGGGGTTCAAACTGATGATAAAAGTGCTAAATGCCAGATGCGATTCCGGGAACCTCAAACCCTTGTAACAAGCATGGCTTTTGGTTTTACAAAATCGTAATTACACAACTTCCAAATACTGTATCATTTATTTATCTAGATCTTGAGGAATTCATCAAATTGAAAAGCAATCACTATTGATAGCCCTCTTTTCTCTATGCTATTACCACATATGGTAGGTACTAGAGGCAACGTTCGATTTGTGGCGTGAATTTCTTTTCTTCCCTTCAGATATTCAGAATATTAGGATATTCAAAAATCAACCAAATTCGACTGACGATGAAAATAATACTGAAGTAGTTTACGTAAACTTGTTTAGAATATACAACAGGGAGTACACGAGCTGTAAAATCCGACATGCATTTATTCGTGTCTATTCCAAGATAGTTAGGTAAATATTTTATTGAAAATCAAAGCTCTTGCGCAGTAGGTACGTCCCTATATTATAATAATTATGTAGGCACCTATAATGTAATTTCTCATAAATGGGTACTTAAACTTTTTACATGTTACAAAGAAACATTAATTGTAAGGTTAAAACTTTTGTATGGACGTTGATTTCTCAGTATCCGTGTTTTTCTGCGTTTCAGGAACTTTTAAGATTGCTCAGTTGTACCAACACAACTAGGTAAACTGCTACGGCGTTGACCATCTGGAATAACAAGAAATATCTCAAGTTGGTAAACTTGTACAGAATGTTTAATGTTGCAGTTCCTATGTTAATCCTAAAAGTTATATTCAAAATATATATGATTTATTGTATTTTTATAATTATCTTTTTACCTATTTCATTTATTATTGTTATAGAATTCTTCGAGATCCTCCAAAATGATTTGGTATATTGCATAAATAAAATTAAATAAGTTCCAGTCATGCAGCATGATCGTACGAGCGAATTTTCGTAAATTATCGTAATATATTACCTAGGTTACATTGTGGGGGTCCTGGGAGGCGGGTGGGGGGGATAGTGGTGGGGGCGTTAAATGTCTCAAGACTCGTATGCAAGATTTTTACCTGAAATCTATGTACTTAAAAAATTATGAAGAACGGCGCTGGTCCCTGTTTTTTACGCTACTTTTACTAAATTCTCTCCTGTTCACGTTAGGAAGTTGAAATTTGATGGGTCTCTCTGGGACATCAAGAGAATATCGAAATGATGGGCTCTTTCCAAATCAGCTGAGTGAGCTAAATTTTCTCCTGTTCACCTGAGGAAGTTGAAATTTGATAGTTAGACTCTCTGGGACATTAAGAGACGATTGAAATGATTGGCTCTTTCCTGATCCGGGGGGGGGGGGGGGGGGGGGGGGGGGCATAAAATGTCTCAATGTCTTGCAGACGCGTATGCAAGATTTTTACCTGATATCTACGTAAAAAATTATGAGGAATGGCGTTGGTCCTGATTTTTTAGCTGATTTTAATGAATGAAGGGGGGGGGGCACCCTGTATATATAAAAAAAGTAGGTACATGAAGACGAGTTGAACTTATACCTAAGTACTTATCACAGTTTTTTTCTTGTAAGGAGAAAGTTTGTAAATGAAACTTACGGAGACCATAAATGTTCTCCCCAGTTCGAAGAAGCCACCTGGAGCGAATCTCACTGTATTCGACCTCATCACAATAAGCTGTAGCTTTTCCTGCAAAGTTGAAGAAATGAATAGCTGAAGAAGTATTAAATCTAAAAGGTTATTTCCTCTAGTAGTAAGAATAAAATTACCATTTACATACTTTTCGATCAATCAATGAATACTATCTATCAATATTATCAATATTAGATACTGATAGAAATCTGCAGAACCGATCGCTGTCAATCACAAAGGAGTGTCTCGCCGCAGCACGAAGCGGGGCTCAACTAGCGCTAGCTCTTGAAACATCACTGACTTTGACAATCAGTTACCTACCTAGCAACCAGTTGAACAAATTGTGTCGAGTTTGGTGGTCTGGATGCTCGCATCTCATAAAAATAAAGTTCCAGACATGCAGCATGATCGTATGAGCGAATTTTCATAAATTGTTTTGAAAATTTGAGCTCTTCAAGTAAAAATAAAATTGCTACCATCGCTTCAATCGTCCGTTATTGACCCAGAGAGTTTCATTATCGAATCTCGACTTTCTAGGGTGAACTCGAGAGAATTTAGCTCACTCAATTGATCAGGAAAGAGCCATATATTTCGAAGGTCTCTCATCAATTCAAAGAGACCCAATAAAATTTAAACTTTCTAGAGTGATCAGCCCTACGATTCAATCGTCTCTCAATAACTCAGAGAGTCACCCTATCAAATTTCTACTTCCTTGGGTGAACAGGAGTGAATTTAGCTCACTCAGCTCGCGGTAGGCACGCAGAAAACTACCGTATCGAAATCATGTGAAGCCAAAACTCGGCCCTCGCAAGAGGCTCCGCCCCCATGGACCCTGTTGCTTTCCGCTTTGAGCCTTCGGCTAAAATGCTAAAACATGGACATGCTTTCTGCCCGCACACTACACGTGTGGCATGCGTGCGGACCCAGGCCCAGGGGGCAACCGTGGCCTCCCCACATGTGCTGCAGTCATGCAGGACGAGGTGGGGTTAAGTCTTCTTCTCTGTTCCGGGCCAGCGACCATTCTTGGCTTTTAAGGGCTCTGCCCATACTGGTACCGCGGGCGGGTGGGGCCCCAGGTCTAGCCTGCCACCCAGTTGAGGAAGGATTCGCGGGGGTAGTAGGTTTCACGCCCTTGTAGTTCTCCCCTATCCAGGGGGGTGGCGGCTAGGAAGTAGAGCCTTGTTGGGGTTAATTGTCTCCTTCAAGGAGGTGTTTCCCCGGCCTCAACCGGGGGACGCGTTAAGAGGCCCTATGGTCTATACGTTTACCATCGACCAAACTGCCCGCTAATTCGGGAATTGATGAAATCGTTCTATCAATGGGAGCTAATCAAAATTAGAAGGAAGTACCTATGTAGGTAATTTTCTGTTATGGTGCACCTCTACAATGACTATAACCAAGATTAACTTCTCAACCAAGTGACAGCAAAACAAGCGGCATTGTTTACTATATCCTTTTATAACATAAATGAATATAAATAAGCGACATAAATAGAAGAACAATTACGAAAGAAATATGTGATAAATCGAGAGCTTTCCAACGAATGGTAATTTTTGTCCACTGAAGACGTTTCATTTCCCCTGCAACGGCTGGGTTGTACAAGAAAATCATAAGAAAATATCGTGACACATTCGCGTCACCCATCTCGCGTAACGTTTTCCGGCAGTTAGCTCAAGGCTAAAGCATGTTCCATGCTAAAAATGTGACAGCCTTGAAATAATAGGTCCAGCCATGAAACATTCATGTTACTTTGTCCTCTAAGCAGAATATTACGATTTTTTTTTAACGCTCAGTGCCCGAATTTAAAAACAATTTAACATAATTAATTAGATCACGACGATATTACGTTTCCAATGACTGGATCTTTCTCACCTGATTTAGATTTATACGTGATTGATGTTTGTTTAATAATTGACTAATCTTGAATTGATTGAATAATCTGTTTTTTAAATTATTATTTACATTATTTTAGTACTAACAAAAACTCACGTCATATTGTAGGTCTTTCCTTTCTAAAACCACCATGAACATTCTGTGGTTGAAATCTTTCACCTGTAAAAATCAACATTATTAGATTTTTCATCAAAATCAAAAATCAAATTGTATGTTTTGTCAAAACATGATTGAATGTAGGACAATTGTCAACATAATTCGTAGGAATAACTTTCCTGTAGCCGCAATAAAGGAGAGAGAAAAAATATATTAATTAAAATAATAATAATAAAATAAAATGAAATTATTGAGTGTAGGCTGGTCATTCACCAACCTAAAATCTGAAAGGCAAACCACCAACCACCTATTTCCCGGGAGTGCCCACTTATTTCTAGGTAAGCACGCCTTGCTGCGATTCACAAATCGCGCAACTGAGAATCACCAGGCGAGACCGCCCCCGAGCCTAAACAATTAGCTAGCTACAAAGCCATACACTCAATAATTTACAAACACACTAAACAATCACTCATACAACTTACATAAATCTAAATAGGTAAATATGTAAAAACTAGCTGACCCGATGCGATTTGCTGCACTCAATAAAAATACAATTATTATGATGAAAACTCAAATCAATCTGTTATTTGGAGTTTTTGTTTTTTATTAATTAACTTATTTATCTCAATATATTGAGGTAAACTATATTTTTTGTGTTCTCGTCTCGAGCATGAATAAATGAATTTTGTGGTTATCCGACCCTTGAACAGGGCACGTATAATTGGCAGAGTGAAAAACATGGTTCTTCTAAATTACTGCCGCACACTTGGAGCGCCTGCCCTTGCGATTTGTTGATGCTCATTGTAAGAGAGATTTATCTCCCCATCATATTTCAACTTGCTAATGTAAACAGGATAGAATTTAGCTCAATCAGCTGATCAGGAAAGAGCCCATCATTTCAATCGTCGCTTGATGTCCCAGAGAGTCTCCCTATCAAATTATTACACATCCAAGTTTCTTACCAGACTAATAGTGGTTGCAATCATGTTTACAAAATTAACTGAGAAAGATCAACTGTATGTAAACAATTATTCAGACAACCACGCTTATACCTCAGATTGTTAGCCACGCCTGCGCAGTGGTTAACATAATAGGTACGGTTAGGTCTAATAAACCAAAGTCGGACTGGTCCGACTGGAGTCACGACTGGCGAACGATTTTTGCACGATGATAAATGCCTAAGATACAGTTCCATAGCAACGATTTGGTTGTATTCGATAATCATCAGAAAAGGAAACGCTTGCATACGAGTCTGCAATATATTGGGACATTTTATGTCATGAGTCCCCCCCCCCCCCCCATTTCAACAAATAATTTTGACGAATAATGTTCAAAACTATAATTTTCATTACAATTGTAACCAGTGGGTTTGAGGAGGGGCAGGGTGATCCCAGCCCCTTCATGGATCATAGAGGATGCAATCCTCAAGTTCTTTGTATGAATACTGTTGGAATTACAATCTCCATCAGCACTCCATGAAATCCATCCGACAGAATCCAGTGTGGTGGCAGGACTGCGTCTGCCACCAAGCCAAGCGGCGAATCTCGTTTGGCAGCCATTCTCGTTCGATTGCTAGAGCTTGAAGTACGACTGTGAACTACGACTGTTCAACCATCCAGCTAATCCTAGCTATTACACAAGACATCTCTAACCATCTCTAATAATTACGAAGGTACTTAAATCCCTCTCATAATTAATTTTTCTAACGCCTCACATGTATACATTGGCGGAGCAATTGGGGTTTGCTCACTTGTTGGGCTGTGCATAGGTTAAATTCTCGTTTTTCGGAATCAGTAATTTGTGACTTATTACTGAGGGTAATCGAACAGTTATTTCCTCTGGATATGGAATTTCAGAAAGTTACGATGAAAAAGTCATAATCCGGAGAAGTCACATAAAACGGGAATACGATTTTAAACGAGGTTATGAAGTTATTGAACTTGACATAATCGAAATTTTTGGGTTGACTTTTTCGTGAATTACGGAATTCAGTAAGGCTCGAGCATGAAAATACGGCTGTGTAAAATCCCAAAGTACGGAATAACGGTTTTGAATAAATATTACGATGAGTACGGATGTTCGAAACGAGAAAAATTATTTTCGAAGTAAATTACGGAATTTCTCGATTTTCAGTACAGCGCCATATTGCATACTGTGACATGGCGAGATGAATTCGAAGCTGAAACCCTTGGCCCTCCAATAATACATCATGGTGGAAACTCTCGAGTGTGGATAAGTTTATTTATAAGTTTATTCTAAGTTTTAAACTAATGTAGAATTATGACGGTGTTGTCCACACTCAGAGTAAAATTACGATGCCAGATTGATGTGTTGGAGATGTCAATGTTTGACAGTCAGTGGTGCCAACTACGTTGGTTGAAATACGGAGGACACACGAAGTTTTGTTGGTAGATTACCATGTCTACGGATTTTTTGTTTTTCGTTAGAATTCGAACGTCAGTTTGGCTGAATTGCGGCAATGAAGATTACCATGGTTTCCGTTAGCTCCGACTACGATTCGAAAATGTAGTTACTCAACATTACGATTTGATTTCGATATTTTATTCTATTGATTGAACTAATACGAAAAGTTGAGTATGTAACTTAGAAACAAGAAACATGAATCGGACGAGGAATTGGAGATATCAGTACTACTTACTGTGATCACTAATATATCTAGTTTTTACTAGTGTTAACATAATTTAAGCATAGTAGTAATCCTACTTATAATTAAGTTTATATTAATTCTGGTCGCAGTGGTGGACTGTTTCCTTTTTCTCCTTCGTTGTGTTGAATGTTTGTATTGATAATTCTTGCAAACGAACGTTATAATATCTTGTAAAGTCAAAAGATCGATGAAAATTCAGTTGAGCTGAACGGAGCATGGATGTTTATTCGGCTGCAAAATAAATTCATTGTTGCTTGCGAATTGTACCTGATATGAATACGATTTATACGGTTTTAATACGCTATGCACACCCCAACATGACAAGCCAAGGCTGAAATAAGGTGGAAACAATGATAAGAATAAAGAAGTACGAAAGTTAGCTAGAACTTTGTGCGAATGAGCGAATTATTAATTTACGATTTACAGTTCGAGAATGAAATACGATTTAATAGTACGGCAGTGGTGAGCGGATTTGCAGCGGGATAGTCTTCTTGTAAGCGTGTCGCTGGGAGATTAGATGGTCGAAGGCTCTGTTACCTACGCACAGCGCGCATGTCTCGGAGAGACAGTACCTTCTCTAAGGAAGCGAAATTGACAGACAGGTAGCGGGGCATATGTGATAACCCCAAGACCGCACTCCAATTTATGCGTGGCAATCGAGGCGCATTCAAATCCTAACACCATGTTGATAGAACGTTATGAGTGATTCCACTAAGGCTTAAATAAATCCGGAAATGAGATGTGTTTTTAGAACGGAGTACATAAATCCGGATGATACGAAGTTTAGAGATGTGTTTGTAGAACGGAGTACATAAATCCGGATGATACTAGGATTAGGGATGTGTTTATAAAACGAAGGTCGTGAATTCGGAGTAACTCGTCTCTTGGTCTAATTACAGAGAACAATGAACACGGAAGAGATCAAGAGATTTATTAACGAGGAAGTCGAGAGGAGGGAAGTTGCGATCAGGGCTCGGCTCGAGACTGAGTACGCTCAAAGGTATGAGATGATGCAAAATCAGATCAAACAGTTTGCGGAGGAGTCTGTTCTGAAATTCGCGGCTCTGGCTTCGATGACCAGGGGTCCACCTCCAACATCGAGGTCAGAGATGGTGGTGGAAGAGCAGGGCTCTGGTAGATCTGAGGATGCTCCTCGCACACTTGAGGTTCCCCTAGATAATCCGGTTGTAAACACAACGGCGAGTGGATCTGACTCGGTGGGCACTTGTGCCTGTAAGATCCACAAAGAACCCGGAGTGGCCGCAAGGCCAATTACGAATTTAAAGTACGGAGGCAATCCACTGAAGGAAGGGTCGATCGCCGTGTGGAAACGAAGGGTAATGTTGGATTTGGCGAGTGGTGACTATCAATTTCTCGTCGATCCCAACATAAAACCGGCAGTAAACTACACGGAGAGAGAGCTTCATCAGTTGAAGTGTATCGTACTCTCGTACATAATTTCCAATATTGATCACGGTTTGCAATCGATGATCAAAGATGTGAACGAGCCATCAATTGCATTGAGCATGATTGAGAAGGCGGTCGATCCGCCTACTCAGGCGAAGGAACATGCAATGCAAATCGAATTTATGAATACTCGATTTAACCCGGCGGTGGAAACAGTACTCGAGTTTCAAAATCGATTTGAGGGTCTTGTGGAGGGTATTCGGAGGTTCCCTGAGGCTGAGCTGACAGATAGGTCAATCCGGAGAAATTTAATTAATGCTATCTCGGAAGCATGCCCCAGGATAGCTGAAGATGCACTCCAGGAGAACTCTAAAATGAGGGTTCGGGACATCTTTGATCGGATGTTCGCAATGTATGATATGATGTCGGAAAATAGTAGGAGAGAGCAGGCTGTAGGAAAAGCCTTCCTTAGCAGGGGGCCTTCCTTCAGCAAACGGCGGAAAAATTCGACCCAATCCGGAGGGGGAGTGGGGTCAAAAAGGCGAAATTGGTCTGCTATCAGTGTGGCATACTAGGACACACAAAGGCAGAATGTCGAAATGATAGCAAGATGTGCTATAACTGTGGACGGTTTGGACATCTGTCCATTGAATGTCGGCGTCCACAGACTGCGAGTACGAAGATGGCCCGCAGAAACAGTCGAACGAGTGACCCCATTCCCGTAATTAAACGAAGAGAACGAGCTCTACTAGGGATAAATCGAGGCCGGGGACTGGTCGTAACAACCCTCAAAAACGGAGTCACACGCCAGCGCAAAACCGGTTGACGACGGCGCAAAACCGGTTGACAAAGGCTGTGGCTCGTAGTAAGCGAGGGCAACTCCTCCCAGGGTGCAATTTGCGGATGTGGAGTCAGACAGTTCAGTGGCGGCAATTGCGACTCCAAGGGCTCAGACAACCGAAAAGCCAGCTGCATTACACTCCTGGGGATCGGAGGTGTCTCTGGCGTCCCTAATAGACGGTAAAAACTTTAAGTTAAAATTCATTTTGGATACTGGTGCTACTGAGCATATTGTTAATGATATAAATGTATTTACGACGATAACGGACTTGATCACACCAACACGGATTTCATGTGCTAACAATGCTAGGGACGCAGACTTGATAATAAAACAATCCGGAGATATTATATATTACAACGAAGAAAAACGGAAATTCGGTGTTTTAAAAGGAGTATTGTACGCACAAGACTTAATAGAAAATTTATTTTCTATTAGAAAACAAATAGCGAAAGGTTTATCGGCCTTATTGACGGATAAGGGAGTGATAATAAGTGATCCAATTTCGAATGAAACACTTAAAACGGGTTCATTTGATGGACGGTTTTGGTGGCTCAATTTCTCTCTCCCCTTGTCAAAACTTAGTACGGAGGAAAAACGGAAATTGTTGAAATTAGGTCACGGTGGATCGTTAATGACTAATCCGGAGAAACAACTAAAGGGAATTAAACGTAAACAAGATACGAATTTTGACGAAATTACAGATACTTGTTTAGGGGGGAGAATCACTGATCAACCCGGTGAAAAATTCATCAAAATTTCGGATACTAGTTTAGAGGGGAGAACTGACACTGATCACGGAGAAAACCCGGCTGAAACTTTACAATTACGGAATGACATAGGATTGGCATGGCATTACAGGCTTAACCATGCCTCAAAGAAATATCTCGAAATAGCTGGTAAAGTTCTCCCTGAATTAAAAAATGTAAAATTCGGTGTAAACATTCTCGATTGTCCTGACTGTAAGATGGCGAAAGCAAAAAGAAAGCCATGTTCGGAAGTCAGACATAGGGCCGAAATACCATTTCAGAGACTGCACTCTGATTTAATGGGACCTTTAAAACCAGGAGCATTTAGGTCTCAGGCCAAATATATTGTCACATTTACGGATGACGCGAGTAGATATGCATTTGCTTACGAACTCGGAAGTAAAATGGGAGTCAATATGGCTTTGCTCTCATGTCTAAAAGAAATTAGAAGATTGACGGGGGAAACCACTAAGGTGTCAGAAATACGGACGGACGGAGGTTTAGAATTTAGAACGGAAGAAATGAAATTTTTGTTACATAGGGAAAATATATCCTTGACGGTTTGTGAACCATATACTCCTCAATTGAATGGAACGGCTGAAAGATTCAATTTAGAATTAGAGGAGAAAATCCGGGTTAACTTGATTTCATCAGGAATTCCTACTCATTTTTGGGCATATGCCATGAGACATGTCGTGCATATACACAATAGGACGCCCAACAAATCGTTGGAATTCAAAACCCCGTTTGAACTGGCACTAAAACGGCTTCTGTCACTAAAATACATAAAACGGTTTGGCTGCGAATGTTATATTTTAGACACCCAAAGCACGTCAAAGTTCGCTCCTAGAGCTAATTTGGGTTTCTTATTAGAATGCGGTGAAACAGGTTACAATTTACTGCATTTCCAAAATAAAACGGTAGTGAGATCGAAACATGTAGATTTTGTAGAAAGTAGGACTTACGCGGATTATTTGAGAGACAAGTCAATTGCTAAATCGCCACTTGATCAAGTTGAATTTTCATTAGAAAATTCATTTAAATCCGGCTTTGAACAAGTGCAAGATGTCTCTGTTGAATCCGGACGAGAAACAGACAAGACATCAAACCCGGTTTTAATTCACGAAAATGATGAATGCGAATTTTACGAAGAATTCGATAATGCAGAAAATCTGGCGTGTTTCCTACAAAATTCTGCAGACGAATTAGGGGAGGACCCAATTACCTATTCACAAGCACTGGCTTCGCCAGACGCAGATGCTTGGTTAGAAGCAATTGAAACGGAGTTTCAGTCTTCGGAAAATTGCAACACCTGGAAAATCATTCCTCGAAATATGGTACCGAAAGGTGTGAAGGTAATGAAAACTAGGTGGGTTCACAAAAAGAAAACGGAGGCAGACGGTTCAATAAGACATAGGAGCAGACTTGAAGTAAAAGGCTTTGCCGATAATAATAAGTACGATATATCTGAAATCCACGCTCCAGTAGCAAGATTACCAGATGTCAAATTTTTATTAATACTTGCAGCCAAATTCGATTTAGACCTTGCTCAGT
This sequence comes from Adelphocoris suturalis, assembly GCA_030762985.1. Lineage (NCBI taxonomy): Eukaryota > Metazoa > Arthropoda > Insecta > Hemiptera > Miridae > Adelphocoris > Adelphocoris suturalis. The sequence continues at coordinate 44,454,119 of CM061042.1, read as the reverse complement.
ACGATGTAAAAACGGCTTTCCTAGACAGTTCCTTAGACAAACATATATATATAGAAATTCCCGATGGGTATGCAGAATACTTACAAACCGGTGATAATATAGTGTATGTGAAGTACACAGAGCTCTTAACGGTCTTAAAGTGTCTCCAAGGAGATGGTTCATAAGATTCCAGGAGGCTGTGGAAAGAATGGATTTTTAAACCCTATCCTTTCCAACCCTACCTGTTTGTTTGGAAATCCGGGGATCAAATTGCTATAATGTTGCTATATGTCGATGATATTTTACTAGCAACAAATAGTAATCAAAAACGCAAACAAGTAAAATCTATATTAGAAAAGGAATTTTCGGTAACTGATCTGGGAGAACCAAGAAAATTCCTAGGATTAGAAATCATACGAAACCGGAGGAACAAAACTATCGGTCTTACTCAGAGGTCTCACATAGAATCGATGTTAAAGAAATTTGACCCTCATTGTGATAGAACGGTGTCTACGCCAATGATTGTTGATAGGAATGGAGTCAATGAAAAATTGAAACAACCCGGTGACTTGAATTCGATTCCTTACCGACAAGCTATTGGATCATTATTGTGCATACAAGGGGGAGTCAGACCAGATATTTCATATGCTACTAATATTCTGAGTAGACGACAGTCAAATTTTACGATGGAGGACTGGCAAGCAGTAATACGGATAATGAGATATTTAAGAGGTACGAAAGATTTTGGACTTATGTTCTCCGATAAGGGGGATGGAATAGACTGTTACGTGGATGCATCCCTAGGACTCTCGGCCGAAGGGGGTTTCTCCACGACTGGTTACATCATCTACCTTTTCGGTAATCCGGTAGCTTGGAGAACTAAGCGTCAGAATCACATAGCTCTATCCTCAGCAGAGAGCGAATTCGTTGAAATGAGTACGGCGTGCAGAGAATTAGCCTCAATACGTACAATGTGTTCAGAGTTAGCGGGGATCAAAATAATACCGACAATCCATGAGGATTCTAAACCGGCAATCCGCTTAGCGGAAGTAGATGATTCGTCTACTCTGAAACATTTGGTTAGGCTATCCTATCTTTACGTACGACAGGAGCACCGTAAAGGGAACATCAAAATCCGGTGGATATCTACTGATGATCAAATTGCGGACACACTGACGAAGTCACTAAACAAGTCTAGATTTATTAAATTTAGGAATTTGATGTTATTCCAGCACTAATCGGAATGTGTGTATGTGAATTGTACTGTTGCAGATCGAATTGAATGAGAAGGTTTCTTCTCATTCACACCCTCAATTCTCACAATCATTACTAAACCCGGAGATACGCCTGGATACGGAGAATTTTAATACGGAGAATTTAATACGGAGAAGTGCCTGGATGGAAGCTTGGAGGGGAGTGTTGGAATTACAATCTCCATCAGCACTCCATGAAATCCATCCGACAGAATCCGGTGTGGTGGCAGGACTGCGTCTGCCACCAAGCCAAGCGGCGAATCTCGTTCAGCCATTCTCGTTCGATTGCTAGAGCTTGAAGTACGACTGTGAACTACGACTGTTCAACCATCCAGCTAATCCTAGCTATTACACAAGACATCTCTAACCATCTCTAATAATTACGAAGGTACTTAAATCCCTCTCATAATTAATTTTTCTAACGCCTCACAAATACAATAATTATTAAAATTGATAATTTGAAGCTTCCAATTTCAATTGGTACCTAACACCTTCAATCGTAGAATGCAATTCGTAAAAAAACAATTATCATTATTATACGAATCCGCTTGCCTAGCAACCTTAGACGCTCTTAGAAATAAAGAAGTTCTTATTAGATTCGTTTGTGTTCGGGCAAAAATGGCGTGGATATCAACATGTTTAATGTTTTAGGGCTGGGGGTCGTTCTGCGAATTCCGACACGACACGCAAATCTGCTACGTTTTTAACATGTTTAATGTTTTAGGGCTGGGGGTCGTTCTGTGAATTCCGACACGACACGCAAATCTGCAACGTTTTTTTTTCTGATGATTTCCGCTTACAACCGAGTCGTTGCTAGGGAAATGGTACTTCGTCGTTTTTCATCCCACAAAATTCGTTGACCATTCGTTCGAAAGCTCTCGATTTATCCAACCATATTATGTTAACTACTGCGAAGTGCGTGGCCAACAAGCTGAGTTATGAGCATGGTTATTTGAATAATTGTGTACACTCAGGTGATCATTCTCAATAATTGATATTGTGAACATGATTGCAACCGCTTGTTAATTTCTGATAATTTCATTGAGTTGGTGTTTCGATGATTTGATTCATAGCAGGTGATCCGAATATTGCGAGAACGGTTTGATTTGTGAAGCGGTGGTTAAATCATTTTAATAGGTAATTTCTATACTTTACACTCTAGGAAGCTGTAATTTCGTATGTAGCCTCTTTGGGACATTTACTTGACGATGCCCAGGGTCCGGATCAGATGAGTGGCTCTTAGAGCTAATTTCTATGCTTTACACTCTAGGAAGCTGTAATTTCGTATGTAGCCTCTTTAGGACATTTACTTGACGATGCCCAGGGTCCGGATCAGATGAGTGGCTCTTAAAGCTAATTTCTATGCTTTACGCTCTAGGAAGCTGTATTTTCGTATGTAGCCTCTTTAGGACATTTAATTGACGATGCCCAGGGTCCGGATCAGATGAGTGGCTCTTAGAGCTAATTTCTATGCTTTACACTCTAGGAAGCTGTAATTTCGTATGTAGCCTCATTAGGACATTTACTTGACGATGCCCAGGGTCCGGATCAGCTGAGTGGCTTTTAGAGCTTGCATACGAGTCTGCAACTAAAGACATAAAATGTCCCAATGTGTTGCAGACTCGTATGCAAGCGTACTTTGGTATGAGTCCCATCGGAAATATCTAATGGTAAAATAAAAATGTATATAAATATAATAAATTGTTTTGGTTAATTAGAATCTTTTCTTTTTTCTTGACCTTAAAAAACTATATCTAATTTCTCCCTTGCGAGGGAAACCATTAAACATGATTTAATGTTTTTCCCTCTCAAGGGAGAAATTATGAAATCGTTGTTATACAGCCTCACGGAGAGGAGTAAAATCACCGTAAACGAAACAGAAATATGGATGCTACAACTGAAATCAAGTCGTTCCCCACTCACTTCTGGGGCTAGCCCAAATGCGATTTTCCCCTAGAAAACCATCCATAGTTCAGAGTGCAAAAAAGTTCCCCTGCGAACTTCCCCTACTATTCAATGCCTACCTGATCACGCTTGAATCTTCGATCTTTTATTAATTTGTGATTTTTGGTATATCGTGGGTAAGTACATAAATATTATACCGTCTAGGTACGTTTAAAAATCCCAGTCAAAATAAAGTAAAATTACAATAAATAGAAGACTAGAGTGGTGATTGAAATAGTTGAATAGAAAAAATGATTAAAATATTCTATTGTAACCTAGCATATTGGTGGTTTGAGTTGTTTACATTTTGTTATGTTTCTCGCGTTTCATGTCCCGTATTTTATTTCACGTACTTATATAATACAATTGTGTGATAGTGTTCAGAAAAAGTGTTTTTCGCGCTGAAATACCCAACAATTGAGGATAAACCTGTAAGGAAGAAACGTCCACAGATATATAATAGGTCTAGTGCTCCCAAGTTCATCGATACCAATTCGTATTTATCGTAGTTTTTAAAGTTCGGATTAGTTCCTATTATGCTTTAATAACCAATATATAGGTTTATGAACATGAAAGTGTAAGCGACTTAAAATCATGACAGAAAGCCATTGAATATGCGTAAACGTTTGACAGTTTATAATAGATTCTTTGTCTATTCGACATCAAGTACTAGAAATTAATACTAAAACTGTAAAATAAAACGAAATCCTTGACTGTTGCCCCTCCATAAGAAATGACTTAGCTACGCCACTGATTGTAACAATTTCAATGATTTCAATAAACTCTTGAAATAAAGCAATGTTATCTCTACCCACGGCTTCATTTTGGCGTTTTCTCGAAGTGATTTCTAACGTGGAAACTAATAACAACAAAACAAGCGGCATTTTTATTACATCCATTAATAACATTAATAAATATAAAATGGCGACATGAACACCAAGAACAAGTAAGAAAGAAATGCTTGATAAATCGAGAGCTTTCCAACGAATGGTGGACGATTTTTGACCGTTGAAGACGAGAAGTTTCGTTTCCCCAGAAATGGCTTGGTTGTACGTGAAAATCATTAGAAATCAACTGTAACTTTTTTTTTTTATAACGCAACGCTTTTCGAGTCCATGTGCCAAAGTAAAGACATTTAATGTTAAAAAGGCCTTTCTGTCCTTAAATTGGTTTTTTTATTAAACTTCAACGGTTCTCCCCTGATGAAGTCCCAGTTCGCGTGAGCTCTACTTTTGGCCAAAATTACAAAACATGAATATGCTTTAGCCTAGAATGTCAAGTATCGATCAGCCTTCGATCCAGGAACGTTAATTATCGATCGGTGACGTTGAACCATGAGGAAGGTGATTATGCGACAGTTTATCGAGCGAGTAATCATACGCATCAAGGAAGCTACTCCATCAAACGAATTTTCCGCTGCAGCTCACCGATTTAGCATCAATGGTATTTCAGAGTCAATTAAACGTTTCAAGCAAAAGCTATTTAGTGATAGCAAACTAAGAAATAATGGAAACAAAATTCCAGGTGTATTCGGAGTTGGAATATTCACCTCCATGCATCATGCCTCAAAAATTGATATTGACTTGATGGAAGCAGTTGGGGTAGATGAAGTGGAGGATGGAAACTGGAAAAACCGCTTGAAAGGCACTTACTTGCACACAGCCATCGTTGTCCAGTTTACCGGATTCAAACTTACCCAGCGTGGTATCACGATGGACATGAATGTGAGATTTATGCTGTACGAACGCATAACTACGTCATCCCCCTCACGTAGGATATCACTACCGTTTTTTATGAGGAAACCAGCATCTGAGGACGATGTTCCGTCCCCGTCACATCAATTCATGAAGTTATGTCACATCATTCATAATTTCGTAACTTTCTTCGTTAACTTCCAATTCACTCACATTCGTCCGGCATCAAGGGCGTACGCAGACTTTTTGCGCTACTGGGGCCAACGATAATTTTACGAGACCGCTGTAGGCAAAAACAATCATGCACAAAATGAGGGTAAATGCAAAGTTATAATTTATATAAAATGTAATGAATTGAGAACAACATGAAAATTGTTATTACTGCAACATTAAACGCCTGGGGTATTCACAAAAAAGTTTCAACACTCATCAACAAATTGATTTTTCTTCTAGAGGACCAACTTTTTGTGTACATTCAATAGGCAAAGTCAGTCCATTGAGACGGGCTTTTGACGTGGCTGACCTCAACTATGTTTTAACCCATCTCAACGAGCTCAATGACCTTTTAATTGTACACGTTGTGCACGGCTGTGCGAGAAGAACGTTTAGCGCCAATTTCACTTGTGGGTAAAACCCCTTGGTCTCTTGCAGTACATCGATCAAATCCAATTCATTCAATTTTTCTGTAGTAAGACCCTTTGTCATCCAAAATGTATGCCATAGCTCAGACTCAGTTTCAAAGAGGGTATCCAGACCAAATAACTTGCAAAACTGGGTCAGTCGCTGTTTGAGTTCTTCCTTAGACATTTCGAACATCTTCGATGGATGAAGTACCAATCCCCCAAAAGCTGTTACATTATCATCCGAAAATCGGTCTTATTACTAACTTATTACTGAATCCAAATATGGATGTACAGAGATTCTTTCCAATATCCTGCTGAGCTTGAAGTTGTTTGGTTGGAACAATGTTGTTGACATACACCTATTCTGGGCCGCTGGATTTCTTTCCCCACACGTTCGGCAAGAGAGTCAGAAGCCATGGGAATGTCCAAAATCAATGTTTCAGAGCTTTCACATTGCTCTTTGATAAGAGTCTGTAATGTGGCCAAAAGATGTTTACATCCAAAATGGCAGAATACTTGGCGATGATTTCAAGACAAATTATAAATTGTGATTTTGTTGCAGTACAATGGAGTGGAAAAGCAACTTTTCTTGTTGCTGCATTGCCCTCTCTAGATAGTGTTTCCAGGCCTTCAATAAGTGCCACGTATTGTTCTCTGAAAATCCTAATAGAAGATCGAGTTTCACAAAATGCAGGGATTTTTGGCGCATATCTTCTACCTAGTGCCGAATCTCGAAAGAAATTGATTATTTCCTTGATAACTGAAATTGTGTAGCGAATTTCAGGGACCTGATTGAGATCGTTACCTAACGACTAAGTTCAATCTGTAGCTTGCGTAGTGGACAAAAACTGCTTTTTTTAAATGCTCACGCATGATTGTCTGTACACCATTGATAGGTGCTCAATTCCAGAATTCAGGATAGATAGGTACACAAAGTAATAAAAAGGGTAGGTATTGCAAGAAGAACTAACCCCAGTCGTTCATTTTAGAAGAAAATGCGTATTAATTTGTGTGACGAGATCCCTGCGTACGCCCTTGTCCGGTATTATTTATTAAAGTTCATAATATTCACATTATTGAATTTTCTTGTCTTATTACCTATTATGAGTGTGTATTATACCAGGTCGCTGTCGGACATGTATATCGGTTTGGCGGATGTTTATCGGTATTGCGCTACTTTCGTTCCAATCTCATATAACGTTTTTCGGCAGTTAGGTACCGGCTAAAGCATATTCATGCTAAAACCAATTCAACAGAAAGGCCTTTTTTGTAAAGTCTTATTAAAATCGTAATGGTAATCACAACTCTAAAAACCTATTATTGTAATTGTAAAATTTAGTAGGTTTACTTACGGATTGTTTAGCTTCACTACACGTCAGCGATAGATGAACGAGCATCAGAACTTTCAAGACCTGCAGGGCCAAAAACGCTGCTGACTCTGCGCATAATTCACCCGAGATAATATTGCAGGCGATCATGTAAAAATAGTGAACAGACTTTCCGAACATGTCAGCTGAACTTAGTAGAAGAAACTCTGTGTGGAAAGTCAATACTTTCTTCATTAGTAAGATAGCAGTATCTTTTTGTGCGTCCAAATGTCTGAGGAACTCTCTACTCGCATATTTGTCATCCATTATTTCTGTAAGACCGTCAATGCGACGTGTCAGAGAGCGTAGTATCGCGCAAAACTGTAGTATAACGATGAAACTGTCGTACACCATCAACAAGAATAATGAGATATGATAAAAATAGTTGAAATAACGGAGCGTGTAAACTATATGATACGTGAATAAAATTAGGCTCGTCGTAGAAATTACAAATCCTGCGATAGATAGAGTCGCGATTGTTCGATCTTTAATGCAAATTATGTTCAAAAGTTGACGAAACGTCTTTAAATTCCTCGTGAATCTCCAAAGATGGATAAGGATCATGAGGAAGAACGGAAAATCAAGGAAAATCGCAAGAAGGCTGGATAGAGCGTTAGTTTTGTACCACACACGAGTGAAATCGACCTCGAAATAGTAGCTGACAAGTATAACTGTGGATATCACCGTCCAAGAGTACGTTGTTACGAAGTTTTGTCCAAATTTAGCAGTAGCTATGGGTAATACACCTAAAATACAGAAAATAGCTCTAAGCGCAGTGTGCATCACAGTTTCAAATCATGCCACTGTACCATGAAGTTGGTAAGTTCTTCTAGTTTTGATAAGGCAATTATGGGTACAATGGAAGTTTATTTCATTTTCCGTGGAGACTTTCACCAACTTGATTATTTCTCCATATTGAATCACAGTACACATGGAGCAACTCCGCGCATGTTATGCCTTGGACTTCAGTTATTCCAAAGTTTTCAGCTACATTAAGCAATATTTCAATCATGGGGGACGTTACAATAATAATGATCGGACTCGAAATCGCCACAATGTAAAACTTGTATCAGAATTAGTGCATATTTTTCTGGAACAAGAAACGACTGAATCCGTTGACTTTCGTCATAATAGGAAGAATAGTGATATAGAGATATTGATTTCAAGATTAAGGAATATGAACTTGTATTTGTAAGAGGTAATAGCTAAAATGGTTTAGAAGTTCCAATCTGGAGGTTTATCGCGATAAGCACTTACTAGATGAAGGACCATTCCAATTATTTCTAAGTGCTGGGGCAATGCTGTTGACTTCCAATCGATTCTATCAGCCAACGATGTATCCAGGGATGTAAGCTACTGCAGGATTTAGTTCAGTTCTAGCAAGTTTAGCATTGATAATATTTTCTTGAATTAGAAATCCTAATCTTGAAATGTCTGCCTAGTTGGGTGGGCAGTTTAACTCATATAGAATTTAGAATGCAGGATGCCTGCCTAAGCAATGCAGTTGACTTCGAATCGATCGAAGGCTCCAAATATTTCAAAATCAAAATTTTCGAAAAATTTCTTCATTGAAAAACGTTTTTAGAAATTCCGAAATGAATCCTAGAGTATATATATATATATATATACATACATATAAATATTTATATATATATATATATATATATATATATATATATATATATATATATATCTATACATACATATAAATATCTACAGGGTGTATTTCCAGACGATAACTCCCGTAAAATACTGCGTAAAAAATTCGTTCCAACGCAGAAAAACATGTCTTGGCAAAAGACAGGTCAAGTTCTTTGGACAGCCCGATCGCCCCAGAGTTTCAGGCTCAAATTTACAATTTAGTGGCCCAAAAAATGATAAATCGGTGTTTTGACAAAAGGGCATGTGGGGTGTCACAGTCAAAGTATTTTTCAGCGCTGAGTCGATTGCAACCACTCCCAGGTCTCATAATAAGTGAAAAAGGTTTTAGGTGAAAAATTCCTGTAACTGACCAAATGTTTGTGTTCGGCTTCGTGTTCTAAAAATTTCTTTGCGATCTCATCAAACGGCTGTCCCCAAAGTTTTATTCAGGACAAGGTTGGCTTCAATGATCAAAATTTAAGTGCCTAATTTAGTGTTATCCACAACTTTTTCTTTGACAATTCGCTCTTTTAGTCATTCTGCATGACTGAGTGCTTTTATTTATTTTTCATCAAATATTAATGATTTTTTTATGTACGTTTTTCGGCAAAATTTTTTGCAACAATTTTTTATTGTCATATTTAATTGTTGGTAATCTTGTTTTAACTGAAACTCTGCTAAAAATAATACATTTAGCGATTTTTGGCCGTTTTTAGCGATTTTTAGTGATTTTTTAAGCACATTTTTTGATAGTTGACCAATTTAATGTGCTCAAAAAGTGCTGGCCAACGAACTTATCCTTTCATTTGAAAAGCTTGATTTTTTGGCGCAAGAACGGGATTTCTATTTCAATCCTAAGGAGAGCTATCGTCTGGAATGACACATAAATATGTATATAAATAAAAAATGCATATGTATTTACATACATATGAAAACGTGTTAAACTAGTATTCGTCTCAGAAAGCCTCAAAACGGTTTTCAATGGAAAAATTTTTCAAAAATTGTAATTTAAAAATTTTTTGACTCATTGCAACAGCTTCATTTTCTACGACTATTCGCTAAAACTAATGAAATATACAACAAAAGCAAGTAAAATACGGGAGATAAAATTCAACAGTTGAAAAGAAAAAATTGTGAAAGAATATAATTCTGAATGAAAGTTGCCTATTATTAGGTATGTAGGAATATTAGGTATGGTTTTTACAAAATTCTCAATAATTCATTAACAGCTCAATGCAAACAGATGTTTCCCTTACTGACAGGTTTTAGTAGTATAGGTAGGTTTATACAAATAGGTATACATTTCCAAGTTGTCTAGAACAAAGTTGTGTCTGCGATCAGACAGGATATTCTTATAGATGGAAAATTAACGCTCCACATCAACTGAAGTTATCGAAGCAAGTTTCAAATCACTCAAAATTACTAGGTCTGTAAACTCAGTCAATTAACTCACGTCCTCTCCGTCTCCAATACTCACATCCTCAGAGGACCAATGAAATTTTGTTGAAAATGCCAAAAAGTGGTACTACATCTCATAAAAAAACTGAAGTTAGTGAACAAAGATGTCTATTTCCACAAAAAATAAAGAGTTACAATGTTAAATCGATTTCGACGGTTAGGCCATCATCAGTAACAAACAATAACTGAACTCACATTAGAAAGGACAGAGCTTATATAGCCACAGGTGAAGGGAAATTGAATCCCATTGGTCGAGAGAAAGGAAAGGGGGCTGGAGGTACAACCAATTAAGTGCAAACAAAGTGAAGAGAGGGATTATAGCTAATAAGTTGAAGTAAAAGGAAGGGAAGAATTACTGGTTTCAACAGTTTGAAGGGATAATTCCAAGCTTTATAGAAATGGACAAACAAACATCTCAAGTATATTCAACATGCCTCCCTTTGGACAAAAATGAAGAAATTCTACAAACTGTCTATCTGTCAATTCAAAATTGCCAGTATGATTGGATTCCTTAAGATGTTTAGCAGATGTAGACCTACCCTTATTTTCCCTGAAATCCTCCTGATGCTCTTCTATTCTTCCCCTAAATTTCCTACCAGTCTGACCGCAATATTCGTAGCCGCAAGAACATTTTAGTTTATAAACCTCACTTTTATCCTGGACATTGATTTTGTCTTTAACAGAACTAGTAATGCTCTAACCCTTTGCGGTCGAAAGTTGAATTCCGATCGTGTCCACAAGGACGGGACCCGGTCAGGGACCGGCATTATGCATGTGCCTTACAGGACGACTTATTACACGCCATTATATCTTTAACAGAACTAGTAATGCTCTAAGACTATTTTTAGTTCTAAAACCCACTTCGTAACCCCTCGATGATAGAATTTTGCCGATTTTATCAGACATTTTCCCATAGTAAGGTATACTCGTCCATTGTTTTTCTTCTAAGTCTTACATCTTCCCTAACCAGATTGGAAACTTTACTCTTTTTCCTAAGAACCTAATCCCATACGGTATCAACGAGATCTCCTCCGTAGCCATAATAAGCCGCTATGCTTTTGATAATGGATTTTTCTTTTGATAAATTTCGTTCACTCATTGGAATAGGTAGTGCTCGGTTGATCATACTATGGAATGCTGCATGCTTACGGACTAATGGGTGATTTGAAGCACTATGGATCGTTATATCGCTATATGCATCTTTTCTATAAATTGAAAAATCATGCTTCCCATTTACCAAAGAGATGGACAGATGAAGAAAATTTAGTTTATTCCCGCCGAATTCAAGGTTGAATTTGATAAGGGATCCAATTTATTGACCAATGGGATTCAATCTCCCTTCACCTGTGGCTATATAAGTTGAGTCCTTTCTCATGTGTGTTCGTACTACAAAGTTGTATCTACCAACATAAAGATTCAGACAACGAGCAGGTTTGTTTTAAAATTAAAAGTTTGTATAAAAAAGCTGTTGTCAGTTCAATAACAAATTGAGTAGGTTGGTAGTAGAATTTGTGCTAGGTACCTTCTCAGATCCTGGAAATTGCCATTTGATAAAGCAGGGAAGGCACTCAAAACGAACTATTCCACGAGGCCTGATTACGTAAACTTGATGTAGCTTGATAATGAAAAATTGAATAACTAGACAAAAAATTAAAAAGATTCCGTAATCGCGGCGCTCCCGGATGGTCACTCATCCAAGTACTAACCAAGTATGTTGCTTAACTTTGGTGATCTGACGAGAACCCATGTTTTAAACGAAATATGCGTTTGCGAACACTACTTTTTCTTGGGTCGAACCTAGTTATTCGTTGCCTGTGAAGATAGCTGATGAAGCAGAGTGTAAAATGATTTCAAACTTCTTCAACTCGATCTCGAATTCAAGAGAGTCGTTGACTTTGAAATACTAAAGAGACTTTAGGGCGGCGATAGCGTTTGGTTAGTCGTGTACATACGTGTAGAAATACGCGAAGAGCTAGCATCTGCAGTTGCTTGCTCTATGCGTTAACGTAGGAAAATCGTAGGGGAAGAACTACTCTCTATTATTCTAACTCTTTATTCTTCGTGGAAATAGACAACGTTTTTTCACTAACTTCCGTTCTGAAATAGGTTTCCACAGCTTCGTCGCGAGTGATTTAGTTTGCATCTCATAGTTCAAAAGTTCGACCATGGATATCCAAGTTAAATTAAAATGGTGAATTGTTCCTTTTGGTGGGAAGACGGTTCTTTATTCCTGGAACACTTTGATCTCAGGTTTCTTTCTCAACATTTTTCTTTTTCCCACAGTAACACTTATACGCACCTACATTATTTTTTACTTTCTCCTATTCTCTGAAAATGGTCAAGGTGCGTTTATAATTTTTGTAACTTTTCTATCTCTAAATTATGCCCGAATACGCATAAATATGCATCTACAGGGTGTTTCACCTAAGTGACTGACACCGGCCAGAAGTCGATTCTACAACTAATTTACTTAATTATTATTAATATTATTTATTTATTAATTGTTTATTAATTGCCCAATTATTTTATTAATTAATTAATTAGAGCACCAGCTGAAGTCAACTGAAACAATGATACAGTCTTCGGATGCCTCAGGTGAAGAGATAAGGATATGCAATTGCTTTATATTCCGGTCTCTACTTATCACACTCCATCGTCAGGTTTCCAGGGAAAATTCTTCAAAACTAAGAATTCTTGAGGTTGCTAATTTGAATCAAAACGGTGAGATAGACTGCGATTGCGTTTACCATCTGAAAAATAAATCAGGAAGATCACCATAGTTACCAACATGCTTTTTTATACTAAGTAGTTACCAACATTGGTTCTTTCTGGATAGTGCATAACTTTTTCAAAGCTCTGAATGTTTTTACCATCTATGCTATCTGAAGGTAGCAGCATACCAGTAGCAGGTTTGCGATCAGGGGCCTGTTTCATAAAACATCAAGTTACAAGTTAACAAGTACAGGTAATTGTAGGAGCTAAGTTTACAAGTGTAGTAGAAAAGAAAAATGGCGAGTGGGGACAAACGAAATTAACAACATCAAGCGGGATGCCGAAATTGAAGTTTTGTCAGCGAATCATAATATAAAACGGTGTTAAGTACACGATAGGATTTTTATAGTACACGACAAGGTGTAATGATTGGAAGACAGACAAATTATAAACTAAAAAGTGGAGAAAGTGTGTATTTGATTTCATCTTATTCTGATGGCTGGCACAATCGGATTTTTCTACTTCATTCAGCGGAAATGATTAATCAATTCATCAATTCTTATGAATTGATGGAATTTCATTGCTGGGTTAGGAATGTCATCTATAACTTCTAGATGATCTTCACACTTCACTTTGTTCTTCAATGATGGGGAGATCCTCAATACCCGATCAGGAAAAATTGCACTGGGTCACGCACCATTTGAACCTTTCAAGGGTCTCGGAAGACATCCTAAATCTCTCGTTAAACTAAAAAATACCCACGAAATGAGCGTTTATTCGTGGCCGAAAAAATCTGTGGCGTCTTCAACGCTGAATGCTTCTTTCTTGTCTGTTTTCTTCCCACAAATTAAGCACCGAAAAATTGTCAACTCACAATGCTGGAAAATAACAAGTTTACAGGTGAACGGACGTAGGTTAAAAATCGGCCATATTTTACAACTGTAAAACAGTGTCTTGTTCAAAATTATGGGGAAACACTTGTAACTTGTCCAAATTCGCCTGTACACTTGTTAATTTTCACAGTGCGTTACAAATCTACACTTGTAGCTTTATGAAACTCTTGCACACTCATTTTTTTAGAACTTGTACTTAAAATCGGCTTGTAACTTGTCATTTGCTGTTTTATGAAATAGGCCTCAGGATGAAAAGTGCGACAGCGTCGATAAAACTTCAACTGCCCATTAAAAGAGTAAAGGGCCTACACACCCTCAGTTTACCTGCACAGTTTATCACGTGTGACGTCAATGCTGAGCAATTTAACTAAGCAATCTGATGCAATCGCACAGTTCTCGGAGGTTTTTGCTCCGGCCGTTGGTCGACGCAATAGTTTACACTTTATTCATTCTTATTACAGGTAGGTAGGTTGGGTATTGTCATTAGATACTATCATATAGGTATTGGATACTATCTTAATGATTTTGATTATTTATATGTATTTAGTTTTTATACACTCCAAATCAAAATTGCCATTTACTTACCGAGATCGAAAATCGTTTCCCAAGCTCTATGAATCCTCCTGGAGCGAACTTTACGGAGTTACGCCGAATAACCATAAGCTGCAGTTGCTCCTTGAAAAATAAAGTAACATAAAATTGGGTACGATAATTTGGATAGTATATACAGGGTGTCCCGACTTAAGTTCATCAAGCTATGAGGGTCGATTCTAGAGCTCATTTTTGATCGAATGTTCTTCGTAGAGATTTTTTTTTTAAACGCTTAGTTTTAGAGTAATCCAATTTTTCGCTTCCGAGTCTACCTAAAGGTAGCGGATGTATTGTTTTCACTTTCGGGAGAAAAAAAATTTTTGGTCTCCAAAATCAAAATTTCAACTCGCATTTTACGTTTTAAACCATTCTGAACAACTTTGATTCCGTGTCTGTCTGTCTGTGTGCATAGTTGTGTGCGTGTGCGTGCGTGCGTGTGTGTGTGTCTTGTGTCCGCAAATCCTTGTAACAAGCTTATTTTACACGGTTTTCATCCAATTTGGATGAAATTTTCAGGAAATTTGCGGGCTAGGGGTAGACAGCCCCCTTTCATGTTCATCGTTCCTGGCTCAATACCACACTCTGCGCATGCTCAAACGTAAATTCTACAAGCATCACTTTCTTACGCCCTAGTCGTTTGATCTCGCTCAAATTTGGATGATAGTTGGGGGGTGACAATTTGATCATCTTACATCAATTTCAACATGATTGTATCATTAATAACTACTGCGCATTTGCCAATATGAAATCCTCGTAACAAGCTTGTTTTCTACAGTTATCATCCAATCTGGCGGACAGACGAATTTTTTTAAATTCGATTTTCGGATTCTACGCATCTTGAAACGTAAACCAACTAATTTGAGGAGGGGTTAAACTTTTTTCTCTTGGTCGATCATAAAGGTTCATCATTGAAAATTGCAGTGTTAGCGGGTGTGGTGTAATAGAATAATAATCGAGTCGAGGTTGGATCAAGAAGGAGATTTATTAAGTTCACCTAAACGTATATATTATACTGGTTAACATGACAGTATTGCCAATATAATTCATCAGTATCCATCGATATTAATTTCTTGTATGCGTCTTAACGATTTTATATTACATGGATCAGCATGGATATCAAAAAAATAATAAACCAATATGAGGAAAAAACCCCGATTTTGGCTCATAGCATTGATGCGTGTGAAGCGATCGGGCTGGTTATAGATTCTATGACCATCTAGACCCCAAGTGGAGTCCATGTGCGAATGAGCATATTTTTTTCATCAAGTTACAGGCCTTTTATGGGCATAGGCCTTTTCAGGCCTTCCGACTTGCTCAGGCTCCCACTGTTGAATTGAATTGAATTGAGGCCTTTCATGGCCCGGACGGCGGACGGACATTGCAGTTTTGGAATCCACACACCTTGAAACTTGAAGTGACAAAGTTTGAGAGATAGCATTTTTTCCCCCTATTCGATTACAAAGGCTTATTATTGGGAATAATAAACCAAAATTAATGGAACTTATATTACTCAACTTATACTGAACTTAGGGGATAGTCGGGTAAGAGTGCGCGGGCGACTAAGACTGCGCACAGCTTTTTTTCGATGTTGGCAGCAACGATTCGCTGGCAGAAGTGATGTTTTAGTTTGGCCTTGAGAGTGCACGTTTCCCTCCAGTTTTCGTCTTAGTCCGATAACTCATTGGCTCATTGCTGTTTTACAGGTAAGAATGTGTTTGGTCTGCTTCTACTATAATATTTTCACTGTAATACTTAGTTGATACTGTTTATAGTTATTAGTCAAAAGTGTTGAACTTTATATCACTGAAAAGAGTATTTTATTACAAACACGTCGACATGGCGTAGGCTGTAAATGGACAATGTAGGGTCAAAATATTGTGGGGTTATGTTTTTGTAAGTAATGGAGGGTAAGATTGCGCATAGTGAGGGAGGCCAAGAGTGCGCAACATTTTTCGTGCGCAGTCTTACCCGCCTTCATTAGGATCTCTTGGTTTTCTTTGCACCATTGAATTATTGTATTAGGGTTTCATCTGCTTATCTTTTACATTTGATCTAAGGTCTATCTGTCTATATTTCAGATTGAACTATGGGGAAATACACGCGAAAAACTGACACACATTGGGACATTTTCATGTGTGTTTTCTTATTGTATTTATTACTAGGCAGATCTCACCCGTGCATTGCACGGCGGGGCGTACAGATCAATTAAATGGGCCATAAGAGAAACCGCCCACCCGTGGGTACTTAATTGAATTCGCGATCCTGTTGACTCATTGTTCCGACACCCGTGGGTACTTTATTGAATTCGAGCCAGGCTACATCACCTACCCCCTGCAGACTCGTATGCAAGCTCTAAGAGCCACTCAGCTGATCCGGACCCTGGGCATCGTCACGTAAATGTGCTAAAGAGACTACATACGAAATTACAGCTTCCTAGAGTCTAAAACATAGAAATTAGCTTTAAGAGCCACTCATCTGATCCGGACCCTGGGCATCGTCAAGCAAATGTCCTGAAGAGGCTACATACGAAATTACAGCTTCCTAGAGTGTAAAGTATAGAAATTACCTATTAAAATGATTTAGCCACCGCTTCACAAATCAAACCATTCTCGCAATATTTGGATCACCTGCTATGAATCAAATCATCGAAACACCAGCTCAATGAAATCATCAGAAATTAACAAGCGGTTGCAATCATGTTCACACTATCAATTATTGAGAATGATCACCTGAGTGTAAACAATAATTATTTATATAACTATGCTCATAACTCAGCTTGTTGGCCACCCACTTCGCATTAGTTAACGTCTTATGGTTGGATACATCGTGGGATGAAAAACGACGAAGTACCATTTCCCTAGCAACGACTTGGTTGTAAGTGGAAATCATCAAAATATTTTCGTGAGCAATTTTCCGTGACGTTTTTTTAGTTTATGTGCCATAGCAAGGACATAAAGAAAACAGTAGTTGATTGTTCTCTACGCAACACAGTGAGTCTATTTTATCTCTGTTCTACTAAATGCGCACTCTTGGCCGACCTAATGCGCACTCTTACCCTCCAGGGCGGCTAAGACTGCATGTGTAACTTTTAAAAAAAATTAAAATATATGTAACCTTGAGTCAACTTTTGAGTATTAAATATTTTCTAGTGGTCAACAATTAGTTAAGGAGTCTTATGATGTATTTCTTGTTTTTCTATTACCAAAATACACTGACTTATAAAAAATCTAAACTTAAGTGCGCACTCTTACCCGACTCTCCCCTATATGGAACTTATATTACCTAACTACTTAGGTATATACTTAAGCCACGTTATTAATCAAAATTACAAATGTCTTTAGTTCATTAATTAGCAGGAAAATGTCTCTATGATACAGCAGAATCAATGTTAAAATCAATGAATTGTCAAATGACTCTTTACGGAGAGGTTTTAAGTGGAGGTTTGATGACAAATTACTGGTTCAACTTATTGGCCCTTTTTCTCTTAATCGGCATTCCAATTTCTGATTCAGTTCAACACTAATCAGTTCCCAATCTCAGGTTAGTAGAACAACATCTAGTGGTTGTCCAAACGTGGATTTTTAAATTTTATAGGGAAATAATTGATTATCACATCATTGGCGAATCATTGATGGTGAATTCATGCTAAGTTGAAGCACTTTCGTGTACAATTAACTATAGGCATGCTGTAAGTGTTAAAGAGTCAACTTACGTTTTGGTGAAGATCCAACCTTTCCAACACAATTTTGAGTAGCTCGGAATTGAAGTCGGTCACCTTACATAACATAAATTTGATCGTAAAAGAGAATTGATTGGTCATACATAGTATTTCCAGGCCGATGAAACACTTTTCTAAACCAAATGAATCGTTTTCCGAATCAAATGGAACCGTTTCCTTTTCAATTGAAACCTTTCAAAAACAAATGAAACCTTTGGCGAATCAAACTTTCCATGAAGCTGCAGAGTAAAAGTTTTACTGAGGATGTGAAGTTCTAAGTACGTATGCCTTCCTCCATTCTTCCAATGTTGTATTCATTGGAAAAAAAATTAGCTCCGCATCTTACTCAGCTGATCTGGGGAGCTGTAGACGTCATGATTCGTTTCTAGAGTCCCCAGGGACCTCTCTTCCAAATTTCAGCTTCATAGGTTGAATAGCAAACCCACTTGAATAGCAGATCCACTCCAATTTCGTGACACTTTTTGGCCCATTTTCTTTATTTATATATATATTTTTAAAAAACTGCAAATTATTACGCTCTAACGTATATAGTTTGGTCTGGAAAAGATTTCATTTGGCCGGAAAATATATATTGACATTTTATACTACTAAGACAATATACTTAGACTATATATTACTGTAGACTATAATAATTCGGATCTAAATATTTCACTTAGCCAAATGGAAACTTACAGATTTCTTTGCTCTGTAACATGTCCCAGCAAGGTGATTCAGAAACACAATTTTAGTAAGAACAACGGCGGCA
This sequence comes from Adelphocoris suturalis, assembly GCA_030762985.1. Lineage (NCBI taxonomy): Eukaryota > Metazoa > Arthropoda > Insecta > Hemiptera > Miridae > Adelphocoris > Adelphocoris suturalis. The sequence goes on along the minus strand of CM061042.1, from coordinate 44,435,480 downwards.
AATGGTAGATAGAATACAAATGATGCTGTATTTTTGGGATCCATCTGCGCCCATAGGAGGATGTAACAGTAATGGACTGATCTACAAAACACATCCAACATCGTGAATAGGAGAAAGGTAGAATGTAGAGTAACCGCAGTTGACATCTGCCTCATAGCCTTGTCTTTTTCAATATCAAGAAAACGAAGAAGTGATGGCGTAGAGGTACGAGAGTTGATTCTTCGTTGGAGATTTTGGATTCGAGCTGTTGAAGCATCTACGGCAGCGCAAAACTGGAGAAGTATCATGCCGCAGTCGTACATGAGGAAAACGTATATCCACGCTTTGTAAAGCTGAATTCGTGAAATGGGTGTCAGAATTGCTAGTAGTGACAGTGAGTAGTATGTTAGAGCACCTCCAATGACTGCCGTTACTGTGACAGTAAATATAACGATTGTGACATCTGATGGTGGTATGGTGTTAACAATACGGTGGAACTGGGCTGTATGGGTTCCACACTGCAACGTATGACAAATCAGAGGGATGTAGACCAAAAAGTCAATAACGGAGCTGAATGATCCTGCTATGATGTCTAGTCCTGAAGTTATCCACATGTATACGAAACGAGATTCGTAGTAGTTGGCTAGAGATACAAGGAAGAGGAGAAGAGCCCACGAATAGATGTATAAAATCCATTGAAGTGTGTGAGAAGAAGCTAAAGGCTGCACGCCAAGAATTTTGTAGAATACACTCAAAATGTGATGCATCCCCCTACAATTGGATTTATCTCTTCTTCAATACATTTATATATCAATAATAAAAAAACGTTCAACTATCAAATCAATTAGCGATTCCGAAAGACGTACAAATCACCAAATAACTTGAACTATGACTAGCTGTCTTCTTGATGTATGTACCAAGTAGGTTGTACTATACCTACTCTGTGCATGTATCAAACTTACTGCATCAAATACGAAAGATTGCATCATTAATTGTTATATTCTCCACAATGTATTATACTAATATCATCGATTATAACTGAAGAATACTTACCTATATGTATTATTTGGTAGGGTGGGTTGCGGGGAGGAAATGTCTTGGCTGTTTCTCATATCTTTTATTGCTGTCGCGTCATAGCGCTTTCGCATTCTGGCCTCTTCAGGGTTCTACAAGTATTCATACACGTTGTGGGGGGGGGGGGGGGGGGGGACTATTCAAATACACATGGTAAGGTTTAAGATGGATTTATATGTGTAGTTAAAAATATTATGTAGCATTATTAGATTAAGCATTGGTTTATTTACTTACATTATTGATTAGGATAAGGTATTTATATTTCATATTGACAAGATTTGCTTAGTTATAAGGTCCAACTGTAATAAGAACAGTATAATAATATATGGGTAATGGAATTGCATGGGGGAGGGGGTGCTAGTTGTAGGTACTTGGGTACTCATGATATGAGGAAGAGCCAATACATTTCCTCCTCTCAACCCACCCCACCAGTGTAGCTGATAGGCGTAATATGCATAGATTCATTTACTATTTCTGAGGAAATCCAAAATGGCTTAACAAAATACGATTTGTGGCTGAACTGAAGACAACGACGACATCTTCTTAACGTATGCGTGCTACTTACCTAATGTATCAAAAATTATCCACTGGCCTTTATCAAGGCCCCATTTTCACCGGCCCTTTTCAGGGCCACCACTAAAGGTGGGTATTCCACACAAACAGCTCCAACTGCGGGTTCTTAGAGACTTCAGGAAACGGAAAACCCGTCATTGATTCTAAATATTAATTTCAAACACGTTTCATCACTTTCCATGTGCGATTCCGTTATATTAACAATGCAATAACCATGTACTCAACCTTATGCAAAATCTGCTTTGTACATTGCAAAAAATCTCATCAATTCCTGCTACTAATAGCTTTTTCTTTAACAGTTGCCCTCTTGGCTCTCACTACCACGGGTCCGGCTCTTCCTCCTGCAGCACACCTCGTCTGCTGCACCACACTCCTCTTCTGCAGCACACCTTCCTTGCTGCACAGACCACTTCTCTGCTCAACACGCCGCTACGACCCGTACAAATTGTAAACCGGGCATTGCTAACAATCCGTCAATATTGTAAAACAGTCTGCAAATTACTCCAGAATTTTTTCGCATTTATGTAATTCGCGGCTACAAAAAATCATAAATCTTATCGTATATCTTGTCACTCTTTTCTGGCGGGGGAGGTCCCCCTCACCAGGCCACCATGCATAAAAGAGCCAATAGGGCCGATCAAATACACCATTCTCAACTAAGACTTCTTGGAATTATTACTTATGATATCCTGCATTCCACACGAAGCCTTATTACACTAAGTGTGTATGAGGGGAAAAACCCAGTTTTTGCCCATTTTTGGCTCATAGCATTGCTGCGTGTGAAGCGATCGGGCTGGCTATATTCTAGGACCAACTAGATCCCAATTGGAGTCCATGTGGGGAAGGGCAGATCTTTATCATCAAGTTAAAGGCGTCTTATGGCCTGGACAGTGGACGGACATTGCAGTTTTGGAATCTACACACCTTGAAACGTAAAGTGACAACTAGTTTGAGAGACAATAACTTTTTGACATGGATATGTCTTTTGGCTGGGGGTCAAGGAATTTTTCGCAACACTTTTTTTTCCCGACCGACACTTTTTTCCCGACCAGCACATTTTCTATTGATTTTCACGTACAACCAAGGCGTTACTAGGGAAGAGTAACTCCCATAGTTTTCATAGTAGGAAAATCGTTCGCCACTTTCTGGAATGCTCTCATTTTACCACGACATTTCATGACCTCTAAGCCATTGTAGTGTCAAGGAATGCTGATTTATTACTCTAAGTTAAAAACTAATAATGTTTTGTAACCATAATGGAATAATCTTGTGAAAAGAAGGCACTACATGGTTGGTATACAGTTGTGTAGTAGGTACCAACTGGTAAGCAGTAGGTACTAGACATATCCATGATCTTTTGTTTTTCCCATCAGGGGAGAAATTTTCCCCATACGAGTACAAAGGCTTATTATTGGAAATAATAAACCAAAAGGAAAAATCAGCTATTGTGTTCATTTTGCCCGTTTACGTATGTATGTCCTCTTAAAATCGTTCTAAATGCCTCTTCCCGACGTCCGATTTTGATGAAACTTGGTATGGATGTAATCTGTAAAATGACGAGGATAGAGATGTCAGAGGCCGCTGACGCATAAGAGGTCATTGATCAGATAAGTGAACTCGAAATCCATTTTGTCTCCTCTATGACTCAGGAAGCTGAAATTTGTGAGGGAAGCTCAAGGGAGAATGCTAAAGACGACTGAGAGGTCATCGATTAGCTGAGTGAGCTCCAAAGCCACTTTGTCTCCTATTTGATGCAGGAAGGTGAAATTTGTGAGGGAGGCTCAAGGGAGAATGCTGAAGACGACTGAGTGGTCATCGATCAGCTGAGTGAGCTCCAAAGCCACTTTGTCTCCTATTTGACGCAGGAACCTGAAATTTGTGAGGGAGACTCAAGGGAGAATGCTGAAGACGACTGAGTGGTCATCGATCAGCTGAGTGAGCTCCAAAGCCATTTTGTCTCCCATTCGACGCAGGAAGCTGACATTTGTGAGGGAGGCTCAAGGGAGAATGCTGAAGACGACTGAGTGGTCATTGATCAGCTGAGTGTGATCCAAAGCCACTTTGTCTCCTATTTGACGCAGGAACCTGAAATTTGTGAGGGAGGCTCAAGGGAGAATGCTGAAGATGACTGAGTGGTCATTGATCAGCTGAGTGAGCTCCAAAGCCACTTTGTCTCCTATTTGTCGCATTAAGCTGAAATTTGTGAGGGAGGCTCAAGGGAGAATGCTGAAACTGTGGTCATTTCTCAGCTGAGTGTGATCCAAAGCCATTTTGTCTTCTATTCGACGCAGGAAGCTGAAATTCGTGAGGGAGGCTCAAGGGAGAATGCCGAAGACGACTGAGAGGTCATCGATCAGCTGAGTGTGATCCATTACCTTTTTGTCTCATATTCAACACAGGAATCGTCTATTTCACGCGGATCACCTTACAAGAAAATGCACTACCATGTAACTCACTTCGTGAGCACTGATCTACTTTTTTGTTGTTGTCGTTTTACGGCTGTTAGAAACCGGTAAAATCGTGTTCCACGCTAATACTTTTTCTGAAGATGAAATGTCACGCAAGGAATAAGTATAGGTAGGTACTGGGCGATCTAGCAGAAAACCAAATTTTGACTGAAGTTATTGCTCGAAGCGTCATTTCAAAACAGCCACTGATGCAACCAAGTAGGTAGGTACTTGTGGCTATTACCTATGATGCTATTTCTTGAGAATTTTCTCCAGTTTTGACTGAATTCTAAAGATGTTATGAGTCCACTGTTCATAAATAAGTGCTAATTTATTGTAATTATTTTTAAGCTTACTTAACTGAAATAGGTATTGTAATGCTATTAGGTTCCCAAAAGGATTTCGAAAAGGTTACAGTTTAAAAGAAAATAGTTTAATTTAATTGGGAAGGGATTTAATTGGTTTAGAAAAGGGTTCATTTGACTTGGAAACAGTTCCATTTAAGGTGGAAAAGGTTTTGTTTGGTCTGGAAAAAGATTTCATTTGGCCGGGAAACGCTATATATATACTGACATTTTATACTACTTAGACAATATACTTAGATTATATATTACAACTGACTATAATTATTCGAGTCTAAATATTTCACTTAGCCAAATGGAAACTTACAGATTTCTTTGCTCTGTAACATGTCACAGCTAGGTGATTCAGAAACATAATTTTTGTAAGAACAACGGCGGCGAATGGTAGATAGAAAACAAATCGTTTTGTTTTTTGGGGATTCACGTACGCCCATAGGAGGACGTAACAGTAATGGACTGATCTACAAAACACATCCAACATCGTGAATAGGAGAAATGTGGAATGTAGAGTGACCGCAGTTGACATCTGCCTCATAGCCTTGTCTTTTTCAATGTCAAGAAAACGAAGAAGTGATGGCGTTGAGGTACGAGAGTTGATTCTTCGTTGGAGATTTTGGATTCGAGCTGTTGAAGCATTTACGGCAGCGCAAAACTGGAGAAGTATCATGCCGCAGTTGTACATGAGGAAAACGTATATCCACGCTTTGTATAGCTGAATTCGTGAAATGGGTGTCAGAATTGCTAGTAGTGACAGTGAGTAGTATGTTAGAGCACCCCCAATGACTGCCGTTACTGTGACAGTAAATATAACGATTGTGACATCTGATGGTGGTATGGTGTTAACAATACGGTGGAACTGGGCTGTATGGATTCCACACTGCAACGTATGACAAATCAGAGGGATGTAGACCAAAAAGTCAATAACGGAGCTGAAACATCCTGTTATGATGTTCAGCCCTGAATTTATCCACATGTATACGAAACGAGATTCGTAGTAATTGGCTAGAGATACAAGGAAGAAGAGAAGAGCCCACGAATAGATGTATAAAATCCATTGAAGCATGTAAGAAGAAGCTAAAGGCTGCACGCCAAGAATTTTGTAGAATACGCTCAAAATGTGATGCATCGCCCTACAATTGGACTTATCTCTTCTTCAATACATTTATACATCAATAATAAAAAAACGTTCAACTATCAAATCAATTAACAACTCGGAAAAACGTACAAATCACCAAATAACTTGGACTATGACTAGCTGTCTTCTTGATGTATGTACCAAGTAGGTTGTACTATACCTACTCTATGCATGTATCAAACTTACTGCATCAAATACGAAGGATTGCATCATTGATTGTTATATTCTCCACAATGTTATTATAATAAGATCATCGATTATAACTGAAGAATACTTACCTATATATATATTATTTGGTAGGGTGGGTTGCGGGGAAGAAATGTCTTGGCTGTTTCTCATATCTTTTATTGCTGTCGCATCGTAGCTCTTTCGCCTTTTGGCCTCTTCAGGGTTCTACATGTATTCATACACTTTGGGGGGGGGGGGGGGGGGGGGACTATTCAAATATATTATATATTATTATACATGTTTATGGTTTAAGATGGATTTTTATATGTACTTAAAAATATTATGTAGCATTATTAGATTAAACAATGGTTTATTTACTTACAATATTGATTAGGATATCGTATTAATATTTCAAATTGACAACGTTTGCTTAGTTATAAGGTCCAACTGTAAAAGGAATAGTATAATAATATATGGGTAATGGAATTGCGTGGCGAGGGGGGGGGGGGGGGGTTGCTATTTGTAGGTATTTGTGTACTCATGATATCCTCCACAGACCTAAACGTGCATAAACAACATTTACCAATTTTTTCCATTTTCCTAGGGAATTTATGGAACTTAGGAAATTTAGGGAATTTTTAGGGGATTTATGTGAATATTTTGAACAAAATACATTTCTGATAAAAATTGCGAAAGGTCCAAATAAATGGACATCGGGACTCTGCCCCTGTATTTCTAGATCATCAAAATTGAGTCATCATCAACATCTCCACCCCCAAAGCTCTACTCTGAAGCATCGTCAACGAAAATGGCATCAACGCTGTTGTCTTCCAGCAAAATTTGGCAGTTGACAGCAAACAACAAACTCGGAAAGGTAAAAGTCTGTTAAAGTAAATTAGATTATCATTGAAATGGTTACTTTTGACTAATTGAAATTAGTTTGAGTATAATTGGTTCCTGATTGAGTCCCATGAATGTCCATTCAAATGGACATATGTCCATTCAAATAAAAAAAATGTCTATTTAAATGGACGACCCAGGATGGGCACAAAGTCCTAATGTACATTTAAATTGACAGCTGTGGATGGGGATAGAGTCCGACTGTCCATCTAAATAGACACTAAAAAAACTAAGTTGCTGAACAATTTTCAAATCCTTATAGAGCGATGTTACCAGGAGACTTTGGGCAAAAAAATCCAATGAAAATTGATCCTAAGATGGATGAATTAATTACCAAAACTTACCGAGAAATGAACGCTTCGTTTTCTTCTCCATTCTGAGGCTTGACGCACTGATATGAGATAACAGTGATATGAATATTAGTGTTGCAACAATTTTATGACAACAGAATGAACACATAGAAAAAGATTGAATTCAAAATCATGGTCTTTGGTGAAAGGAGAGTAGCTCAAAGTTGTGTCCATTTAAATGGACGCCCGGTCTGTAGAAGATACGAGGAAGAGCCAATACCTACATTTCCTCTCCTCAACCCACCCACCCAGTGTAGCTGATAGGCGTAATAAGCATAGATTCTTATATTATGTCTGAGGAAATCCAAAATGGCTAGTAAAGAAAATACGATTGTGGCTGAACTGATGACAACGACGACATCTTCTTAATGTATGCGTGCTACTTACCTACTGCATCAAAAATTATGATTGTTTCGTATGATATGTTGCACACAATATACAGGGCCTCCCCAAAAACGCCCCCCCCCCCCTCCCTGCTAAAATCTTTCATGATGGGTCAACATTTGTTTTTCATTCTTAATGATTTTTCGTTAGGATCTCAAAAATGACAAAGTTGTGCAATTGACATCAAATATGTTATTTTAAATGAGAACCCCCATTTGATTGCAGATCTACTTGAAATTTGATGGAAAAATTACCCATCACTCATTTTTCTAAGTGTGCGCAAACGGGCGCAATTCCGCTTTAAAATTCACAAAAATTGTGAAATACAGTGTTTTTGAAGATATTCAATTGCCACTACTTGTAATACGTGATTTTGGGATATTTTCGTGCTGAACCTCGTAATGATGTTCATTTATTGATATTTGCAACACCAACTTGGGAAAACATCGAACAATCGACCAGAAATACACTTTTCCTGCACATTTCCACAAAGCACAAAGCTTATTAAAATGAAGTCCTATTTGAAGAAGAAGGGTTCGAATGATGAAAAATATAAACATTATATAGTTTATGGCACTGTTATTATAATACTATCATAGGAAAACGAACAGATATCGACTAGGGGTGAATTAGGGAACATACCTTTCTACAATCAACGTATATTACTAGGTACCAATAACGTTTACTTTTTAAATCGAAGTACATTGAAGCATATGATACGAAGTGTAGCACAGACTGCGATCGGAAAGTCGATTTTAAGAGGCCTTCAGGTTGCTTACTTGAACCAGAACAGTCAGGTATATGGCGATAGCATTGACGGTCTGAAAAAGAGGGAAATGTTTCATTCAGAATAGGATTTTAGCGGCTTTTCGTCAATAATGAATCTATTGCAATGGCTCCAAAACATTTAAAATCACAACTTTCGAAACATGAATAATAAAATATTAATTCGATTTAATTATTCAATCTTTAGTTAATCCAATGTTCATAATAACTAAAAAAAAAAGAAAACAAATTATTGAAAAAAATAATCACGAAAACCTGACGAGAATACTAAAAACATCTTGACTTATTATTATTACTTACCCTCTCCATTCACCCTCTTCCATATTAAAATTTAAAACTCCTGATATACCTTCCGAAACTAGACCGAATTCATAGTTGAGAAAAAAAAAAAATCACGAAAATTTGACATTAGTTAAAACATCAAGACTTATTACAATTATCCCCTTCATTCACCCTCTTCCATAATGAAATTTGAAACTCCTGATATACCTTCCGAAACTAAACCGAATTCATTGTTGAACAAAACCAGAATCACCAAAATCGGACGAGAATTGTTAAAACATCATGATTTATCAGTGTTACCCCCTCCATTCACCCCCTCCCATGATAAAATTAGAAACTCCTGAAATACGTTCAAAACCATATTGATTTCGTAATGGAACAACATGAGAATCACGAAAATCAGTTGAGAATTGTAGCCTGGGCAGCGTCGACAAAATATGTCGTAAAAAAACCACGTTTTTTCGGCTTTACCCCCTCCATTTTCTCCTTTCCGTCATGAAAGTCAAAATTCCCGAAGTTTGTTGCACAACTAGAATAAAATTGGAATCGAACAAACAAAGAATCTCGGAAATCGGTTGACAATTGTGGCCTGGGCAGCGTCGACAATATTTGTCACACACACACACACACACACACACACATACACACACGCCTGTTTTTTTTTTACGGATTCGGTCTTAGAATGGACTGAAACGGATTTTTCTGTGGTTATTTTTTTCTCATGCTTGGGTTGTTTCCTTCTACTACCCCCCCCCCCCCCCCCCCCCCCCCCGGATCAATTCCAATAGGTCGTCCCTCTTAAATAAAAAGCCTTGCCTGTATGATCTAGCTTCTGAGGGACGTCTTAAAAACTAATACGGCGCGGCACTCGGTCCTTTATTTTATACCAATGTGTCATTTAGGAAGTCCTAAGTACCTAAGTATATACTCACAGACACCATAAACCGCTTTCCCAGCTCGTAGAATCCTCCAGGGCAAAACTCCACGAATTTCCATCGAGTGACTATGATTTGCAATTGTTCCTTGAAACAATAAAATATAGGATAATGTATTACTTTTAGAATTTTACGAATTCTAATTTTCAATGCACTACATAAGTACCTAATACGTAATTTGGGAAAACTTTAGGAATAGGTGTTATCAAAAATAAATATCTATAGAACTTCCTGTAAAAGCTTATTTTTCACGATGTATTTGGATGAATTTGATTGGAATGTATCGATTAAGACCGCTTGGGTTAATTTGAGGTCCGTTGAAATGAAAAGAATATTGAATAGCAACGTAATTTCCAGATGCAAGAATGGACTGAACACTGATTTATGCGAAAAATAATAGACCTTTGACATGATTTCCAGAATTACTTGGTACTAAATGTCTTAGGTACTAGTGCAACTATACTCACATTTTCCTGTAAATCTTTTCGTTCTATAACAACTTGGAAGAATCGACAGTTGAAATCCGATACCTGCAAATTAGCAGTACACATAAGTTTCACGTTATGTTTGTAATACTAACAAATCTTATTTTGAAATACTTACAGATTTTTTAGCTTTGCAACAAATCGTAGTAATGTGGACGAGCATCAAAATTTTAAACCCGGAAACAACGGCAAAGGGCATAAAAAATATGAATGGAGCATCGCTTTTAGCTTGTACATAACCCCACAGCACAATGTATAAGTAGTGAATAGACCTGCAAAATACATCCAGGGAAGTGAAGAGTAAGAATTTGGAGTGCATTCGCAATGTGAAAGTCATAAATTGAGCACATTTGTCCTTTTCAGCGTCTAAAAAGCATAACAGCAGGGGGCTCGCAGTTCGTGTGTTGAGTCTGTTTTTGAGTGTGGTGATGCGGGCGGTCATTGAATCCAGAACAGCGCAGAACTGGAGTGAGATGAGGAAGCAGACGTAAGACAGGTAAATGTAGATCCAGGCTTTGTAGAGTTGGGGTTTGAAGAAGTGGGGCAAATACAGAAGGGACATTGAGTACTGGTATAAGGCTCCTCCAACTATGGCGGCTGCAGCCACAGCTAACGTCACTATAGTTGTGTCTGTTGTTCGGATTGCATTCACCATCCGTCTGCAAGAAGACCGTTGCAAGGTGAACTTCAACTGGTAACAAATCAGCGATAAGTACACAAGGAAATCCACTATAGTTCCGAGGCAGCCCGTGACCACGTTTTGACCTGATTTTATCCACGCTATATCGAACAGTATTTCGTAGTAGTTTACTAAAGCTATAAGGAAAAGGTAGAGTGCCCAAGAGTAGATGCTCACAACTGCCTGAAGCCAGTTCGAAGATGCCAATGGAAGCACTCCCAACAAGCAGTAGACGACTCTGACAACGGGATGCATGAGATTTAGCAAGTTGCCCGGGCGGAGGTGTTGTGAAAACTTTTTGGAGACATAGCAGTGAATTATATTCTAATTTGGCGCAGTCTTTCCTCATTTAACAAACTTCATGCCTGTGGTCAACACGAAAGGCTGAAGTCTGAACAATCTTAATACATTTAATAAAGCGGCGTAATGTATTCACAAAAACTGCTGGCATAATTATATGCTATGGTTCACCACAAGGCTTCTTCACCACATCATATGCGCACATATTGATTCAGTATGAAATATTTAAATACATTGATATTATTCCAGGGGGATGGTTGCCTTCTATTCTTCATGATAAGGGTGGTTTGAGGGGATGAGATTAACTTCTGGCTTTCCTCATCATTGTTTATTTAGAAATCCGAGTACTTTCGCCTCTAGATTCCTCATCAGGGAATCTAGAACTAAATATACAGGCTATTCTTAATTTCTAAGTCGTCATGTGTGTATTATTTTATATTCCTAGGCTAGCAGGTACTCAACAGGTGGGTTGGTATGTACTTACATATTCAGCTTATTGTGGTAGGCACATTCTTGTTTGTCATCTTATATAGGAGGGTTAATACAATGGGAAAGACACAGTGGGAAAGCCCCCCCCCCCCCCCCGAGAGGCAGAAGAAAAAAATTCTTGCCGGGGAACGCCAGAAAAGAATCATGCTGTCGCGCTTGTAGGTTGACACAAATACAAGTGTAGATGAAGGAATTTTATTCTGTGAGAAAACATGGCTGATAGGTACCGGTTTTACAAATCGATCACTGCCAATTTACTAATCTGTTCGTTTGAATTTTAGTAGCCCCACAAACTGCGTAGGTGCCATGGGGTATCATTCGGGAATTTACGTGGGTAGTGTCAGAATTTTCGTTGGTAAACTTGGAGATTTCCTGAAGTGCTTGAGGGAAAAATCAAAGCAGGTTGGCAACAGTGGTGTTGAGTCCGTGTCGTGCTGTCGTCCATCGTCGTCCTTTCGTGAGTAGAAGTGCAGTAGCAACCAAACTTCAGGTTAAATGCGAACTAAAGTTTTTTTTAGTGTTTGAGTTTAGCTCCGTCAAGAAACGAGAATGGAAGATAACATCTTTCTTCTTTCAAATATATAAGGCAGCAGGTAAGGAATACAATTTTTATTACTAGTTATAAGTTTGAGTTCATCAGTTTATTCAAAAGTTACGGTAGGTACCTACAGTATTTGTCTCTCGTTTACCGCTTTCGGTAACGGTAACAATACATAATCAATAGCCATAATACCTACATAATCAACCTACCTACTGTTTCGACGAAGAAGGTAACGAATCGTGTTTTCCTAACTGATTGCAACCAGTGTTTTTCGATTGAAGTGAATTCACACTTAACCAAGATTGAAGTGTTTCCAGTAATAGACAAAAAAATTTTAACAAGGTAATATTTTATTTGTATTTTCATCTTTAATGAAAAATGTGCTTTGTTCATTTAATTTCAACGTGAGTGTTTATTAAATGTTTTTGTTTCTAGAGTAAATTGAAAAAATAAAGAGTGTATTATTATTTAATCCTGTGATTACGATATAAATGTATAATTTATAAATAATATTACATCACGAGGACTGAAGTAATTATGTAGTATTGATTTATATCTCCAGCGTTTTCTGTTTCATTCCCCGCATAATTCGACATAAAGTGTGGGTCTGAAACCTCTAAAACTACTAGTTTTTCAAGGTCTTTTTTCAAAAAATTTCCGGGGGGGGGGGGGGGTTACTCCCGGTAGAGGACTTCCGCCCCCACCCACGAAATTCAATTAATCCGTCACTGGCTGTAAGTACCTACATACCTACCCACCTGTTAAGTACCTGCTAGCCTAGGAATATATAATAATACACACTTGACGACTTAGAAATTAAGAATAGCCAGTAAATTTAGTTTTAGATTCCCTGATGAGGGCGAAAGAGGCGAAAGTACTCAGATTTCTAAATAAACATTGATGAGGAAAGCCAGAAGTTAATCTCATCCCCTCAAACCACCCTTATCATTAATATCATTGTACATCATGTTGTATATGTACTCAAATACCGTAAAATTTTCAGAAATAAATTTCCAATACAGGCAAGTAAAATAATTATTTGGTATGTAGATACTCTTTAATACAAAATAGCTCTTGTTGTTTTGAAAACTAGGTACATTTCTTGTTTTGGTGATTTTTGAATTTAGAGCATAATCATTGATAATATTGTATTAAATATATCGATTCAATAATAGTTGGTAATTTGTAGTATCAGCCATATAATAGTGAACCTATTTCTATGTTGAAAATTGAAGTTTAAAAGAACTGTTAAGATTTAAAAAAGTGAGGCAGTAGGTGTATAATGGATTCACAAAAGGTGTTACGAGTATTGATAGAGAAAACATGGTTTAGATAATTAAGGGATTAACCACTTTTCAGGTTGCTGACTTGGACCAAAACTACGAGATAAACTGCCACTGCATTCACCATCTGGAACATAAGACGAAACATGGAGTTGAGTTTTCTATTTGCGGTTCCTACTTAATGTGTCAATGATGATATGGAAGCGGTCGTTCATTCAAGTGTAGAAAGAGAATGTCCAACCCCTATTGTGTAAAAAACAGATTGAAAGTCATCAATAACTGTCAGACTGTCATGGTGTGGCTTGTCAAGTAATACGTTAGTTATATGAGTATTACGTACACTCTTGCAGATAACAAGTCCGCAATACATTGGGATTACAATTGATAAAAATAAATATACCAAACGTGATGTAGGTATTGACTTGACTCAAGAAGTTAAATGAAAATGAACATTATGCAGAAAGTGTACTTTGAGCTCTGAGGTGTCTGCCGCCTGTGTTAACTCCGTCATTCTTTACATGGGCAGCCTAGCACTGGCCAAACAAAGACACGCCAAAAATGCCCTGTCTAAAGCATTGTAATAACTCATTGTCTACCGGATGAGGAGTTATCAGGGCGTAATTTGTGTTAATCGAACATTGTTCATGTGAATTTTACCGGGAATTATGTCACGTTAAAGAGAAAAGGTCGGTGAAAAGATTCATGATAAAAAGAGAAAACCCATTCCAATAGCATTGATTTTATATAAATTCTCTATTAGATATTTAAAAAAATTGAAAGTTTTTCAATCTTTTGCTTTCGAGTCTACCTATAAGTAGGTAGCGGAAGCATTGTTTTCACTTTCGGGAGCAAAACAATTTTTGTTTCCAAAATCCAAATTTCCACTCGCATTTATATTTTAGACCATTCTGAAGAACTGTGGTTCCGTGTCTGTATCTCCCTGTATGTGTGTGTGTGTGTGTGTGTGTGTGTGTGTCTGTCTGTCGTGTGTGTTGCAATCCTTGTAACAAGCTAATTTCCACAATTCGCATCCGATTTGGATGACATTTTCGAGGAATATCCGGACTAGAGGGAAGACGGTCCCATATCAGTTTCATTGTTCTCAACTTAATACCTCACTCTGCGCATGCGCAAACGTAAATTCAACCTAGTATTATTTTCTCACGCCTAGTCGTCCGATCTCACTCAAATTCGGGGGATAGTTAGGAAAAGACAATTTGAGCATTCCATATCAATTTCAAGATGGTCGTGACATTCGTAGCTCCTGCGCATGCGCGAACGTGAAAACCCTAGTAACAAGGTTAATTATCACAGTTTTTATCCGATTTTGATGACATTTTCTGGGAATGTGCGGATAAGGCAGTAGATGATCCTCTATTCATTTCATTGTTGCCAAATCAATACTTCACTCTGCGAATGCGCAAACGTAAATTCCATTTCGCTCCATTTTTTTGTTCGCCCTAGTCGTTCGATCTCTCTCAAATTTGGATGATAGTAGGGAGAAAAAGATTTGATTAGGTACCCCACATCAATTTCAACATAGTTGTATCATTAATATCTGCTGCTTATGCGCCAATGCGAAATCCTTTTGACGAACTTAATTTTCACAGTTTTCGTCCGATTTTATGAAAGACAATTTCAGGGAATGTGCGGGATAGGCTGTAGATGGTCCCGTTCCAATTGCATTGTTCTCAAATCATCAATTCATTCTGCGCATGCACGTACATAATTTACATCGAGTACCTATCATTTTTTCGTTATTATTGACCAATCATGACGTTTCGCACAACGTCTTGATTTACACTCTTCCGCTATGGAATTTTTCAAGATCATTTTAAACTTTTCAATGATCTATACATTCGTGTTACGGAAACGAGGAAGCTATGTGCCTCACTCAACTTGGAAGACGTTTTTGAGTTTCTATATTTTCAAATTCTGTATGTAGGTATGTATTAGTAGGCATAATCTCTCAGAGGAACCTGAAAAGAAAACGTGACATTTTGAAAGTTCTTATATAAGATTGCGAATTTCCTCAACAATAGGTAGGTTCATTTCAGGAAATTGAAAATCTAGTGCAGCTAAATGTTGAACTTTAATTACAATGGTTCTACGTGAGAAGTTAAAGTTAAAACAGCAATGTAAATTTGATTAATGAAACAAATTTATTCATACATACCGACACCATAAATTGCTTTCCGAGTTCAAAAAATCCTCCAGGAGCAAACCTCACAGTACTTCTCCTCGTCACAATGAGCTGGAGTTTCTCCTAAAAAAAACGTATCTATCGTAAAATAAGAGTTCCAGTCATGCAGCATGATCGAATGAGCAAATTATCGTAAGTTATCCTTTTTTTTTTTTTTTTTTTTTTTTTTTTTTAAGCCGCATCTTAACCAGAAGGGTCATTAGCGGCAATGAACAAGGTGTCTAAAGGGGCACTGGATGTGACACGATTCTCAGGGTAGCCACAGGCATCTAGGAGGGGGAAAAAATTAGAGGTACAGTGACGACCACTGTTGAGCCCCCAAAGTGGATTTAAAAAAAAACGCAAAAATAGAGTAATACAACTAAGATTGATGCAAAATGGATGCTACTAAATACAATCAGCAAGGTGAAATGAAACTACGGTTAGATGTATATAAATATATCACAGATCAAATATCACAGTTCGTAGTAGAGCTCAGCGGCTCTTAGGGATCGGACCTTGTCTGGTCCGGATAAAACGTCAATCCACTGAGGGGGCTGATGCTGGACTCGGAGGTCCAGAAGGGCTGGGCAGTTCTCCAGAAAGTTTCGGATGGACAGATCACCCCCACAACTCCCACACACAACATCTCGAGCTTCTGCACTAAGCAGGTGTCTGTGAGTAATGGCTCTCGCGCGGGGCGTCATCCTCGAGCTCTTGGAATGCTGCGTTTGGCGATAGGTGAGGATCCGAGAACCGGAAAATCGTCTTCTCTGAACATAGCGTATATGCTATTAGTACGAGTTGTATCTCTTATGGTACTGTCACACCCCCCCCCCCCCCCCTCTCTATGAGTGCGGATTTAGGCTCCATTGCACGTCTGGGGGCGATCTAAGTCCGTTACATGGTAGCAGAGCATGGTTAGGATTGTGTACGGCATACGCCTAGTTATCCGATCCACTATTTTTGTGGGCGTTAATGCTTCAGAAGAAACATGGCCCAGATTTCCAGAAGGAATACCCATCATACTCCTTTGGATACATAAATACTTTGATTGGTTCTTGACTATTAATTTCTCAATTTTTCCCCTCATATGATTTATATTTTACTTATTTAATTTCTTCTAAGAGCATTGTTCCCAAACCCAGGGCATTGTTCCCTAATTCGTGAGTCGCCAAAGTGGGCCCCTTCCACTGTATGTTTCCAAAGTTGAGCAAGTGATTATCCCCAGGGCATAGTTCCCATTTTCATAAGTCCCCAAAGTGAGCACCTTTCACTGTAAGTCTCCAAAGTTGAGCAAGTTATATTATTCCCGATTGTTCAAATCATTAATTGGCAATCCAACCTGTTTTTATTTTCTCTTTTCCTCAATCGCCAATGCAGCTATTTATTAGTGAGCATCAGTTCTCAACCAGTAAACTGTTCCACCTGGTTTTCATACTTGCTCTTCAATCAAGCATGTCTTTAAGGAGAGGAGTGTGACTGTTACCGTCAGATCCAAGAGAATGCGTGTCTATCTGTCGCTCTCGCGTCATCCTCGAGTTCTTGGAATGCTGCTTTTGGTGATAGATGAGGATCCGAGAACCGGAAAATCATCTTCTCTGAACATAGCACATATGCTATTAGTACGAGTTGTATCTCTTATAGTACTGTCACACCCCCCTCTCTCTATGTAGTGCGGATTTAGGTCCCATTGCACCCCTTGGGGCGATCTAAGTCCGTTACAGTAAGACGGGTATGGCCAGTGGCAACCTGGTTGACTACTATTCCATCCCTCCTTGAAAGTAGGGTTACGGAAGGGCCCACCGGGCTGAAGGACACTTCACAGACCAGTGACCTCACCCTGCCATTGCTCATGTCAGATGGAATTGGCTTTATGTTGCAAGTAGGAGATTTGATCCTCTATGCGTATAGGCAACATATCAATGGAGTTATCACCAATGACTCTCCTTGCAAGGGCATCTGCACACCATTGCCATCAATACCCACATGTCTCGGGAACCACATAAAAGTTATGGTTGAGCCCAATGTCTTGGCTTGGTGTAGCGATCCAGGTAGTCTTTGTATTAGGGGATCATCAGAATATGAGTCCCTAATCGCCTCGGTGGTACTTAGTGAATCGCTACGAATCACATAATTCCCAACTCCCAATTATTGGCAGTGTCGAACTGCCAGTGTCACTCCCCACAGCTATGCTGTGAACACAGACACAACTGGTGGTAGGTGTCTAGTGACTTGGAAGTTGGGGCTCCATAGAGCAAGACCAACACCATCAGGTGTCTTTGCGCCATCAGTGAATAAGAGAGTCTGTCCAGCATATCGCTGGATTGCCTGAGTGTAGCGACATCTGAGAATGTGTGGGGGAGTATTGCTCTTGACCCCGACCCTCATGCGTCATCGTATTATATTATCTTACATTGTTTTTAAATTTGAGCACTTTGAAATAATTAATAACCAATTTTGATGCAACAAAATTTGATTTGATTGCAACAAAATTTGATCTAAACAATATTCTGAGACTCGAAAAAGATTTGGGAATTTCAGCTTTTTCATTGAGCTTTTATCGATTCGTTGCTGAGCTGTTTATCGTTCTTGGACCATTACTCTTTTCCCTCTTCATTAATGACGTACCACAAGTGCTGAAATCTAGCAAATATCACCTTTTTGCTGATGACCTTCAAATTTATCTTTCACGACCCGTGACGTATTCTACTCTTTCTCTCATTCGTTCTTTATTTTTCATATTTATATAAATACATAGCAACTGGCAAGCTGCTAGTTGCTATGTATTTATAGCAAGCTGCTAGTTTACCATTAGAAACGTTCTGTAGTTCCAGCAGAAAGAAGAAAGAAGAAGAAGAAGAAACGTACTGTACTGACGGTATTGAGAAAACCTTGTACCTACCTATTTTGTGATATTTTCAACTTTTTCTTTATGAATACTCATATTAATTTTATATTTAGATTAATAAAACGAATGCTCACTTTATTAATAAAATGTTAAAATAAATGTTTTGTTGATACACGGAATCATTTATTGTAGAAGAACTGCTAGGTGTCAATCATGGGGTGTCAATCACAGGTGCAACCAAAAATTTGGCTGTCAAATACTGGGTCAAAAAATTGATTTAAAAAAAAAACGAATGTATGATGTTTTCTGGCTTGAATTAGTGATTTTTCCAATACTGAGCAGTTTGAGGACATCCTGATGCAGCAGTAGATGTAATAACAAAAGAAAAAACATAATTTAATTGCTTGTTAAAGACTTATTTTAGCCGGTAGAGCTCGAGTTCAACTAACACTGAGTGGAACTCCGAGTTTGTGCAGTTTTTTAACTTACATCTGCTTGCAGATCCTTCCTCTCCAAAACCACCTTGAACATTTTGTGGTTGAAATCCTTCACCTGCACAAATAAGAAAACCCCATTAAAGTATATTAAGCGGTCATTTTATCTTATCTTTATATTTAATTCCGAACGGTCATTGAAATTGTGAAGAACTTCGCGGACCGATTTTAGTGTTAGACTGCTCATTCGAATCAGCAAGGCCCCAAGTTTGTTGCAAAAGTGTCGCCGTTCGTCTCTATACCTGCCTTGATCGTGTTCTAGGCGGTCCTTATCAACGAGAGTTGTTCATTAGGCTGTAGTGGTAACAACAGTTGCCATCAATTCACGGTAAGTAAGAAACGTAGTGTAGTTACTAACATCTAGGAGAGTTATTTCTGCCCAAATTCTGAATTCCCCGATTCAACTTTTTGTTTAGTCTCATAGTGGCGAGGACCACCTCAACTGGTGATATATATTTTATTACATTACCTAAATTTTGATCGGTGTTTCCTCTTTTTTAATCATTCAGTAACATCGCCTTAGCTTTGCACCAGGTCACATAACGCCGCAAATATGTAGGACTTATATCGTTGCTATAATATGCTGAGTTCCTGTTAGGTACTACTGTTATACGGACTAGATTAGGGTTTTCCAAGCCCTAACAGGGCTCTAGTTATACTAAAATATTTACATGAAATTGTAATTTTGTCTGTATGTCACCATCGCAACCAAACTGGGGCGTATGAAATGTAGGTTTTTTTTCCAAGTTTTATTTTGTATAAATCGTACAAAAGAGCATAAATTACAATAATAAGTCCAAAATAATCTCCAAAAAGGTTAAGTACAATAAGTGAACTTTCTAAAACGTTAAACATATAAATCTAGTTTAGCGATGTAATATGTCTATGGACCTACTATCTGCAGATTAAAAATTGTCTCAAATTTGTCAATAAATTCTGGCTCGTCTATTTGGTCACCGATCCACGATTTAAATTTATTCTTGTTAAGTTGTTGGATATTTTGATCAATGCTATTCAACAGTTTAGGGTACCAGCACTTCCTAGATTTTTGACCAACAAAGAGTTTTTCGACCGTTGCGGCTCTAGTGGAGATACCATGATTTATTTTAATCAGACCCCGTTCTCTGGAATGCGAAAAACTTAGAGCAAACCTGATGAATAATTTGTTGAATTGGAGCAATTTCATATACTCTATTCTATAGTAGTGCTTACCGAGTGATAATTCTTAAAATAGATTTTTGTACCGAGATTAAGGGTATAAGATATACTTTGCTGAGCAGCCCCAAACAACATTGAATAAATGAGCTGGGATTGCACTAGTGCAAATATACCATTCTTGAAGATTTTTTGCTTTGTACCTATGTAGCTGAGAGACCTAAAAACATAACACAAGTTTTTCATTTTTGACACCAGGTTGTCGATTTGAATTTTCCATTTAAGGCTTGAATCTATTTGAATTTTTGCTTCCGAGTCTACCTAAAAGCAGCGGAAGCATTGTTTTCACTTTCGGGGGAAAAAAATTTTCTGTCTCCAAAATCAAAATTTCCACTCGCATTTTACGTTTTACACCATTCTGAACAACTTTGGTTCTGTGTCTGTGTGTGTGTGTCCGTAAATCCTTGTAACAAGCTTATTTTCCACAGTTTTCATCCGATTTGGATACAATTTTCAGGGGGTATGCGGGCTAGGGTCTAGACGGTCCCCTATCAGTTTCATCGTTCTCGACTCAATACCTCACTCTGCGCATGCGCAAAAGTAAATTCTACAAAGCATAATTTTCTCAGGCCCTAGTCGTTCGATCTCGCTCAAATTTGGATGATAGATGGGGGATGACAATTTGATCATCCCTTATCAATTTCAACATGATTTTATCATTAATAACTACTGCGCACACGCCAATATGAAATCCTTGTAACAAGCTTATTTTCCACAGTTTTAATCAGATCTGGATGAAATGTTTAAGGAATGTGCGGGGTAGGGTGTCGACGGTCCCCTATCAGTTTAATTGTTGCCAAACCAATACTCCACTCTGAGCATGCGTAAACGTAAATTCCATTATGCTCCATTTTTTGCACGCCCTAGTCGTCCGATCTAGTTCAAATTTTGATGACAGTTGAGAGATGACAATTTGATCGTTCCTTATCAATTTCAACATGATTGTATTATTAATAGGCACTGCGCATGCTCCAATGTGAAATCTTTGTAACGACCTTAATTTCCACTGTTTTCATCCAATTTTGATGAAATTGTCAGCAGCATGATCGTATGAGCGAATTTTCGTAAATTATCGTACTACATTATGTTACATTGTTTTGAAAATTAAGGACTTTGAGGAAAAAGAAATGGTTAAATACCAATTTTATGGCAAAAAAGTTGTTCTAAATAATATTTTGCGATTTAAAAAGAGATTTTAGATTTTTCACTTTTTTTGGAGCTTATATAGAATTTTTAGCACATTTTAATGAAATTCAAGTACATTTTTCAGCATAATTTTACACATACATTTTTCAATGTTCTATTTTATAGTTACCTAATAAACTTTATTTGAGCAAAATTCTGCTAAAAAATTTAAATTTAACAATTTTAGACGTTTTTTGCTATTTTCAGTGATTTTTTCAGCACTTTTTCTTAAATATGACCAATTTAATGTGCTCAAAAAGTTCTGGCCAACGAACTCGTCCTTTCCTTTGGAAAGCTTGATTTTTTGGTGCAAGAACGGAATTTGTAACACAATCCTAAGGAGAGTTATCGTCTGGAAGAACACATATCCATATACATAAATAAATTAATATACAAATCAAGAAATGGTAAACTCTAGGGTTCGTTTCAGAATGTCTCAAAACTGAATTCTTCACGCATGGCTTAAAAACGTCAATTTTTTGGAGCCATTGCTGTTGCTCTATTTCCTACGAAAATTCGCTAAAAAGGACAGTGTGGCCACAATTTCCCTTTTGGCTCTTCAAAAGGGCTGATATCCAGGATTTGATTAACAGTTAACTTTTTTGTCAGTACATCTGTAGGCCTCTCTTATTTTATCTGTGAGAAAGTAAACCACGTCATAATATTGTTTATTTTCATCAATATCCTGAATTCTATTAAGAAGGGGAAATTTGAAAGCAGAAGGACCTTTAGTAGGTACTCCCCTCATTTCGGTATATAGCATTTAATAATTAATATGGGAAGCGAGACACCTAGTAAACAGACAAGGGCGTGTCTCACAAAATCTGTTGTGAGAAGGATAAGATTAATATTGGTGCACTTCCTAATATGAACATATGAATCAGTTGAGGATACTTACAGATGCCTTAGCCTGGCTGCAAGTATATGCCAAATAAAAGGACTTGGAAAGTTTTATGAATAAGGCTAGAATAAAAGCAACGAAATACGGTAAAGTATCAACGAAATATGGGCTCACGGCCAAATAAATGATGATGTAAATTAAGGAGATTGTCCTGCCGAAGACTTCAATACTAGAAGACATAAGAAACTGCCAGTGGAGGTTGAGTGCTGATTTCATAGTTGAGACGATCTTGTCTTTCTTAGCGTCAAGATATCTCAGAAGTTCGGGAGTTGCTTTGCAGGCTTTGAGAATCTTGCTATATCGGTCCAATCGTTTCTTCAGTTGGCCAACAACGCAGCAGAATTGCACGGTAACTGCAAAATCGTTGAACGCTAACGGCAAAATGACAACAGCTTTGCTAACATATAATGGGCTTTCAGAATTCGATTGGAGCCCAATGGCATACACGATAAGAAATATCACAAATGAAGTGGCCCCCAATGTAGAACAAATAAAGATGTTACTATCGTACTTCAGTAGAACTTCAGTGAACTGAATAAAAACCTCAACTTCAAGGCAACACTTCAACAAGTACAGCATCACAGATATGACGACGATAATGTCAAAGATTCCGTCGACAATATTCTTGAAAATGTCTATTCCATTCTCATATCGTTCAATTATACTCAGTACATCATAGTAGATACTAAAAAAAGAAAAAAATGATACAAATATCCACGAGTAAACAACCAAAATTTGACGTTTGTAGGAAGTCCTTGCCTTGGGACGTATGCCGAATAAAGTAAACACGATTCTTAAGATTGAATGCATTTTAAATGCTGCAATGTGGGAAATACCACATTTTACAATATTATTAACATGGATAATGTTGATGTGATGAAGGGCGACCAACAGACACAACTCTTTTGAGCAATCAAAGTCATTTGCACTGAACAGTCACAACTGGGTATTCCTACTTGTTTCCTGACTACCTATATGATAATATTTTTCTCTATGATAAACATGGGAATATTCAAGTCTAGCATAGTCTACTTAAGGAGGTCTTGAAGATAGAAACAAGCTGGTTTGTCAGTTTGTCAATGACTTCATGTGTTCTTATAGAATTGTCGCTTGACTTATGACTAATATCCGTTATAGCCAAACAGCTGTGCTGTGGGTGGGTACTGAATAGCTAGCCACTCGAAATAAAAAGGTTTCATACTATAGGTATCTGTCCACTTATTCGGATGTACAGGTAAACAGGCATTTTTATTTCTGGCAGCTCATGGAGATTGAACCGATAACTATTCAGATTGTTTCTATAAAGAATATGAGAAATTGGCAAACATGAAAAACACGTTCAAAAATATAAATATACTTATACAGGGTGTTCCACTAGACAAAGAGCCTCCCCCCCCCCCCCCCCCAACCTTATTTTCTGGGTTAAAAATAAATTTTTTTTTAAATCTGCATGTTTTTTTTTTTTTTTTTCAAGGATTTCAAGTATGACCACGTTGCGCATTGCGCACGTGCGCAATCATTCGCATCGCTCACCAACTTAGTTCTTCCAAAAAG
Source organism: Adelphocoris suturalis (assembly GCA_030762985.1). Classification (NCBI taxonomy): domain Eukaryota; kingdom Metazoa; phylum Arthropoda; class Insecta; order Hemiptera; family Miridae; genus Adelphocoris; species Adelphocoris suturalis. Next base: position 44,411,946 of record CM061042.1, on the reverse strand, counting down.
AAACCCGCTTTTTTATATTTTAAATTTAAATTTAAAAATTTTTTTAACCCCAGAAATTAAGGTTTTAGAGGCGGGAGGGTGGGGGGGGGGGTTGTCTGTTGGAACACCCTGTATATAAATATATAGAAAAAATACATAATGTTAAATATATTTCCTGGTTCTCATTTGCTCTGTTACTCGGGTTTCTTAACTAGAGAATCAGTCCGTTCCGTTCCATCCGTTCCGTAGAATATTGTGTGATCCAGGGGCCCAGTGCTCTTCCTTAAATGTATACATCAACCGATAAGCCCCTCTGCCGTCATTCGGTAACTTCTTCCTTTTTGCTGATGACACTGCCGTGATGGTCACAGGTCTGTGGTGTTGGTCAATATGCCAAGTACCTCCCAGTTGTGAGTTGAGAATCCACTCTTGTGTTCAGAGTACTTGTCGTTGCCATACGATCGAAAGAATAAACGGAAGTTAGTGAAAAAACGTTGTCTATTTCCACGAAAAATAAAGAGTTACAATGTTAAATCGATTTCGACGGTTAGGCCATCATCAGTAACAAACAATAACTTTTTAAACGTTTTTGTTTGTTACTGATGATGGCCGAACCGTCGAAATCGATTTAACATTGTAACTCTTTATTTTTCGAGGAAATAGACAACGTTTTTCTCTAACTTCCGTTTTGAAATGGGTTTCCACAACTTCGTCGCGAGTGATTTAGTTCGATCGAAATAAACGAGAAGTACCATCGACTGGGGTGATGTGAACCAAAATTTCTAGTTATTTCACAAAAACATCCTCCTATGTCCCTGATTCATATCTCCTTCAAAATTTAGGTTCTCTTAGATCTGAGTAATCATATCATATCCTTACTATGGAAAAAATGAAGTGCAAGTTTTTTTTCTAATGAAAAAAGGTTCATATCACCCCGTGTATTCGGGTAATATGAACCATCCATTTCTTTTCAGTTAAAAGTTCATTTAACCCTTTCTCTGGGGTGATATGGACTCCTTACATGTTTTTTAAAATACCTCATTTATGGGATTTTTGTTGTTGCTAAATCGACATATTTTCATGGATTCTGAAGATATTTTCTGTTCAAAACCCTGGTTTTATTAAAAATAATGTTTTCGATAGGCTGGGTATTTGGGGAAGCCAGTCAGCTGGTTATGGGTAGAATAGTTGGCTGTGTGTGCGCCCCACCCTCACTCTCTAGTGTGTGACACCTGACCCATCCGTCACAGTGTCACTTTTCTAGCATGGGAACAAGACAGGGGACAACTCCGACCCACCCTAGTAGCTGAATGGGGAACCTTGTTCACCTGTTTCAGAGTGTCTCCACTCAAAAAATCGGGTATTTGAGGAAGCCAATCGGCTGGTTATAGGTAGAATAGTTTTCTGTGTGCACCACCCTCCCGCCCTAGTGAGTGACACCTGTCCCATCCGTAACAGTGTCACTTTTCTGGCATGGGAACAAGACAGGGGACAACTCTGACCCACTCTAGTAGAGGAATAGGGAACCTTGTTCACCTGTTTAAGAGTGTCTCCACTCAAAAAATTGGATATCTGGGGAAGCCAGTCGGCTGGTTATAGGTAAAATAGTTGGCTGTATGTGTGCCCACCCTCCCGCCATAGTGTGTGACACCTGACCCATCCGTAACAGAGTCACTTTTCCGGCATGGGAACGAGACAGGGGACAACTCCGACCCACCCGCTGAATGGGAAGCCTTGTTCACCTGTTTCAGAGTGTCTCCACTCTAAAGAGTGGGTACTTCCTGCGAAGTCTCCCTTCACAAGAAATGTGAATTTTTCCTGAGGAAGGTTGCAACTGTCATAACCTACAAATGGCCCAAACCTCTATCGCAAGTGCCCCAGTGGGTGCGGGTGATCGACCTAAATCGCTGTGAGCCGGGCGGTTTCACTGGTAATTCGAGGCAAAAGGAGGAAAGACCGCTGTCACTGGCTTGATGCCCCTCAACTGAATAGATGGATTTCTTCCGACATATTCTGTTTCATTTAGTTGCTCTAGCTTATGGAAACTCCGCATCAGCCCGATTTCCCCATTAGTGCTGTTCACTAATAAATAAAAATGATATATTGAATGTACTTTCTCTCTGTCTCTCTCTCTCTCTCTCTCTCTCTCTCTTTATTTTAGATAGGGGATCCTGACATTTATTTATACGTTGATTATATAATTTTTTTTTCTTTGCGTTATGGAAGAGAGGACCAATAATAGGCCCTAATAATGTACAGATTGATAATAAACGAAGTCATTCATTCATTCATTCTCTCTCTCTCCCCCTCTCACTCCCTCTCCATCACTCTCTTTCTTTCTCTATCTCTCCCTCGCACTCCCCCCCTCTCTCTCTCTCTCTCTCTCTCTCGTGGGTGCCATCAAGGACCCAGCAAATAATCAGCAATTAACTTGTTTTGTCACATTAGTAGGACCCTCCTCTTTTATCTACGTCAAATGCCTCTGGTGCAAATAAACACCGTGATAGTATCGATTGTTTTCATCAAAATCCTGAGATCTTGAAAGAAACGGAAATCGGAACGCAGAAGAACCCTTGGTTTTCCACCTAATCCAATAAATTTATTTTAAAAATTAATAATGGAAAGCGAGATGCCTAGTAAACAGACAAGAGGGCGTGTCTCTCAAAATCTGTTGTGAGAAGGATAAGATTAATATTGGTGCACTTGCTAATATGAACATATGAATCAGTTTACTTACAGATGTCTTAGCCTGGCTGCAAGCACATACCAAGTAAAAGCACTTGGAAAGTTTTATGAAAAGACCGAGATTAAAAGCAAAGAAGTACGGTAAAGTATGAAGGAAATATTGGCTCAATGCCATATAAATGAGGAGGTAAATCAGGGAGATTGTCCTGCCGAAGACTTCAATATTAGAACACATGAGAAACTGCCAGTGGAGGTTGAGTGCTGATTTCATAGTTGAGACGATCTGATCTTTCTTAGCGTCAAGATATCTCAGAAGTTCGGGAGTTGCTTTGCAGGCTTTGAGAATCTTGCTATATCTGTCCAATCGTTTCTTCAGATGGCCAACAACGCAGCAGAATTGCACGGTAACTGCAAAATCGTTGAACGCTAACGGCAAAATTACAACCAATTTATAAAGATATAATGGGGTTAGTGTACCCGATAGGAGCCCAATGGCAAATAAGATGAAAAAAATCACATATGATAAAAACCCTAATGTCGAATAAATTAAGATGTTATGTTCGTTATTCAGTAGAACTTCAGTGAACTGATTGAAAACTTTAACTTCAAGGCAACACTTCAATAAGTACAGCATTACAGATATGATGATAATAATGTCAAAGATTCCGTCAATAACATCCTTGAAAATGTCCACTCCAGTCTTTTGTCGTTCAATTATATTCAGTACATCATAGTAGATGGCGAGAAAGGAAAAAATCGATACAAACGTCCACGAGTAAACAACCAAAGTGTGACGTTTGTAGGAAGTCCTTGCCTTAGGGCGTATGCCGAATAAAGTAAAGGCGATTCTTAAGATAGAATTAAAGGCTGCAATGGAGGACATTTTAACTGGGATAATGTTGATGTGACGCAGAATGACTGACGAACACAACTCTTCTAAGCAATCAAATTGGTTTATTCCGAACAGCCACAACTATTCCTACTTGTCTCCTGATTACCTATATAATAAAATCTTTCTCCATGATAAATATGAGTAAATGCAAGTCTAGCATAGTCTACATTAGGATAAAATTCTTGAAGATACAAACAAGCTGGTTTGTCAGGTTGTCAATATCTCCATGTGCTCTTATAGAATTGTCACTTGCCTTATGAATAATCTCCTTTATGGCCAAATAGCTGTGCAGTGGTGTGTATTGAATAGCGAGCCACTCGAAATGAAAAGGTTTCATACTATAGGTATCTGTCCACTTATATGGATGTACAGGTAAACAAGCATTTTGTGAGGGATACGATTAATATTGGTGCACTTGCTAATATGAACTTAAGAATCAGTTGAGTACTTACAGATGCCTTAGCCTGGCTGCAAGAATATGCCAAATAAAAGCACTTGGAAATTTTATGAATACAGCTAGACTAAAAGCAAAGAAATACGTTAAAGTATCCACGAAATTAAGGAGATTGTCCGGCCGAAGACTTCAATATTAGAACACATGAGAAACTGCCAGTGGAGGTTGAGAGCTGATTCCATAGTTGAGACGATCTTATCTTTTTTAGCGTCAGGATATCTCAGAAGTTCAGGAGTTGCTTTGCAGGCTTTGAGAATCGTGCAAGATCTGTCCAATCGTTTCTTCAGTTGGCCAACAACGCTGCAGAATTGCACGGTAACTGCAAAAGCGTTAAACCCCAGCGGCAAGATGGCAACCGCTTTGTAAAGTAATAATTGGGTTTCGGAATTCGATTGGAGCCCAATGGCAAACAAGATGAAAAAAATTCCCAAATGATAAAAACCCTAATATCGAATAAATGAAGATGTTATGTTCGTTATTCAATAGAACTTCAGTGAACTGATTGAAAACCTCAATTTCAAGGCAACACTTCAATAAGTACAGCATTACAGTTTTATGATGGCAATAATGTCAAATAATCCGTCAACAACATTCTGGAAAATGTCCACTCCAGTCTTATATTCAGTACATCATAGTAAATGCTGAAAAAGGATAAAATCGATAAATATGTCCACGAGTAAACAACCAAAATCTGACGTTTGTAGGAAGTGCTTGCCTTGGGACGTATGCCGATTAAAGTAAAGACGATTCTTAAGATTGAATGCATTTTAGATGCTGCAATGTAGGAAAGACTACATTTTACAATATTGTTATCAGGGATCATGTTGATGTGATATGAAGGATGACTAAAAGAACACAACTCTTCTGAGTAGTCAAATTCATTTGCACTAAACAGTCACAACTGGGTATTCCTACTTGTCTTCTGACTACTTATATGATAAAATCTTAATCTATGATAAACATGAGTATATGCAAGTCTAGCATAGTCTACTTTAGGATAAAGTCTTGAAGATAGAAACAAGCTGGTTTGTCAGGTTGTCAACGACTTCATTTGTTCTTATAGAATTGTCATTTCCTTTATGACTAATAGCTGTGCTGTGGATGGGTATTGAATAGCGAGCCACTCGAAATGAAAAGGTTTCATACTATAGATATCTATCCACTTATTCGGATGTACAGGTAAACAGGCATTTCGTGAGGGATGCGATTAATATTGGTGCACTTGCTAATATGAACATATGAATCAGTTGAGTACTTACAGATGACTTAGCCTGGCTGCAAGCACATACCAAGTAAAAGCACTTGGAAAGTTTTATGAAAAGACCGAGACTAAAAGCAAAGAAGTACGGTAAAGTATGAAGGAAATATTGGCTCAATGCCATATAAATGAGGAGGTAAATCAGGGAGATTGTCCTGCCGAAGACTTCAATATTAGAACACATGAGAAACTGCCAGTGGAGGTTGAGTGCTGATTTCATAGTTGAGACGATCTGATCTTTCTTAGCGTCAAGATATCTCAGAAGTTCGGGAGTTGCTTTGCAGGCTTTGAGAATCTTGCTATATCTGTCCAATCGTTTCTTCAGATGGCCAACAACGCAGCAGAATTGCACGGTAACTGCAAAATCGTTGAACGCTAACGGAAAGATGGCAACCGCTTTATAAAGTAATAACTGGGTTTCGGAATTCGATTGGAGCCCAATGGCAAACAAGATGAAAAAAATCCCAAATGATAAAAACCCTAATATCGAATAAATGAAGGTGTTATGTTCGTTATTCAATAGAACTTCAGTGAACTGATTGAAAACCTCAACTTCAAGGCAACACTTCAATAAGTACAGCATTACAGTAATGATGGCAATAATGTCAAAGAATCCGTCAACAACATTATTGAATATGTCCGCTCCAATCTTATGTCGTTCAATTATATTCCGTACATCATAATAAATGCTGAAAAAGGATAAAATCGATACAAATGTCCACGAGTAAACAACCAAAATCTGACGTTTGTAGGAAGTGCTTGCCTTGGGAAGTATGCCGATTAAAGTAAAGACGATTCTTAAGTTTGAATGCATTTTAGATGCTGCAATGTAGCTGAGACCACATTTTACAATATTATTAATAGGGATAATGTTGATGTAATATGAAGGATGACCAAACGGACACAACTCTTCTGAGTAGTCAAATTCATTTGCACTAAACAGTCACAACTATTCTTACTTGTCTCCTCACTACCTATATGATAAAACCTTTCTCTATGATAACCAAGAGTATATCATAGTCTAGCATAGTCTACTTTTGGATAAAAGTCTTGAAGATAGAAACAAGCTGGTTTGTCAGGTTGTTAACGACTTCATGTGTTCTTATAGAATTGTCACTTGCCTTATGATTAATCTCCGTTATAGCCAAATAGCTGTGCAGTGGGTGGGTATTGAATACCGATCCACTCGAAATGAAAAGGTGTCATTCTATAGGTATCTGCCCACTTACTCGGATGTACAGGTAAACAAGCATTTTTATTTCCTGCAGATCATGGAGATTGAACCGATAACTAGTCAGATTGTTTCCATTACGAATTTGAGAAATGTACAAACATGAAAAACATGTTGGAATACCTACTTTTAGCGATTTTTAGTTTAAAAAAAAAAAAAAAAAAAAATGAAACTACTGCAATAGCTCGGAAGTTTTAAAATCGAAAATTTTGAAAAATTTCGTCATTGAAATCCATTTTAAGGCATTATGAAACGATACTTGAAGTTAGCGCTTTTACCGCTTTTTCACATGGTTTTATAAATACTAGCCGATTACCCGCGCGTTCCACGGACCCACTTGTACGGGTTAGTCGATGCTTTGACCTGAAATAACCATATCCAGACTGTGTTCTTAACTACAGAGGCTACATGACAGATCGCAGTATAGAAAGGAACAAATTAGAGAGGAACTTTAAGAGCCACTCAGCAGATCCCAGCCATTGGCATCTTAAGTAGAACTCCTACGCAGGCTACTTACTTGCCAAATCACAGCATAGGACGAAAAGCATGGAAATTGGCTATAGGAGCTCACTAAGCTGACCACAAACCAGAATCGCAATATCGCCTAAGTTCTATTCCAGAACTTGCGCTAGTCTCTTATTGTCCCAATGAGTCACCCTATCAAATAGCAAATTCCTAGGGTGAACTAGAGAGAATTTATTTCACTCAGCTGATCGACCTCGTCAAAACCAAACACGCGGCGGTACCTTGGGGTTGACTTCATGGGTGTGGCCAATATAGCCGCAAGCCGTGTGGATCTTGGTGGAGCATTAGCTCGTGTTACCAAGGCTCCACTGAAGCCACAGCAGAAACGAGTCTTTGGCAGGCTTACTACGGGGAGGCTGCTTGAGTTAGATCTTGAATTTCGCTCTGCTGTGCATTCTTGGGCTAGGCTTCCCACCTGGTATTCTGAGTGCTTACATCCACGCACTGGTCAAGGCCGGGTGGGCTTGGTGTTGTCTCTCTTTCAGCCAGCATCCCATCATTACGCCCCCATAGCCTCCTGCTTGCCCTTAGGGGCTCAAGCTGGGAGGCCGCCCGCACTGCTGCTGTCCTTGACTTTGTCAAGCAGCAGTTGCTGTGGTGTGACCGAGCAACACCAACTGCTCCCAAACCCAGCTCATCTGCTGAGTTCGCTGCTGCTCTACGCTAATCTTTAGATGATAAAGAACTCCGACAGTGCTCTAATTCCCCATTTTCTTCCCAGTCGGTGGAATGGGCTTCAAAGGGCATTGGGGCCCGCAACTATTGCCATTTTTATGCCGTCCGGGTGGCTACACTAGACACCTCAGTGAGGTGTTCGAGGATTAGTCACGGGACTGTAGATACCCTTTGCCGTGCCTGTCAGGGCAAAAATGAGAATGTGTATCATTTGGTGCAGTTGTGTCCTCGTACTCAAGGTGGCCGCATTTTATGTCACAATGCGGTTGCCAAGCAGATAGCAGACACTTTGTCATCCAGCGGTTGGGGTGTCAAAAGGGAGAGACTATACCACATGCGAGTGACCGGCGCAAGAAGCCGGATAACATTGCTGTCAAGCCCCATGGGTCTGCAATAGTCCTGGACGTCCAGGTTTTCAGCGGCAGGGTGGACATGGAGCAGACCTGGTGGGCAAAAATGAATAAGTATGATAGAAATGATCTGCGGCAAGCGATTTCTGAGCTTAAAGGAGTGGCGACCAATAACAACAGCGGGATGTCGTGCGAGAAAAGTGCCACGGAGCTACTCAAGTTGGGCATCTTGGCGGGAGTGCTCCGTGGTATCACCAACCGCGTCCTGAGGGGTTCGTACTTGTACTGGTGGTCATTCTATAGGGGCACTTCCTTTCAACCCATTCTTCCTCCTCATCCTTCTGCTACTTCCTACTTCCCTCATCCCTAGAGCCGGTGTCGGGTAAACCTGGGCATCCTCTCCACCTTTTTTATTTATTTATTCATTTTCCAAAATAATGGTGCCCCTCCGCCTTTGAAGGGGGATTTGTAAAAAAAAATAGAAAAAAATATGTGTGTATGTGTGTGTCGTGTGGCCGCAAATCCTTGTAACAAGCTAATTTTCCACAGTTTTCATCCGATTTGGATGAAATTTTCAGGGAATGTGCGGGCTAGGGGGTAGACGATCCTCTATCAGTTTCATCGTTCTTAACTCAATACCTAACTCTGCGTATGCGCAAACGTAAATTCTAAAAAGCATCATTTCCTCACACCCTAGTCGTCCGATCTCGCTCAAATTAGGATGATAGTTGGAAGATGTCTATTTGATCATCTTATATCAATTTCAACATAGTTGATCAATAGCTACTGCGCGCGCGCCTACGTGAAATCCTTGTAACGACCTTAGTTTCCACTGTTTTCATCCGATTTCGATGACATTGTCAGAGAATGCGCGGGTTAGGTTGTAGATGGTCCCCTGTCAGTTTCATTGTTGCCAAATCAATACTTCATTCTGCGCATGCGCAAACGTAAATTTGATTATGCTCCATTTTTTCACACTCTAGTCGTTCGATTTCGCTTAAATTTGCATGATAGTTGGAAGATGACTTGATTACCTCATATCAGTTTCAACACAATAGTAGCATTAATAGCCACTGCGCATGCGCCAATGTGAAATACTTCTAATGACCTTAATTTTCATTGTTTTCATCCGATTTTGATGAAATTGTCAGCGAATGCGCGCGTTAGGTTGTAGATGGTCCCGCACCTATGTCATTGTTCATTCTGCGCTTGCACAAACGTAAATTACATTGAGTACCATTTTTTCGTTTCTTAATTGACCAATTATGACATTTTACGCTACTTCTTGATTTACTCTTTTTCGCTATGGAATATTTCTAGATCATCTAAAACTTTTCAATGATCTATACATTCATCATAAGTAAACGAGGAAGCTATGTGCCACACCCAACGTGGCAGACGTTTTTATCTGAATCTGTTCAAGTTTACTGCACAGCTAACCCAAGGGTACACCTTTGCAGTTGTTTAGCGCTGAACACTATGGTTTTAGCAATAGAACCCAGTTACTAAACACAACTTGTAATCAAGTAGCAAATGAAGTTTTAGATGTAATATAAAAAGTTCGAGTCATGCAGCATGATCACATGAGCGAATTTTCGTAAATTATCGTACTATACCATGTTAAATTATTTCGAAATTTCAGAAGTTCAAGTGAAAAGAAACGGCAATTTTTACCACCCATTTTATGACAAAAAAACGCGTTCTAAATAATATTTGGCAATTTAAAAAATTAGATTTTTAGGTTTTTTTGCAGTTTTCAAATATTTTTCGGCAAATTCTAATGAAATTAAGTTCATTTTTCAGCATAAATTATGCATCAATTTTTCAATGTTCGAGTTCATAGTTAATAAACTTCTTTTGATTGATATTCTGTTTAAAAGAAAGTAGAAATTAACGAATTGTAGCCGTTTTTAGCCATTTTGAGTTATTTGAGCTCAATTATTAAAATTTGACCAATTTAATGTGCTCAAACGATGCTGGGCAACGAACTCATCCTTTCGTTTGAAAGCTTGATTTTTTGGTGCAAGAATGGAATTTTATCTCAATCCTAAAGAGAGGCATCGTCCGAAAGGGCGCGCGCGCGCGCACACACACACACACACACACACACACAGATATATGAAAAGTGACACAGATATATTAAAAGTGTTAAACGAAATCTACGATTCGTCACTGAATATCTCAAAACGAATTTCAATGAAGCAAATTTTCGAAAGTGTGTACATAAAAGTTTCAATGAAAATTCGCTAATTGTTTTAATCGTGGCATATTGAACTAAACTATACTTACAGACTGTTCTGCGTAGCAGCAAGTCAACACCAGGTGAGACATTATCAAGATTTTAAGTAATAAAATCATGCCGATGACAGTGAAATGGTAGGTGTCGATATTGTCATTCAAGATATTGAAAATATCGATGAACAGGTAATGAACACACCTGCAAAATATATCAACCGTAGCGAAGAGGAGGATTTCATTGTGAATGTCTTTGGCAACTAACATTGATGAAACAACCTTGTCCTTTTTAGAATCGAGATATTGAATGTATTCTGGAGTTATCAATTGGAAATCTATAGTCGTGGAGATATTGTTGAGAGAATGAGTTAGCGAGCGGATCACGGCGCAAAATTGAACGATCATCAGAAAGTTATCGTATACTAAAGCAAGGAAACACCAGGTGTGGTAGGTGTAAGCTAACTTAAGTTTTTTGGTGACGACATATGCGCTATGACAGCACGAACAGATTAATAATAAAATCCCTCCAAGGATCACAACAGCCAGAAACGTGTGGTCAGAAGAATGAATCATGCCTATCAGACGACGGAACGTTTTTCGATGACGCGTGAATTTGACGAGATGAAGAATGATCACAAAGTACAGCTGGGAGTCCAGAAATACCGCCAGACTGCTGGAGACCGGGTTGACTTGGTACCATCTCAAGGTTGTGATGATTTCGAAATAGTTGCTGAGCACCATGAGGGTCAAAATGACAATCCAGGAGTAAGCGTCCAGAAGAAGCTGCGTCCAAAACGAAGATGATAAAGCCTGTAAACCAAGAAGACGGTAGGTGACTTTCAGCGCTGTTAACATACCGGATGAAGCTTTAGGTTCCGATAGTCCGTAACATAACAGGAAGAGTCAAGTGCTCCTCAAAAAGATCGATTCATATCGTGGTAAGTGATTTTATATGAATAACTTTCTATAACACTTTCACCACTCAAGTCGTTTCTATATCATCAACTGTCTTCCTCCGTTAAATAATATCATAGTCGAACCTTTTAACCAAACTCACAAGTCCCCCCTACAATTCGACTTGAACACTTACCTGTCGTCACGGTGAACTGAACCAATCTATAAAAGCCAATAGGAAAAAACGTCTGACAAGTTTGTTGTGGCACATTGCTTCCTCGTTTACCTATCATAAATGTATATATAGCCCTTCGAAAAGTTTTAAATGATCTTGAAAAATTCCATAGCGGAAAAGAGTAAATCAAGAAATAGCATGAAATGTCATAACTGTTCAATTAAAAAACGAAAAAATGATACTCAATGTAATTTACGTTTGTGCATGCGCAGAATGAAGTATTGATTTGACAACAATGAAACTGATAGGGAACCATCTGCAACCAAACCCTCGCATTCTCCGACAATTTAATCGAAATCGGATGAAAACTGAAAATAACGCGCAGTAGTTATTAATGATACAATCATGTTGAAATTGATATGGGATGATCAAATCGTCATCCCCCAACTGTCATCCAAATTTGAGCGAGATCGGATGACTGGGGCAAATGGAATTTACGTTTGCGCATGCGCAGAGTGAAGTATTGATTTGGCAACAATGAAACTGACTGGGGACCGTCTACCCCGTAGCCCAAACATTCCCTGAACATTTCATCCAGATCGGATGAAAACTGTAGAAAATGGGCTTGTTATAAGGATTTCTTATTGGCGCGTGCGCAGTAGCTATTAATGATACAACCTCGTTGAAATTGATTTAAGATGAACACAATGTCATCCCCTAACCATCATCCGAATTTGAGCGAGATCGGACGACTAGGGCGTGAGAAAATGATGTTTGGTAGGATTTACGTTTACGCATGCGCAGAGTGAGGTATTAAATCAAGAACGATGAAACTGATAGGGGATAGTTTACCTCCGAGCCCGCACATTCCTCGACAATTTCATCCAAATCGGATGAAAACTGTGGAAAATAAGCTTGTTACAAGGATTTACGGACACACGACAGATTTTTTCTCTCCCGAATGTGAAAACAATGCATGAATTTGCAAACATCTTTAGGTAGACTCGGAAGCAAAAGGGCGAGGGAGGAGGGTTGTGCTTTCATCACAATACATTTTATTCGCTATTAAAGCGTTCCTTTATGGTTGACATGAACCGACCAAGAGTGAGCAACGTGCACACAGAAACTGGTAACGCGTTCCCGAACCCCTGCATCCTCAAATGACATGCCAAAAGTCGTGCTTCGGTGAGAACGTACAAGTAGGACACATGATCAGCTGGCTGCTGCTCGTCGTGCCAGAGACAACAAATATGTTGCTAGCCCTCTATGAACAATTTGAAATAGTGTTTTAAGGACACGGATTTTGTAGAACAAAAGAATTGGGTGGCTAAGGAGATGGAATCCTACAGTCGAGTGTCTGGGCTTGATCCCATGAGTATAGTTCAATTATAAGCAACTTTAAGCTGAGGGTTGAAGATAGCCCAGTATAGAACACGGGAGAACAATATAAGAAATGAGGAAATAATATGAGCCATTACAAGTTTCCATTTGAGGGTGTGAGGCGACGTAGGGAATGCAAAAGCCTATAAACTTTCTGACAAAAATTGCCAACCTGGACATCCCAAGAAAGTGTACAGTCTAAAAACAGACCTAAGTTCTTGGCATAGGGTGCAAAAGGTACAACTACTCCCTCCACCAATACAGGGGGGACAGTTTCATTCGGAACCGGAACTTGAACATGATAATAGCTTGGCTCTTAGCAGAATTGATAGCTGTCCCATTTCGCACTGCCCAGGAGGCTATAATATATTGGGGTATAATTCATATGATATAATTCATTGGGAATTTTTCTGGAACATACACCCATCTACTCCTCGAGTTAGAACGAAATCGGACAAGTAGATGACAAGAAATCGACGATATAATGAATTACCGTTGGCACATGCGCACAGACTACTATTTATGTGACGGCGAAGAAAGTTATAGGGGACCGTCAAGATGCTATTCCGCACAATCCCTGGAAATGTCATCAAAATCGTTCCATTCGACTCCGAGTTTTGCCTGTGTCAATCAATATTAGTTCGCGCATGCGCAGTGGTTATTTTTCTACCAAATCCGATATAATTAATAGGGCATTTTTTAGAACATATACCCAATTACGTACCGAGTTTGGACAAAACCGGACCAACAGATGATGAGAAATCGACGTTACCAGAAATTCACGTTTGCCCATGAGCACAAGCTACTGCTGATTCAACAGCATTTGAAATTATAGGGGACCTTCTAGGAGCTAACCCTCTCAAACCCTGAATATTTCATCAGAATCGGATTGAAACTGGGTATAGTTATGAGCGTGACAAGGATTTACCACAGACAGACAGATATGGAACCAAAATTGATCAGCAAGCCTCGAAAAGTAAAGAAGCAAGTGGAAATGTTGATTTTGGAGGACACAAATTTCTTCGACTTTGATCACGAACACAAAGCACCCATTTGGTAGAGAGGAAGCACAATCACGTATCTCGTTGAGGCTCTCATACTCCGCAGCAAACTCAATCTCCTCTAAGGCCAGGATTGGAAACAGAGGCTTCAAAAATCGCTGGTTCCTTGCCACTAAAACCCTCCATCACATCCTTCATGTCACTAAAACACTTCTCTAGCAGCGAAAAGCATGTCTTCTCATGATTTAGGCATGTCAGTTGGAGTTCGTAAGTCGCATCATCGTCTCTGAACCCACTCGAGAACAAGTCACATCATATTCGAGAACAGTCACACCATACTCTGATGGAAATCGTGGAACTTGTCAACACAATAGTCGTCCGACTCGTGGGGGTAAGAGTTAACGAAGTTGCAGACACCCTCTCAAACCTGGGACGTCATCATGGCACACCTTTAAATTTAAAGGTCCCTTTAAATTTAAAGGTCCCATATACAAATGTGTATGTGCATCTCTACCGACAACTGAAAAACCAGTGGCAAGTGCTGTACGACAACGCTGAAGAAGGAATAAGATATCGGATGGGAAAACCCTCAGATTTCTTTAAAACCATTGTTCCATCAGATGGAAATGGATAGAACATCGATCCGATTGATGTAATCGATTCTCCGTTCGAATCATGGATTGTTTTCATCATATTTGAATCGAATCGGACGGCGAGAATCACCGATTGGAACACATATTATGGTATGCCCAATCTACACCGCAGCTAGAGGTAAAACGTTAGGATCAATCACCCAACATATGGAAAACCAAATTATTCATTCGAAATCGTAATCCATCTACAGAACTGTGTGCGCGTATGTCATTAAAGTGAAAATTTAATACTGCTTAATTGTAATAATTCGTGTCTTGACAACGTAATGTTTATGAAATAAAGGTCTTCATGGCTGTTGCCCCTGGCTAATGTCAACTGAAGAAAAAACTCGGCCCTTCGGGTCTCGCCAGGGGCTCCGCTGGACCCTTTGGTTGCTTTCCGCTTTGAGCCTTCGGCTAAAATGCTAAAACATGGAACATGCTTTCTTCCCGCTGATTCGTAACTGTGAATAAATTTAAAACTACGTCATAAATGTGTTACTAATCGAAATTAGAACAGAGTACCCTGGTAGGTAATTTTCTGTTATGATGCGCGTCTACAATTACTATAACCAAGATTAACTTCTCAACCAAAAGACAACAAAACAAGCGGCATTGTTAACTATATCCATTTATAACATAAATAAATTTAAAACTACCACATGAACAGAAGAACAAGTACGAAAGAAAAGCGTGATAAATCGAGAGCTTTCCAACGAGTGGAGAACAATTTTTGTTCGGTGAAAACTAAAGAAGTTTCGTTTCCCCAGAAACGGCTTGGTTGTAGGTGAAAACCAAAAGAAAACGAATTTTTTAAAAATTGGATATAACAGTTGAAAATTTCAAGCATTTCAATTTCTTCCTTGATGGGAAAAACAAAAGATCATGGATATGTCTAGTACCTACTGCTTAGCAGTAGGTACCTACTACTCAATTGTATACCAACCATGTAGTGCCTTCTTTTCACAAGATTATTCCATTATGGTAACAAAACAATAGTAATAAATCACCATTCCTTGACACTACAATGGCTTAGAGGTCATGAGATGTTGTGATAAAATTAGAGCATTCCAAAAAGTGGCGAACGATTTTCCTGCTATGAAAACTAAGGGAGTTACATTTCGCTAGTAACGCATTGGTTGTTCGTAAAAATCAATAGAAAAAGTGCCGGAGCGTTGCATTTTGTGAGGAGAAAAAAAGTATCGGTCGTGAAAAAAAAGTGCTGCGAAAAATTCCTTGACCCCCAGCCAAAAGACATATCCATGTCAAAATTTCGTGACACATCCGCGTAACGTTTTTCGCTAGTTAGTCCAAGGCTAAAGCATGTTCCATGCTAAAAAACATTCACAGTTATGGTTGTTAAGGGGGTTTGCTAAAAGTCACTTTGAAGTTTTGAAATGCTGTAATTGCAATTACAGTAATTTTAACTGTGTAGGTACTTAGGTATTATCTTCGCCTCACTCCCCGGCCACCGTATACTTCGTCTGCAGATGCCTTCGGTGCGTGAAAAATTAACTTCGTAGTATTTTCCCTAAATACCTATCAATACTCCTTCTGTGTAGACAATTTCTACTATTTTTTTCAATCTAAATGATCTCCGCTGCCACTGAATCATGTCGGACTTCAGCAGCCTTGTTCATGGAATTTACCGTATACTCCACAATTAGAAAAAATTCGTAGTGAAATATATAATAGCGAACCCGCCGCACTCCATGCAGTCCATAAAATTGAACTCTATCATAAATATCTAACATAAATTTCAATATATTCATGGGACGGGTTCAACTTACCGATTCCTCAGCGTCACTGCATGTTACCGAAAGGTGAAACAATATCACTGTTTTTTGGATCACGACGAACCCAAACGCGACGAAATGTAATAAGGAATCATGGACACCACGAGTCATCACTGCCCAAATGATGACGTATAGGTAGTGAACACACCGTCCAAAAATGTCTACGCTGAGCATCAGAATTATTTCCTGGTGAACTTTCAGGGCTTTTTCCATTAGGAAGGATACATGATCCTTTTGTATGTCCAGGCCTGTGAGTGATGACGAAGACGTCGTTTTGGGATCGAGGAGATCCCTTAGGGACTCGACGCGTCTTCTCAAAGACCGCATTATTCCGCAGAACTGGATCATGATTAGTGACGCATCGTAGATTATAGGTACGATCATGGCACCGTGGTACATCATATATACATCTGCATTGACGTGCTGCAGAGCAAACCAGTAGCCGACGAGACCAGTTGAAGCGACCAGAGCAATGCAGAAGGTCAAGCTCAAAAGAGTCCCATCAGGATGCCTGGTGACGTCAGCCAATTCACGGAAAAACTCCCGATTTCGGCCGAATTTCGTCAGATACACAATAGTTGATATGGCGATAAGTGAATCGAATATCAGCCCGAGACCTCCGGTTACGATATTTCGTCCAGTTCGCACCCAAGGGATGAGGAACATGGTTTCGAAGTACATGCAAAACGATATCATCGTCAGCATAAGTGTCCATGAATATGCTGTCAAGAAAAGCTGCCCACAGCTGGAAAGTGCCAAAGGATGGATTCCCAAGAAACGGTAGAAACTCCGCAACATGTTCTGTTGGCTGGAAATAGATTTGGTCACAATTACTGGTAGCTGGATAACTCGATAGCAATCAGATAATTATCCATACGGGTTCCTCTACCTCTACACGGTTTGCAGGTAAGGCATTTAAGCGAGATATTGGCATGGCAAACAGAGATGACTGGTGATCATGTAACAATTCCAAAATTTAATCATCAGATAACCGAAGAACGATGGATGATCTTAGCAACAGTTGACGAATACAGCGAACCTGGGACCAACTGAACCAATTACCAAAATGCAATCGTACACTACGATCAGTAACGATTAATATTCACGTCCTTATCAAGTTTTACATTAGATTAGCGAAATGAAGTGGCAATTTTCCACGAAATGAGAGTAATGTGAGTTATTTCAGTTTAGAATTTTAGGATATCATCAGTGATATTCCCCATGAAAGTACCTACTTAAAAATAATTTAGTGTCAATTAAAAGAACACTGAAATTGGACGAGTATTGGACTATATATTGTAGCACCCACCTCAACTGCATGGAAGTACAAGTACTTATATTCTGCATAGGCGTCGATATTGTATGCGTCTCAGAATAATTGATCTATCCTAGTTCCAGTAGTGTTTGACGGGATAAGTACATGGTCATCATATCGTGCGATGTAGCGTTCAGTTGATACTTCAGCGGTGCAACCAAACGAAGCGAGAACCTATACCCCCATATCATCGTGGATCATTGAGCAAATGCGTTTTGAATGATGCTAATAGACCCTTGGTGCAACGCGACCCGAGAATCATCACAAAATATTGTTGCTTCCTCACTACCGAAGCTTTGGAAGCTTTGTGTTCGTGATTAAAGTAAAAAAAAAAAAAAAAAAATTTTGTCCTCCAAAATCAAAATTTCCATTTGCTTTTTGCTTTTCAGAGCTTGCTGATCAATTTCGGTTCCGCGTTTGTCTGTCTGTGGTAAATTCTAGTCACGCCCAAAACTATACCAAGTTTCAGTCCGATTCCGATGAAATATTCAGGGAATGTGCGGGCTATGGGGTAGACTGTCCCCTGTCAAGTTCATTGTTCCCCAATCGATTCTTCACTCTGCGCATGCGCAAACGTAAATTCCATTATGCTCCATTTTTTCATGCCCTAGTCGTCCGATCTCACTCAAATTTGGATGATAGTTGGAAGAAGATGACTTGATTACCTCATATAAATTTCAACGCGACTGTATCGTATCATTAATAGCTACTGCGCATGCGTCAATGTGAAATACTTGTAATGACTTCAATTTTCACAGTTTTCATCCGATTTTGATGGCATTGTCAGCGAATGCGCGGTTTAGGTTGTAGATAGTCCCGTACCTATTTCATTGTTTTCAACTCTTCAGTTCATTCTGCCTTGGACAAACGAGAATTACATTGAGTATCATTTTTTCGTTTCTTAATTGACCAATTATGACATTTTACGCTACTTCTTGATTTACTCTTTTCCGTTAGGGAATTTTTCAAGATTTAAAACTTTCCAATGCTCTATACATTCATGATAGGTAAACGAGGAAGATCCAATCCAACTTCCACATCCAACTTGGCAGACCTTTTCTTTTTTTTTTTATTATGAAGAATAGTGGAGTTATATATACACCTCAAAAGAATTAAGGGATCACATTTCCTTGTCGACGTCAAAGACCTCAAAATTTGAAGTTTAGCGGCCAGTGTTTATGCAATTCAATTGTTAAACCAACAAAAATAACATAAGACAAACTTTGAAGTAGGCACATAAATAATTCATAAATCAATAAAACCCAGATCCAGAGAAAAAATCTAGAGCGAGGCTGCACTCTAATTTCCTAACTTGTATTCGTTGTAGATGGATGCTATTGCGATGACGGGTCGAATCTTGGAAAAATGACTAAAAACGACCTAAAAACAAGGTTTTTCAGTCGTTTTTTCAGACCATTACCGTCCCTGGAATAATTTTTTGCGCGTAATTTTTATTTATTTTATTTTTTTATTATGATGATTATTATACCTAAGAGTAACTTCTGTGAATTTCATCGAAATCCTTTCAGCCATTTTGAAGGAACGGCCAAAAAGGTACAAAATATCAGCAATTTCAACTATTTGCTAATTGCCACCCTCAGAGTATTTTCCCAGGTATGAGGGGTATGTGATATCATTGCTACTCAGAAGATGAGTAGGTAAATTCCACCTCTCTCTCTCGGTCTCTTGTAAATTTCACCAAAATCCCTCGAGCCATTTTGGAGAATAGGCAAAAAAGTACTAAAAAAGTCCAGTCATGCAGCATGACCCCATGAGCGAATTTTTGAAAAAATCGTCGACATTTCAGTCGCTATTGATCGTGTAGAGAAATTTTAGTTCATGATTTTGATAGGCAAACATGGAATCAAATTATTAAAAATAATTAGGATTAAGTAATGATTAAAAATTATTCAAAATAATTATAAAAAAAAAATTTAAAAAATAATTATTAAAAATAATTAGGATTAAATAATGATTAGGAAATTAAAAATAATTTCATAGCTGATATTTTCTAAGCCACAGTCAGTATTAAAGCTACATCAAGTCCTAAAACAGTTGAGCGTAAAACTTTAAAGAGAGAGACCGAGAGAATCGGAGGACGGAATATTTCACAGAGTAAACTCATCAGTTGTGATTACTTTTTTTTTTTTTTTTTTGCAAATTTTAACAAGCACCTATTACCTACGTTTTAAACAGCATGGTTCTAGGATTGGTTATACAGGGATACTTCCATAAGAGTAGTTCAGTCTGAATTTGGACAATGTTTCATGCAAATATTACCGATTTTTACAACTAGCGAACGGCATTATTTCGATTTTTGACTGATTTTTCAACTTTGAAATTTTTAAAAACTTGATACATATTCTTATAGGAAATTTTACGCTGATTCCGAATATACCACATGTTAGGATGCTGGAAAAATTATTTCGCACAACAAATCGCAAAAAACAGGCTATTTTGAAATTTTTGACTACATTTTTGAAAATTTCAACCCGAAGATGTAATCCGATCATGCTGTCCAACGAACTTGAACTTTCGTTTTTTGTCCCTAACATTTTAAAATTTGTTTGAAGTTTCTAGCACAATTCTACGGACAGTTATCTCTGGAATGACACATACATACATATATACATACATACATACATAAAAAAATGCGTTAAACTTCAGAATATGATTTAGAATAGCCTGAAACGGATTTCTGCATAAAATTTTTTAAAAAATTCACATTCTACAAATTTTGAGGCGAGAGCAATAGCTTAATTTTCTTCAAAAATTCGCTAAAACGACGTTTTTGCATCTATTCTGATTTTTCTAACCTCCTTAAATGATCATTTTAAGCTGATTTTTCTACAGTAGCTACCTCTTGGGTGTAGAAACCAACCCCAACCCCGACAATTGGAATTTTTTTATGTCGTACCTACCATAAGGTAGCAATCGTGTACACGAGTCACATACACATACACACATTTTCATGAAACGTATAGATATGGGTTCAGCTTGAACACAATACCCAGCCTAGCATGAGTTTCAGAAATTGATTTTCAAGGTGATTGCAAGACTTTCCCTTCCCCCTTCGGGTTAAGTGAGGAAAGTAAAAAAGCAGGTAGAGGTAGTGTAGGTCACCCCATAATACTCCAAACATATTCGACAACTCAGAACCCCAGTTGGTTCAGTGACGTTCGAAACGCTTTAACTCCCCCACCCCCTCCCCCCATTGTGGGTCAGATTTGAAATTTTTGAAAGAAGTAGGTAGTCCTTGTCTTTAATTTGAGTAACCAAACATACTCGACAATCAAATCCTCAGTTTGTTCAGAGATGACAAAAATACCCCATTCCCCCCCTCATCTCCTAAAACACCCTCTATGGGGCAGATAAACAAATACACCTTGTAAACTTTATCTGGACTTCAACAAATAATTTAAGATCAAAATTAGCCAAATTGGTCCAACTGTTCTCGAATTTTAGCGAGACTAACGAACAGCAATCGATTTTTATATATATATAGATTAATAACTAGAACTATTAACAAATAAAATAGAACAGATCTGGAAGTAGACAGAGTCCTCATTATAAAAAATTCTTCCACTACTCAAATTAAGTAGGTACCTACCCAAAATGCAACAATATATAAATATACACAATTAAGTCAAAAATAGAATAAATATACCAATATAATTATATAATTCATTACTAAATCTACCACTTGAGGGTTGTATGCTAGAATGGCCATCAAAGTTGGGAGCCCCTTACTCTTTGGAGGGTGGTTTAAGGGAGGCCCTTGAAAAAAATGTAGTGCAAGAACGACGACATCAGACGTTGTTAGTTAATAAACGAGCAGTACGGAAAAAATTTTTAACCACTCAAGATTTCATCACTAAGGGGATAAGGAAAACTGAATTACGTGTTTGTGTCCAGTGTAAACTGGTCAGCGGAGCAAGGGAGAAACTTACTGATTTCTCCGCATTGCTGCAAGTTAATGCGATGTGGATGAGAACGAAATTCCGAATGCCAACCGACAGCACAATCGACATGAAGTAGTCAAAAGCCACAAACACCCCCCTGTTGATGGCAACGAACAGCAAAATGTACAAGTAGCTTACGGACTTTGAGAACACATCCACAACAGTGAGAATGATGAATTCCGTATGAAGACTCAACGCTTCTTTCATGGTGAAGATGATTTTATCGTTTCTCGAAACCAAGCGTCTTATTTCGTATGAAGTGATGGAAGAAATGGAAATCTTGTTTGTTAACGACCTCACCTGCCGCGTTAGCGAGCGTATTTGCGAGCAAAACTCGATGTTCACCAAGAAACAGTTGAACATCAAAATCAGGAAGAAAACGAAATGGTACACGTAGTACATGTGCATTTTCTTACGTACCATGTAGCTGGTGAATAGAGAAAACGCCGTGAAAACTATGGCGAATCCTAAAATAAATAGTCCGGAGATGGTCCGGTCGGAAGGCAAAATCCAATCCACGAGTCGACGGAATTTGTCGATGTTTCTGTGGAAACGCACAACGCGGGCGATGATGTTCAGAAAAAACGGCAGATCCAAAACGGCACCAAGGAAAGCCGAAACTGGGTTGGTGAGAGCCCAAATTTTGATGAACCGAATTTCGAAGAAGTAACTGGCGAATATCATTGCGAAAATCACAGTCCAAGAGTAAAAGTTCACTAAAATTTGACTCGTTTTGGAAGATGCGAGCGGCAGTAGGCCGAGAAAACAGTGGATTCTCCGCAATATCAAATTCATTGGTGGGTCAAACTAGTAGTAAAATATAAAACTACAGTCCAGTTGTTGGTATTTTGGCGAAATATTATCGGTGTAGCGTAGATTCATTTCCAAAAGCCATAGAGGATGTATGGTGACCACATTGTGGTATAATTTAGACAAATAGACTGTATGTACCACTAAGCATGGAGATTTCGAGAAATTGTGTTATAATTTCATGCATGAATACATTCGGGTTTGCATTATGTCCCAATACACCGATAGGCAGTAGTAATGTACCAAGAAGATATATTTTATTCCAACGATTGGCTCCTTGTCCAAGATTCACCATGGAAATGAACGATAACGGGATTATTATATTCAAAAAACAATCAGGGAGCGAAGTGAATGGATCGTAACACTCAATAGGCAATTGGAAAAAGGCAACGGCGGAATGTAATCTAAAAGGAGCTGTCAGAGACAGGTACTTCCAACCTACGCCCCTTATTGAACAGGGATTTCGCCAATTGATCGTTTACATCAACCAAACGGCAATCAAAGTAAAAACGTCTGCCATGCATAGCTTCCTCACATACCTATTGTAATGTGGACGTGTAGAATTAGTACATATCAATTACAAGAAGACAAGAATTAGAACAAATTAATTACAAGTCGAAACGATTTAATGCAAAACATAACAGTATATAACACGCATGTGTATACACGCCAGAATGCAAATTGGGACTAATAATTCATGTTTGCATGTGCGAAAATTGTCTAAAGGTTAACCCACACTATAATTTAAAAAGTCTGCCAAGTTGGGTGTGGCGCATAGTTTCCTCGTCTACCTCTCATGAATGTATAGACCTTGGGGTTGGTGGTAAAAGTGATCAAGTCCATTTGGCAAAAGTGTTCAGGAGAGGCTGTTGAAGTTCTCCAACACACGGACTGATGGAAAAATGCGGATTTTGAGCTTAAAATCAGGTCAAACCAAATAATTTCATGTTATGTGAGCTCAGTAATACCTTTGTTATGTGAAAGTAGTACCGAACCTTATACAAAATAAACTTACTTTTAATTGTCCCCGATTTTTAGTGAAAATTGTAAGTTGAATACTTTTAACTGAATAAAAACTGTTATGACTTGGACATGATCACTATAATAAAACTTCAAATTCACAGTAAATTTTACCAGTATTATCATTTTCAGGTGTTCAACCCTTCAATATCAATCCCTCGGGATACTAACAATCAAGAAATAAGAAATTTTCATTAATTATCCCTTACAACTGTCATTTGACTGACTTTACTTGTAAGCTAAACTATTTCTACAACCACATTATGTAGGAGTAATGACGATCAAATGACAGTTGACATTTTTTACTTGTAATGTGTTGGTACTTAAATCAGTTGCTGTACATGTAAATATAGTTAAATGCCATTTGATCATATGTGATCCACTGGTTCATTCAGGTAAAAATAAATTTGTTTGGTTTTTGACATTTGTCGCCATAAGTTGTTTTGTTTTTCAATTCTCAGCTGTAGATATTGTTTTATAGTATCCGGAGAGACCAAAACCTCATTTTCTAAACAAAATGCACTTGATCACTTTTACCACCAACCCCACGAGATTATTGAAAAGTTTTAAATGATCTTCAAAAATTCCATAGCGGAAAAGAGTAAATCTAGAAGTAGCGTGAAATGTCATAATTGCTCAATTAAGAAACGAAAAATGATGATGTAATTTACGTTTGTGCAAGCGCAGAATGAACTGATGAGTTGAAAACAATGAAACTGATAGGGGACCATCTACAACCTAACCCGCGCATTCTATGACAATTTCATCGAAATGGGATGAAAACAGTGGAAATGAAGTTCATTATAAAAATTTCACATTGGCTCATGCGCAGTAGTTGTTAATGATGCGGCCATGTTGAAACGGACTTTAACAAATAATTTAAGATCAAAATTAGCCAAATTGGTCCAACTGTTCTCGAATTTTAGCGAGACTAACGAACAGCAATCGATTTATATATATATATATAAATAACTAGAACTTTTAGCAAATAAAATAGAACAGATCTGGAAGTAGACAGAGTCCTCAATATAAAAAATTCTTCCACTACTCAAATTAAGTAGGTACCTACCCAAAATGCAACAATATATAAATATACACAATGAAGTCAAAAATAGAATAAATATACCAATATAATTATATAATTCATTACTAAATCTACCACTTGAGGGTTGTATGCTAGAATGGCCATCAAAGTTGGAGGGATGTTTGAGTAAGGGAGCCCCTTACTCTTTGGAGGGTGGTTTAAGGGAGGCCCTTGAAAAAAATGTAGTGCAAGAACGACGACATCAGACGTTGTTAGTTAATAAACGAGCAGTACGGAAAAAAATTTTTGACCACGTAAGATTTCATCACTAAGGGGATAAGGAAAACTGAATTACGTGTTTGTGTCCAGTGTAAACTGGTCAGCGGAGCAAGGGAGAAACTTACTGATTTCTCCGCATTGCTGCAAGTTAATGCGATGTGGATGAGAACGAAATTCCGAATGCCAACCGACAGCATAATCGACATGAAGTAGTCAAAAGCCACAAACACCCCCCTGTTGATGGCAACGAACAGCAAAATGTACAAGTAGCTTACGGACTTTGAGAACACATCCACAACAGTGAGAATGATGAATTCCGTATGAAGACTCAACGCTTCTTTCATGGTGAAGATGATTTTATCGTTTCTCGAAACCAAGCGTCTTATTTCGTATGAAGTGATGGAAGAAATGGAAATCTTGTTTGTTAACGACCTCACCTGCCGCGTTAGCGAGCGTATTTGCGAGCAAAACTCGATGTTCACCAAGAAACAGTTGAACATCAAAATCAGGAAGAAAACGGTGTGGTACACGTAGTACATGTGCATTTTCTTACGTACCATGTAGCTGGTGAATAGAGAAAACGCCGTGAAAACTATGGCGAATCCTAAAATAAATAGTCCGGAGATGGTCCGGTCGGAAGGCAAAATCCAATCCACGAGTCGACGGAATTTGTCGATGTTTCTGTGGAAACGCACAACGCGGGCGATGATGTTCAGAAAAAACGGCAGATCCAAAACGGCACCAAGGAAAGCCGAAACTGGGTTGGTGAGAGCCCAAATTTTGATGAACCGAATTTCGAAGAAGTAACTGGCGAATATCATTGCGAAAATCACAGTCCAAGAGTAAAAGTTCACTAAAATTTGACTCGTTTTGGAAGATGCGAGCGGCAGTAGGCCGAGAAAACAGTGGATTCTCCGCAATATCAAATTCATTGGTGGGTCAAACTAGTAGTAAAATATAAAACTACAGTCCAGTTGTTGGTATTTTGGCGAAATATTATCGGTGTAGCGTAGATTCATTTCCAAAAGCCATAGAGGATGTATGGTGACCACACTGTGGTATAATTTAGACAAATAGACTGTATGTACCACTAAGCATGGAGATTTCGAGAAATTGTGTTATAATTTCATGCATGAATACATTCGGGTTTGCATTATGTCCCAATACACCGATAGGCAGTAGTAATGTACCAAGAAGATATATTTTATTCCAACGATTGGCTCCTTGTCCAAGATTCACCATGGAAATGAACGATAACGGGATATTATATTCAAAAAACAATCAGGGAGCGAAGTGAATGGATCGTAACACTCAATAGGCAATTGGAAAAAGGCAACGGCGGAATGTAATCTAAAAGGAGCTGTCAGAGACAGGTACTTCCAACCTACGCACCTTATTGAACAGGGATTTCGTCAATTGATCGTTTACATCAACCAAACGGCAATCGAAGTAAAAACGTCTGCCATGTATAGCTTCCTCACATACCTATTGTAATGTGGACGTGTAGAATTAGTACAAATTAATTACAAGAAGACAATAATTAGAACAAAGTAATTACAAGTCGAAACGATTTAATGCAAAACATAACAGTATATAACACGCATGTGTATACACGCCAGAATGCAAATTGGGACTAATAATTCATGTTTGCATGTGCGAAAATTGTCTAAAGGTTAACCTACACTATAATTTAAAAAGTCTGCCAAGTTGGGTGTGGCGCATAGCTTCCTCGTCTACCTCTCATGAACGTATACATTATTGAAAAGTTTTAAATGATCTTGAAAAATTCCATAGCGGAAAAGAGTAAATCAAGAAGTAGCGTGAAATGTCATAATTGGTCAATTAAGTAACGAAAAATGATGATGTAATTTACGTTTGTGCAAGCGCAGAATGAACTGATGAGTTGAAAACAATGAAACTGATAGGGGACCATCTACAACCTAACCCGCGCATTCTATGACAATTTCATCGAAATGGGATGAAAACAGTGGAAATGAAGTTCATTATAAAAATTTCACATTGGCTCATGCGCAGTAGTTGTTAATGATGCGGCCATGTTGAAATTGATATAAGATGATCAAATTGTCATCCCCCAACTATCATCCAAATCTGAGCGAGATCGGACGACTAGGGCGTGAGAAAATGAAGATTGGTAGAATTTACGTTTGCGCATGCCCAGAGTGAGGTATTGTCAAGGACAATGAAACTGATAGAGGACTGTCTATCCCCTAGCCCGCACATCCCCTGAAAATTGCATCCAAATCGGATGAAAACTGTGGAAAATAAGCTTGTTACAAGGATTTGCGGACACACAACAGACACACACACACACACACACAGACACGGAACCAAAGTTGATCAGAATGATCTTAAACATAAAATGCGAGTGGAAATTTTGATTTTGGAGACCTAAAATGTTTTTTCTCCCTGAAGTGAAAACAATGCTTCTGCTCCCTTTAGATAGACTCGGAAGCAATTTAATCAAAACCGATTTATTATTCCCGGATCGTCATCCAATACAGGTTTTGCTTATGCGCAATTACCTATTATTTAAGCAAATGCGATAAAATACAAAGGGCATCACACTAGACCCAACAAACCTCGACGTTATCAAACTAAAGTTTGCGCATGCACACAACTACTATTTACCTATGTGACGGCAATGAAAGTTGTAGGAAACTGTCAGGAAACTAACCCGCACAATTCCTGAAAATTTCGTCAAAATCGTTCCATTAGACTCGGAGTTTTGCCTGTCTCAATCAATATTAGTTTCGCGCATGCGCAGTGGTTATTACTCTACCAATTGCAGTATAATTTATAGGGTATTTTGTAGAACATTTATCTATCTTATACTCCGAGTTTGAAGGAAAACTGGACCAACAGATGACATGAAATCGACGTTACGGAAAATCACGTTTGCGCATGCGCGAAACTAAAATTGATCGACACGGACTAAATTTCGAGACTAATGGAACTGAAGTTTCAGGGTTTGGCCGGTTTAGCTCCTGTTTAGCTTTAACTTTCATTGCCGTCGCATAAATGGTAGTCTGTGCTCATGCGTATATGTTACTTAGTGATCTGTATTTTGTGTTTATTTTGCGATTTTATTGTGTGAAAATTTGTTATAGTGAATTTTACGTCGAATATACCCGTTGGTGATTTTCAAACTGTGTTTTCATTCGCACATTTCACATCGTGGCGCCCAAGTGACGGCAAGAATCTGCTACAATGGAGAAAACGCTTGCTTTGAAATCGCGAAAAGTACTTCGTGCTGCATTCACTCGGCATCACAAGACTGTTAAGGACTTGATTGATGCGAAAATGATGCTAGAAGCTCGCGCCGCTTTCAATCTACTCGTACGAGATTGGGAGAAACTGCATGAGAAGGATGCCGAAATCCTCGACCTCATGTTGAACGACGAGACGTCTGAAGAAGACATCGAAAAGGAATCGCTTTCCACGGACACGTACGCGAACCAGTTCGAAATTTTGAACATCATGGTACAGGACTTCGAATCCGGTAAGCTGAATTCCACTAATACTACTCCAGTATCTGGTACAAACATACTTGATGACTTGAGAGACGAAAAGGTCATTGGACTGTCCTCTTACAAAATTCGCACGTTTGACGGGGAACTAAAGAATTGGTTGCCTTTCTGGGGACAATTTGAATCTCTTCATGAGGACGTCAAGATTTCTCCTGTACACAAGTACCGAATTTTGTTAGGTAGTATGAAGGAGGGCACCAAGGCTCATAAAATTGTATCCAGCTTTCCACCATCCAAAGATGGGAAATCGTACGAAGCTGCTGTAAACGCCCTCAAGGAAAGGTATGCGAGGGAAGACCTTTTGATTGACGTGTACATACGCGAACTTTTAGGGATTATAATTTCCAGTCACACAAATCCTCAGAAATTTGACCTTGACGACATGTATGTCACCCTTGAGTGTCACCTCAATTTTCTTGAAACTCTCGGCGTAACCTCCGGGAAATGTGCATCTGTTTTATGCCCACTTTTGGAATCTTGCATGCCGGCGGAATTTTTACGTGTTTGGCAAAGAACTTGTGATTCTACCAAAGTCACTGATGCCGAACAGCGACTTGAAGGGCTCCGTGAATTCATAAAGAATGAGGTTTACAGTGAACAGCATATCTCCCTGGCTATGTCGAAATTCGGTATTACTGGGAACAATGAAGGTAAACCTAAACGCGAAAATCAGGATGTTAAGAAGCGTTTGCGATCCGATGGTGTACCCACAGCCAGTAGCCTACTAACCGCCTCGTCTCAAGATGTGCCCTGCGTTTTTTGTGACAGCTCTTCTCACGGAGGGGTAAATTGTTACAAGGCTCGTGACATGTCCTTAGACCATAAATTGAAATTGATTAAAGACAAGAACTATTGTTATTTATGTCTTGAGGGAAAACATTCTTCCAAAATTTGTTCTAAGCAAACCTGTACGCTTTGTGACCGAAAACATGCTGTTATTATTTGTCCGAATTATTCTCACTGCAAGGGCAAACCGACCAAACCAGCCCATTCAGACTCTACCGCCAAGGATGTTTCAGGTGGCCAATCGACTGACACGACGTCTGTGAACATGGCGTCGAACCTGACATGTGACTCCAGTGTCTTGCTGCCGACAGTCCGAGTGAAACTGGTGGGAGCTGATGGGAGCAACCGCATTGCCCGAGCCGTTTTTGACACCGCCGCACAACGGTCATACATTTCGAACTCGACGGCTGAAAAACTACGCTACAAAGTCGAAGGTCAGGAATCTCTATTTCACTCACTTTTTGGAGGTCGAAAGACAGGTATGAAACTTCACAACAAGTTCAACATTGAAGTTAGCCGCCTTTCTGATAATCATGTCCACAAAATGGAGGTTCTTGGTCATGAAACGATTTGTGGAGTGTTGCCAACCCTTCCTAAAGGCCCTTGGCTCAAGGAAATGACGTCATTTGGATTGGACCCTAATGATTTTTTGAACGATTCCGGTCCTATTGAATTGTTGATTGGTGCAGACAATGCATACTCTTTGTACACTGGTAACATTCATAGATTTTCATGTGGCTCGATTGTAAGTGTGGAAACTGCCTTAGGATGGACTATTTCTGGAAAGGTACCTCAAGCTAAGACTACGCTAGGTATGCTCACCACTACCATGTTAGTTGAAGACATGAGTGAAGCTGATCTTTGGAAGCTTGAAGTTTTAGGGATAGAGGATCCGGGGGAGAAAAAGAACGCTGCTGAAATCGAAGCTCAAGTCAAACGTGAATTTTTAGAATCCTTGAGAATAGATAAGGATAATCGCTACGAGGTGCGCCTCCCTTGGAAGGAAGAGCACCCCCCTCTCCCTTCGAACTTTAAATTAGCTAAGCAACGAATGGAATCCACGTACAAAAAACTCGAACATCAAGGACATTTGGTTGAATATCAGAAGGTTTTTGAGGAATGGCTGAGTGAAGGGGTAATTGAGATTGTACCCCAGTCTGAGAATGTTGATGGGGGACATTACCTACCACACAGACCCATTTTCAAAACCAATAGTACTACCAAAATACGCCCGGTTTTCGACGCGTCTGCCCACGAAAAGGAATCTCCTTGTTTGAACGCTTGTTTGGAAAAAGGGGGAAATTTAATTGAACAGATCCCTCCTTTACTTCACCGATTTCGATTGGGTGCTATTGGCGTTACTGGGGATGTCCGGCGCGCATTTTTACAAATCAGTGTGCATCCAACTGACAGAAATTTCCTCATGTTTTTGTGGCGGGATGAAAAAGGAAAATTGATCGTCTATCGCCACAAAAGAGTTGTGTTTGGACTTACTTCCAGCCCGTTTTTGCTGGCAGCCGTGATTCAAAATCACTTGGAACAAGCCTTGGAGAAAATCAAGCTAGGTCGTTCTGCGTTCTCCGAGTCTACCGTACGTACCATGATGACCTGTTTTTATGTTGATAACGCAGTAGCTAGTTTTGACTCCAAAGAGGAACTCGAACAATTTGTTTTTGAAGCTACTGCTATTATGGCAGAGGGCAAATTCGAATTACGCGGATGGGAATTTTCAGATTCTTCCTGTACTGAACCTGCTGAAACTCCTATTCTCGGTTTGATGTGGGATAAGAAGAATGACACTTTGAGTATATGTAAGGAACATTTAAACTCTTCAACTGGCAAGATCACTAAGAGAGTGATCATGAGAGTTGCTCATAAAGTGTACGATCCTCTCGGTTTTGCTAGCCCAGTTACTCTTTGTCCAAAATTACTCGTTAAAGAACTTTGGAAAACAAAACTGGAATGGGACGACGAGGTACCTGACGATATTCGTGCTAAATTTCTAAAGTGGGCTGATGAATTGAAACATTTGGGCGACATTAAAATTCCTCGTTGGTTACCTAACATGACGAACGTGAGCCATGCAAGCTTGCATACCTTTTGTGACGCTAGTGACTCTGCCTATGCAGCAGTAATTTTCTTACGGGTTGAGAACTCGCACGGGGTGAACATCCAGTTGGTACAATCGAAAACCCGTGTTGCACAGAACATGACGATTCCACGAAAAGAGCTGCTTGCTGCTCTGATAGGTGCCAGACTTTTCACATCTATTAGGGACAATTTTGATGCAGGTTTTGAGGAGTATTTTTGGAGTGATTCTACAACGGTACTTGCGTGGTTGAGACGCTCTGAAAATTGGGCTCCGTTTGTATTTAGGAGAATTGATGAAATTCGGAAATTGACCCCTGTTGAACAATGGAATCACGTTCCAGGTGCCCAAAATCCCGCTGATTTACCCTCCCGTGGATGCTTCGGACAGGTATTGCTCCAGTCAAAATGGTGGGAGGGGCCAGATTGGCTGTACCTGCCGAAGTCTGAATGGCCTTCCTCTCCGGTTCAGTATGATGAGGAGCAGATTGCTGTTGAGAAGAAGAAAACAGCTGTGTCGGCGATGATTGCTACCAGCACGGAGGAAGGGACACCCGATTGGTACTACAGGTATTTTTCAAGGTACACCAAACTCATCAGAATGGCGGCCTGGATCAGGAGATTTGCTGACAACTCAAGGTCCATGGGCTCCGAGCATTTTGTGAAGAAGCGAGGACCGCTTTCGGTTGAAGAAATAAGTGATGCTGAACTGAGAGTCCTTAAAATGGTGCAAAAGGAAACATTTTCTGGCTTGAAGGATGCTAAAATTTCTTCTTTACGACCATTTGAAGACCATATGGGACTAATGCGACTTAAGACGAAGATTTCTAATCGCCCTGACAGCGAAGATTTTCGTTACCCGATTTTACTGCCAAAGGGACACCCAGTGGTTGAGAGACTTATCCGACATGTTCACGAGAGAGAATGCCACGTGGGGGTGCAAGGTTTGCTCTCCATTCTGCGTGAACGCTTTTGGGTTGTTGGTGGAAGAAGAACCTTGAAGTCAGTGATTTCTGAATGCGTGACCTGCAAGCGTTATGAGTCTAAACGACTTGAGGCGCCAACCACACCACTACCTGTAGATCGTGTTCGTCAAGCTGCGGCTTTCGAAGTGGTGGGAGTTGACTTGGCAGGACCCATCTTCTTAAAGGGGCAGAAAAAATCATGGATTTGTTTATTCACGTGCGCTGTTACACGCGCTGTTCATTTAGAACTTCTTCTTTCACTTTCTACGGATGACTTTTTGCTTGGTTTGCGTCGGTTTATCGCACGAAGAGGTCGCCCTAAAAGGATCTATAGCGATCAAGGAACTAATTTTGTCGGAACAGCAAATCTATTCGAGAAAATAGACTGGGATAAAGTACTTCAGTACAGTGTTACCAACCGAATTTCTTGGAAATTCAACCCACCCACGGCATCTTGGTGGGGTGGATGGTGGGAGCGCCTTATTGGCTTGATGAAAAGGCTGCTAAGG
The DNA here is from genome assembly GCA_030762985.1 of Adelphocoris suturalis. Lineage (NCBI taxonomy): Eukaryota > Metazoa > Arthropoda > Insecta > Hemiptera > Miridae > Adelphocoris > Adelphocoris suturalis. The sequence continues at coordinate 44,379,478 of CM061042.1, read as the reverse complement.
AAAGTTTTGAGAAGATCAACTCTCACACATTGCGAAATGGCGACAGTCTTGTGTGATTGTGAGAGTGTGGTGAATGCAAGACCTCTAACTTTCCTCTCCGACGGGGACAACGAACCAACCCCTATCACACCTTCTTTATTCATTCAGGATGTTAAAGAAGCTGGTTTGCCCGAGTTGGATGTGATTGAATCAATAGATCTGAACAAAACTCTGCAACATCGTTTGAAGTTGAAAGAAGATTTCCGTGCAAGATTCAGGAATGAATATCTTGGTCAACTTCAGTTGAGATGTAAAACAAAGAAACACGACAAAGTCAAGATTGGCGACGTTGTACTGATTGGAAACGATCAAACGAAACGATTGGATTGGCCCATGGCCAGAGTTGTTGAACTTCTACCTGGCAAGGATGGAACTGTGCATTTGGTTCGCCTTGAAACTGCTGTCGGTTCGTGCTTGAGACCTATTCAGCGTTTGTATCCCCTCCTGGAAGCTGACATCCAAATCTCGGACCATGAAGAGCCTGGTAATCTGAACGAGCCTCAACATCCTGCTGATGCCAGTCAACCAGAGTTGACCCAACCTCCTGAACAGGAAGAAGACACCGTAACTGAAGACGTATCTGACAATCAAGATGATCCGAAGACCACTTCTAGAGGACGAATCATCAAGAGACCACTTAGGTTTGTATGTACAGTGAGTCCTGGACCTGTTCAGAATCGAACTAGGTTCGAAGGAGGACCGACAAGGGAGGGGATGAGAACTGGTTCATTACTCCTCGCAGTCCATACGCGTTTCGAACCAATTCGGAACTGATAACCTTCACTCGAGAACCTTCTTCTTTTTCTGTGTGAACACTTGTAACCTTCACTACAGCTATTGATAAGGTTAAAGTGTAATGAGCAATCTTGTTGTTTTTACCCAGTGCAATAAACTTTCAAGTACCTACCTACCAAGTGCCTTCTACGACACTTGAACATTCAAGTCATGGCTGACAAATCCGTCCCATTCCATTATGGAATTCAGAAGTCACAATATCAGTTACCGAAAATCAATGTAATCAATGTAATGACGCAAACAGTATTGCCGAAAGCAACAACAAAACTCCACTTGCGAGCCCACTGGGGAAATCGTAGGGGGCGGAGCGTAAATAGTTTACTGCGCATGAGCGGGACTAGAAGTTCCGAAAAAAATCCCGGACCGAATGAACGTGTTCTGGACAGCCCCGCACTGGCTCTGTGAACAGCGAACTAAAAATCCCGAACCTGTTCGGTCGCTGTGCATACAGCCAAAAAGGGGCGTGGTCAGTTCAGAACCGTTCGGGACTCACTGTGCATACAAAACCTTATAATTTCTTATCAACTATTGGTCTGATTTCGTTCCAACTCGAGGGGTTGTTGAGTCTTCGATGATGCCCTTTGTATTTACCTCAATTGCTTGAATAAACGGTAACAATTGCGCTTACGCAAAACACATTGGATGACACTCCGAGAATAATGGATCAATATTGATGAAATTTTCAATTATTGCGTTTATACGATTAATCAATTTTAGCGCATGCAAACATGAATTATATCCCTATTTTGAATTTTTCTTTATTCATTTATTTGAAATTCTGTTACATAAGATCATTGATCCCCCTCTAGCGTTCAATCAGTGAAAATATCTGAAATCAAAAGATAACAAAAATTGATGGTGCTTAATTATAAGAAAAACACAAATTGGAAATAATGAGATCAAAAGAAAAATAATGTATGTAAAAAAATAAAATTAATGGTGTTTAGCCATTAGGTAGTTGTGTATTAGGTAGTGGCATACACTACGAATTATTGGTAAGGAAGGAGAAGATGATAGCAAGAGAATAGAAATAATATAAATCGAAAGGGAAGATTGTAGGTTTGTTCGCAGTGGCGGTTGCCAACCGTTGGCGACCAGCTTTGTGATTGGCTTAGTGCGCATGCGTCATCACCACCTTATTTCAAACCGTTGGCAACCAAATTCGCTCTGTGAACGGGTTTGACTGCAGCAAACCGTCGTGTAGCTTCCAACTTCTGTAACTTGCTTGGTAAGCTCGCGGCATTCTTCGAATAGGTTCAAACTTTGAGATGGAGGGCTATTAGTGATGTTTCAGGCAGTCAAACCATACGTGCCACTACTGTCGTTTGGCTTTTGAATTGACCAGGGGCAAAATGGTCGAACACTGATCAGCTGATGTAAGATCTGATGTTGAGTTTGATGAATGAACAGGGGCGGCCGGTGAGGGGGGGCATCGGGACATTGCCCCAGTACATTTGGGAAAAAAGTAACAAACTGGAACGAAGACTTTACAAACAAAACTCATCGTTTCAAATTAGAACGAAAAGCGCAGTCTGTAGCTCCATGCTGTGGCTCCAAGGTGGATGCTAGAAGGAATAGGTTTACGATCCATAGGATACGTATACTCCAAGGAGGTTTAAGATCCACCTACCAGTGAAAAAGTACGTAGATTGCCATAAAATCACTCTATCAAGAGAGAAATTTCGTCGATTCAGGTTAGACTGTGAAGGGAAATAGAGGCCAAGAAACGGGAAATAAAGGGCAAGGAACGGGAAAAAGAGGTCATAACGGGAAATTTCTGATCATTTTCGGGGCCATGCCCGGTTTCCACTTTTCTAAAGACCGTAGAATGAAATTTACGTTATGAGTGGCTCCCACTAAAGGAGTTTCGGTTTATTCCATTGGCTAAACTGAGTTCTTCTGGTCACTCCATGCAAGAGTTCCCTGTTGGTAGTATGTAATGTTTTGTTGTCTCTGCAGGTAAATATGATGTTCTTTAAGTTCGTTCGGGCATGTGGTTGTTTCCAAGAATTTACTCTAAAGCAAAGTCGGTATTATAGCGTTGTGTTAAAAGTAGTTTTATTCAGTCCTAAGTTGTTGAATACGTCTTTTGTAATAAAGTCCTTTGTATTGTCGGTCGAGTTGGAGTGCGTTGTTCTATGTGTAGAGCTACATAACCCTTTTCCGTCGGTAGTTACGAATAGTTACAAAAAGAAATAACAACGACACTTACAACGATCACTTTGAATAGAATTCGCACCGAAGGAAGACGTTCATCGATGGATTTACGTAAGTTGAAGTTTAGTCAGGTACTGATTTTGACATTTTTAACATTTTCATGTCTGCTTTGGCACATAAAATGAAAAATCGTCACGAAAACTTGCTCACGCAATACCAATAAATAAAATAGACTCACTGTGTTGCGTAGAGAACAATCAACTGTTTTCTTTATGTCTTTGCTATGGCACGTAAACTGAAAAAACGTCACGGAAAATTGCTCACGAAAATATTTTGATGATTTCCGCTTACAACCGAGTCGTTGCTAGGGAAATGGTACGTTGTCGTTTTTCATCCCACAACATTCGTTGGCCATTCCATTTATGAGCATGGTTATTTGAATAATTGTATACACTCAGGTGATCATTCTCAATAATTGATATTGTGAACATGATTGCAACCGCTTGTTAATTTCTGATGATTTCATTGAGCTGATGTTTCGATGATTTGATTCATAGCAGATGATCCGAATATTGCGAGAACGGTTTGATTTGTGAAGCGGTGGTTAAATCATTTTAATAGGTAATTTCTATACTTTACACTCTAGGAAGCTGTAATTTCGTATGTAGCCTCTTTAGGACATTTACTTGACGATGCCCAGGGTGCGGATCAGATGAGATACTTAGTAAGTAGGTACCTATAAGATAGCATTTTAAATTTAATTTGTTTATCTAATTAATTTATATTTAATTTATCAATACTATTTAATGATAATGATTGATTATTATTTAGTAGCCATATTCTTTCATAACAGTTGCCCAAGGCATGACATGACCCAAGTGGGATTTATGTATCATGTGTTTAGGTCAAAGTTAATTCACACTGAAAACAAAACAAATGGAAGAAAAACCTCAATGCTCTTCTTGACTGTCAAATAGGTAAATATTTTTGTGCCACCACCGGCCGCCACTGTGAATGAATGGGGATTGTATACCTAGGACATATTTCTTATTTAAGATTTACACCCTAATTGTGTACAGTACATGTGCACCACTATTTTACACCGTCAATATTTCATATTTTTTACACCATGGGAATGAGTATTGAAATGACGCCAGTAGGTCAGTACACTCTATTGGATGTTTGATGAAGGTAGATCAGCTGTTCTGTGGGTCCAAAAAAAAATGAAATAGGAGGCACCAAGCACCAAGGTTTGGGCATAGGAACCAAAGTATGTACATACTAACATCTAGACAGTTATGTCTACATACATAAATTAATACTAAAATGTAACAATAATAAGTAATATCAAACAAAACTTAAGTTACAATAAACTGCTTTGTCATTTGAATTTGAAAAAAGCGCGGGAGTGGGTCAATTGAAAAGCTCGACTGTAGTGGCGCGTATGCCTTGACAGGGAAACAGCGTTGAATTCAGAGCAATAGCCCTCCATCGTATTAATACTCAAAGGGTTCACATTCTTACCCATTTGAAAATGTTCGAGAAATGTAAGGTCATCATACAGGGTCACGGTCGTGGCAAGGAAGTTGGCATTTTTGTGAACAACTCTTCTTTCTTCTTTCGTCAGGTTATATTTTGCATTTTCGATTCGTACCTACATTGTTGAACTAATTCTATACATCCAAGTTACAAAGTATGAGGAAGCTATACTGCCAACCCAACTTTACATATGTTTTGTATCTATATTATATATTTATTATCCATATGATATTATAGATGTGCAATTTTATAAATAAATATATTTTATTTGTAGAGGCCAAACTGGCATTACAAATGTAACGTAATACAATTAAATAAACATTGGTAATAACATGACAAAGTGACATTAATAAATTAACAATAAGAGAATCAACAAGATGATCGCATCATTAATTTGAAAATTTCATCCACAAGAAATCACTCGGGCCGTATAATTCTTGAACGATGTGAATTCAAGCGTACGAATGTTGACCGGGGGATGGTTAAAACATTTTAAACCAATGTATGCTGGGCTTATCCTCATCGTGGTTGCCAAGCGAGTAGTAGGAATGTGTAAATCGTTACGACGCCTTGTAGAATGGTTAGGTTATGCATGTCGGTTCCTCTCTGGAATATGTTATTATATTGGCGGACGTATAATAGCTAATAGGCACGCATTCACAAACAATCCTGGGAGCGTCATCAAATTCAAATACATACTTGAATTGCCCACGACAGCTCTCATTCCAGCCCAAGTTACGAATCGTTCTGATCGCCTTCTTCTAAGTTTGAAAATTTTTTCGCTGTGGGACGAATTTCCCCACAGAAGCACACAATACAACAACTGGCTTTATATCATCAGGTTATATCATAAAACGTGGTGTATATGAGTGACAACAATTGAATTTTCAAATGCGATATAAATATATTTCCCGTGAAAATCTGGCAACCCTAGAGGGGTTTACATTTGACACAGCCTGAATGTCGGTCACATGGAAAGTAGGTATAGGTTCCGAAATATTTCGTAATCAGTTAGGAGGATTTACGAGTCATATTTTGACATTTTATGTCTTTACTTTGGCACATGAACTCGAAAAGCGTTGCTTAATAAAATAGCGTTACAGTTGATTTCTAATGATTTACACGTACAATCAAGCCGTTTCTGGGGAAATGAAACTTCTTGAGTTTTCAACGGACATAAACCATTGGTTGGAAAGCTCTCGATTTATCACGCATTTCTTCCGTACTTTTCTTGGTATTTATGTCACCATTTTATATTTATTAATGGATGTAGTAAACAATGCCGCTTGTTTTGTGTTATTAGTTAACACGTTAGAAATCACTTCGAGAAAACGCCAAAATGAAGCCGTGGGTAGAGATAATTGCTTTATTACAAGAGTTTATTGAAATCATTGAAACTGTTACAATTGTAATGGAAATTATTGTTTTGAACATCATTCGTCAAAATTATTTGTTCACAATAGAACCCAACATAGTAATATTCATTCTTGCGCGACAATCAATTGGTTGGTTAGCGTGATCAGCCACAAAATGTGTGCGTCAAGAGTTTTGACATTTTATGTATTACTTTGGCACATAAAATAGAAAAGTTTTACGATACGTTACGTTTCGAAAAGCGTTTCTTTTGGTTTTCTGATGATTATTGCTTGGGACCAAATCGTTGCTACGAAACTGTATCTTAGGCATTTTCCATCGTACAAAGATCGTTCCCAGTCGTTGGAAAGCTCTCGATTTATCTAACCGTATTATGTTAACCACTGCGCAGTGCGTGGCCAACAATCTGAGGTATGAGCGTGGTTGTCGGAATAATTGTTTACATAAAGATGATCCTTCTCTGGGGCATTAAGCGAAGATTGAAATGATGGGCTCTTTCCAAATCAGCTGAGTGAGCTAATGCTCGCTTGTTCACCCAAGGAAGTTGAAATTTGATAAGGAGACTCTCTAGGACATTAGGAGTCGAGTGGTTCAATTGGTGGAATGGGTTCTTTCCTAATTAGCTTAGTGAGCTAAAATCTCTCCTGTTCATCCAAGGAAGTTGAAATTCGATGGGTAGACTCTCTGGGACTGAGTGATAGTATCAAAGATGATACTATTTGTAGTTTATACTATTATACTATGGTTATACTATTTGTAGTTTATACAAATGATATACATCTAATAAATAAAACAGTATGTTAATTGTTGTTGTTTTTGTTTGTTTACAAAAGGATATTAGAAATAATACATAGAATTTAAAAAAATAGCTTAAATAAGGAAGTAAGTGATTCACTAAAAGTGGAGAAATTGTGCTCAGCACGTTTTTCTCAGCTTTGAGTGGAAACTCGGGAAGAGAATAACTTCTAAGCACTTGATACAGAAGATATTTCTCTACATTGGGTTTTTGCTTCATCACTACCGAAGTTGGGAAGCTTTGTGTTCGTGATTGAAGTCGAAAAAATGTTTGTCCTCCAAAATCAAAATTTCCACTTGCTTTTTGCGTTTCAGACAGAACGTGCTCATCAATGTTGGTCCCGTGTCTGTCTGTCTGTCTGTCTGCCTGCCTGTCTGTCTGTATGTATGTATGTCTGTCTGTCTGCCTACCTGTCTTTCTGTCTGTATGTCCGCTGTATGTTTGTCTGCTGTCTGATGACTGGCTGTCTGTCTGTCAGATGACTTCATGTCTGGCTGTCTGATGACTGAATGTTGACTGTTTGTCTGTCTGTCTGCTGTTCGATGACTGTCTGTCTGTCTGATGACTGTTTGTCAGTCTGCTGTCTGATGAATGTCTGTCTGTCTCCTGTCTGAAGACTGTCTGTCAGTCTGTCTGATGACTGTACGTCTGTGTGTCTGACGACTGTCAGTCTGCCTGTCTGCTGCCTGATGACTATCGGCCTGTATGTCTTTCTACCTATCTGTCTGTCTGTATGTCTGCCTATCTGTCAGATGTCTGTCTGTCTGTGGTAAATCCTTGTCACGCCCAAAACCATACCAAATTTTACTCTGATTCCAATGAAATTTTCAGGGATTGTGCGGGTTAGCCCCTAGACAGTCTTCTATAATTTTCAGTGCCATCGAATCAACACTAGCCTGTGCGCATGCGCAAACTTGAATTTCTCATAACGTCCATTTCTCATCATCTGTTGGTCCAATTCCATTCAAACTTGGTAGGTAGTTGGGGATATAATCTAGGAAATTTCCCTACAAATTATATCGCAATTGTTGGAGTAATAGAGAGTTTTTTTACTTCGTGTAGGTATTCATTTTCTTTTATACGAAAATGGGATTTCCGAAACAAGAAGTGGTTTTCGTAACGTGGAAACGCTTTTCGGAAGGGGAAGAGTCAGCTTTACTCGTGCCCAGCTTCTTCGGAATCGTAATTACGAGGCGACAACTTTACCTTTCTCTAGGATAACATTCTAGAATAACATAGTAACTATCATGCAGTTGGCATAGACACACACACACTCAACAATATCGCCTGATTTTTCCCCGTGCCGTCTATTGTTGTTAGTTTAACCTTTGTATTTGTCTTTCTTTAGTGTTTTTTCCCTGTATCTCAACCAGAAGGGTCATTAGCGGCATTTCGTTTTTGTTTTCGACGTTTTATCGAAGATTTCAGCTTTTTCATTCTCAAGATTTCGTTTCAAGATTCATTTTACACGTTTTAAAGATTTGTGTTCTTCACGTATGAATATTTTTTGTATGATGTAGAGGTAAGTGGTCGTTGTTTCTTACTTCATGTTATATTTTGGACATTGTCTACTGTGAGTTATGAGTAGCGATTCACTGCTAGAGTCACGTTAAAGTCTCTATAAGAGTTCTCTTTCTCTCGGGCTTACGAAAACGCTACGAGAAATCAATGCGAAAAGGTTAGCATTAATCGTGTTTGCTTTAACAGCTTGCTTTCGTGTTTACGAGAAATATAAAAATCTCTCCAATAACTGCTGCGCATGCACGAAACTAATATCGATTGACACATGCAAAACTCCCGAGTCTAATGGATCGATTTTGAGGAAATTATCAATTATTTTGTGAGTTACCCTTTAGACAATGCCCGCACATGCAAACATGAATTATATCCCTAAATTGCATTCAATCACTTCGACAAGAACTTTGTTCTTCAACTAATTCAATGGCAGGCAATATGTGAGCCCACCATACTGCCCACCCAACTTGGCAGACTTTTTTTTCTTGTCTAGACAAGACTAGTAGTTAGCTCAAGAAAAATGACATCATTGCCGATTTCTCAGTCCCCTGGCGTGTCCCCAGCCATTGGTTCACATAAATATTCTAGTCGTTATCACAGTTAACCAGTTCAAGCTTTCGAACAACACCTATAACTCTTATTCTCTGTATATTCAAGTAACACACCCTTTACGGTAATTCTTAAACTGTTAGTTCAAAAGTTGTGCATATATATTGGTGTGTCCCCGATATTTCTTCTCGTTCCCCTGCAAAATTTGGCAAATACTGTGGAAAAGACACTGTGAGAATTAAGGAAATTTTGAAAACAAAGGACAACACTCCTTCTGGTGAATGTTGTTGCCTTGTTGCTTTTGATACTGTGCAAAGAAATCAAATTATTAGTATAATTTTGTGACTGCCAGATGTTATTTTTTTCTTCTTTTTAAATCTTAATAGACTGGTTTTAGTTACCTCGAGTTGTACCTGTTCGCTACCTGTGATGTACTGATCAGTTGGTCGCTGAGTAGTGTGATATTCACGCAGTAGTTCACCTCTGAGCCCTGAATAAGATAATAAATTTATCGAAAGCTTTGCGAAAGAGGAGGAATCATTTGTTTGGCCCCATTCCTGATAATTCCACGACATATTCAGGGATGTAGGTACACTGATCAATTTGACACCGAAATAAACACTCAGAATATGATTTAAAAAATTATGAGATTTGCTCGAGCGAAATTCGCCACTTTTAGTGGAATCACCCAAATATAAGAAAATAGTTACGACTTACTGATTGTTTCGCCTGAGTGCATGTCAATATTAGATGAGCCAACATCAGTATCTTCGTAATCACAACCATTCCAAAAGCGAGGATGTGGATCACAGAAGCACGGAGCCCTCTCAGTATAATCGCGTAAAGCACAATGTAGATATAGTGAATGCATCGACAGAACATTTCGACGGAAGTGAAAATTATAACTTCCCTGTGAATCTTCAGGGATGAGCTCATGAGTGACGTCACTTCGTCTTTTTTAGCGTCTAGAAAAGCAAGAAGAATCGGCGACGCTAAACGAGTGTGCAAAAGGTCTTCCAGGTTTTTCATTTGCGTCGTCAACGATCTGATGGTTGAACAAAACTGAATGACGACCACGAAACAGTTGTAAACGAGCGGTAAGTAACTCCAGGCGTGGAAAATGTGGTTAACATTCAATCGAATTCGGATGACAACAAATGTGTACGAAACTACAGCAGTCAGGGTAGCGAGAAATCCAAAAACTACGAAAAGAACGACCCATTTGTCGACGCATTTCTCCACATTAGCGACGTCACGGAAAAACTCTCGGTTTAGCGTGAATTTGAGTTTATAAGTTAGAATGCATTGGGAAATTAGGACGTCTAAAACAATTCCAAAACATCCGGCGACAACGTTTCTCCTTTGTACGATCCAAGCAGTCATGAACTGAGTTTCGAAGTACAGCATGAGCGTTATTAATGTCACTAGGAGAATCCACGAATAAATATCGAGAAAGATTTGTCTTTGTGACGTTGAAGCGAGGGGCCATATCCCCAATGTTTTAAAAAACGTCAAAATGAAATGTGTCTTCAAGTAATAGCCCATATTCTCGTGACATCACGCCTGGAGTAGGTCTGAGTTTCTTCCAAGGTCCGCCATGATGTGGTAGTGGATGTCACTAGATCGCAACTCAACCAAATTTTCACTAGAAGTTTGTCGTCGTGTGTCAACCTAATACGTTGTTATAAAGACATTTTTCAACAGTTTTGTTAAGCGAAGGTAATATTGTAGTAATATAAAGTTTCAATTCAACTGAATGGTCGCAGTAATCATGCCTGCCAGCGCCATTCTGGTTGTAGACAACGATACCGGTCTAGTGGTGAACGAGTTTTTATTTGGACTAGGGACGAGTTTTATTATGGTTAATCAGTGTCCGAAAACTAAAGAACTTCATTCGTTTAGACTGAGAATAAATAACCTGAAAAATGTAACCTGATGAGAATAAATAGAATAAATAACCTGAAAAATAATGGAGAAAAAATAATTGAAAATTCTCCATTGTAGGTACCTACATAGAAATTGCCCTGGCAGTTTCATCAGCGTATTAGACATGCTCTTATTACTATAACTGAGGCAGCTTTACATGTCTTATTGAATGAATGAAAGGATAGATTTGGTAGTTTGTTGAAGTAACCAAGGTAGGTTGGTGCTTCACCAACAAACGAAACTACGTAGGCACGTACAGCGTACAGCCTACCAAATTCGCTGTTGGTTAAAAGTAAACTAAGTAGGTAGATTGTTGCTCTGCCAACGATTTTCAACTGCTTATCAACAAGTTTGTCGAATATCCAATCAGGAAATGTGGAACATGAATTATAAACCAGCTGTAAGGAAAAAACCTTGAAATTCATTCTTCTGAAGATTAGACTTCATAATAGACGGGCGGCATTGTCAGTGCAGTTATTACGCGAGTTTCCCAGTTACGCAAATTTGTGGGACAAAGTTGATACCAATAGGTACCTACTTCAATTTTTGACGATGAAAGTAAATGATTAATAACAAGTAATAATATACGGAAAGTAGGTAGTGTATACCTCTGTAGGTACTTACCTTTCCAAAGGCGATACCTACCTAATAATACCTTCTGGCAGAGCTCTCATGGCACGTCCTCTCACATGACCACTTTCAAAGGATTCTAAAGATTTTTAGTTCCTTAATTGATTCAAAGAACGGTTCTGAAAACTGGATAATCCACAACATTTTCGTGGCTGATGTCTGGAACTTCCAACACTTGTTAGTCAACTTCCCCACACAGATTTCATTGGCATCTCTACCGCATAAACTAATCTTGCATTCACAACGTTTCAGGTTATTTCCGGATCACAGCCTGATATAATTCGCATAAAATTTATTACCTGGCATAATACAATATATTGAACTAGGAACTACGTATCTACTCAACCGTAAAATAAGTAGGCATGTAGTTGGTGACTCCTAATGGCGCTTTTTCGTATAGTTTACTCGTAACCATGATAACAAGGCGAAATAACTTCGAAAATTAGGTTTTTAGCCTTGCCTCGATGTAAGGGTGCGCTAGTGTCGAAGTCATGAGAATATCACGTATACATCGTGTTTGGTTAGATTATCAGCTATTAGCTATTATCAGCTATTGGAGCAAAGTTTGGGCCTGACATCACCATCACCAAGGGCAAGCTTAAAAAAGTTCCAGTCATGCAGCATGATGAGCGAATTTTCGTAAATTATCGTAGGTACTATATCATGTTACATTCTTTTGAAAATTAAGGGCTTTGAGCACATTAAGCACATTTTAATAAAATTTAAGTTCATTTTTCAGCATAATTTTTCACATAAATTTTTTAATGTTCTATTTTACCGTTAATAAACTTTACCTGAGCAATATTCTGTCAAAAATAATACATTTAAAGGGTTTTAGCGTTGTTTGCTATTTTCAGTGATTTTTTCAGTACTTTTTTTCGAAATTGGACCAATATAGGTAATGTGCTCAAAAAATGCTGGCCAACGAACTTGTCCTTTCGTTTAGAAAGCTTGATTTTTTGGCGCAAGAACGGAATATTTATCTCAATTCTAAGGAGAGTTATCATCTGGAAGGACATATATATATATATATATATATATATATATATATATATATATATATATATATATACTATTCTACTATTTGACAAAGGCAAAAGCCGAAATATAATAACTGTGAGTTTTTCCTTTTAATTTATCTTTATACACGTGCTTTTTTTTCCGCACATCTGTGCCAAAGTATGTATATATTTAAATTACCTAAAGCCCTTCTGCTGATATCGACTCAGCCTGCGAGCTCCGAGACCTTCAGTCTTCTTTGGTAGCTCATTCTGCTAAGTGTCATCTGTATCATTGTAATTTGCTAGTGTTAATTTGAAATAAACTTTTTTTAAGCAGTTTCTCGAAGAATTTCACAAAATTTGCGCAGGCAGTAGGACGAAGGAACAGCCTAAAATTGAAGAATGAATATCGACAATTTTGGACACCTTGTGAATCTATCCACATAACTAGTGTAAACCAAGAAGACTCCTCCAGGATTCCCGTTAGCAGTATCCTAGAGTATTTTAAACAGATTCATCACAGTAGATGTCGATGTGTGGGAACTTTCTCAGGGTGGGGTGGGGTGGGGTGGGGTGGGGTGGGGTGGGGTACTTTTCTGAGAGTTTTGCGTTTAATCAAAAAGATTCAGCCCTCTGGTAAGGGATGTGAGTCCTTTGATTAATTGTTCGCTTCGAATAGACAGCATTGGGGTTTGTGCCCCAACGAATTCAAATCTGCGATAGGTGAGTGCAGGGCACTCCAAGATTATGTGGGATATTGTTTCGTCTGTCTCCTCGCCTAGTCTGCACAGGGTTGAGTTTTGTGTGACCCCTATGTGGTGTAGGTGGAAACGTAGGGGTGCAAAGCCGGTTATAAGGCCGACTATTGTTTTAAGTTCCCTACAGTTTTTCCTGAGAAGTCCCTCAGTAAGGTTGGTGTTGGGTTCGGCCACCATGAGCTTGCTGTGGAAATGTCCCTCAACATTGGACCATCTTCTTGTGGTCTGTTGGCCAACCCACATGTTGATGATCCTTCTGAAGGTAATTTTTGGTAGGCCAACCGCTGGCTCAGGCCCTACAAAAGGGGTTTAGGAGCCCCTTCTTGCGAGCTCATCCGCCTTTTCATTACCAGTAATACCTTTATGCCCTGGCACCCACTCCAGGCAAACCCGATAGTTTTTCGCCAGGGTGTGTTGAGGGTTTGCATACAACACCAGACCACCCGCGAAGAAATAGTTGGGGCCATTCATACTTCTATTGAGGCTTGGCTGTCAGAGAGGATGCGGACGTGGGCACCATGGTGCCCCCTCCTAATGCTCTCTGCAGCCGCAGAGTAGCTTTGGCAATTTAGAATTTGAGCGCTCTAAATTGACCGAAACTTTGTTTCGCAACTACTCTTGGAAACTCACCCACTCCGAGACACTGCGTCCCGATTGCTCTAGCCCCGTTCAAAACACTGTAAGAGGACCAGCTTGTTATGAACCTAGAGAATCTATTTTTCTAAATTTTCCCTTGCGAGAGCGAATCAATCGACGAAAACAACACACAATTTTTAGCCATTTTCAGCCATTTTTAGTGATTTTTTCAGCTTTTTTTTTTTTTTTTTTTTTTTTTTTTTGACCAATTTAGTGTGCTCAAAAATGCTGGCCAACGCAAGAGCGGAATTTTTATCTCAATCCTAAAGAGAGTTGTCTGGAGGACACAAGGACACATATATATACAAATGTTAAACTTTAGGATTCGTTTCAAAATGTCTCAAAACGGATTTCAATTAAATTTTGATTTTAAAATGTTTGGAGATCTTGCAATAGCGTAATTTTTTACGAAAATTCGCTAAAACAGGAGTGGGGGATTCCAATTATCAACCTGGGGCTAGCAGAAAATCAACGAGCAAATCAGAAATTAAATTCGATAGTTAACAACATTGAAATACACAAACAACTAGAACCGAATCATACCTACAACAATAAAAAGTACATTTTGTATTACAGCAACGCAGGGGGAACCATAAAGCCATGCTTACCAGATAACCTAATTAATCTTGTTTATCAATATTATAACAAAAAACACCTCTAAATACAACCCAAATACCACCCTAAATACGAAACTAGCCCTAAAATAAAGGCAACCCCAAATGATCCATCAACAACGAAGAAACCACAGCAGAATCAAGATATAAATAAGTGGTCTATCTAGGAAAGACATGTTCCGAAGTATTGTCTATCGTATGCAAATGCCTACCCTAGGACCCCATAGGACCGCAATTCCCTAAATTGTTCCCCAACCATTGTTCACACACCTCCGGCCACACCTCAACCAGGCGATTTCCGACATCCAAAAACTCAATGTAGGATAGGAGTGGATGTCTGAAATTGATCGCTGAGGGTGTGGGCTGTGAAGACTGCAGGACGTACGCAATCTGTCAACATCAGTCACGACACAACCAGTATGTTGTTCGGGGGTGCGACGCTAGGCGCACAAGGGTAGGAGAAGCCTCTGACAAAGGGGAACTCCTCACTCTGTTTCCTGAACTCCAACGTGACGGTATGCAATCGAACCAATCAGTCCTATTAACGAACATACGATTTCATATAGCATTCCAGATACCCTATTGAATATCCTATATTATTAACACTCGACTGATCCTTCATCCAGATTCCTTGAGGAGTTTCTATTTAAACTGTAAAACCATCTTTTGGTAAATTCCTCTCAATGTTAGTTAGAACTCCTGTAGAATCTTTTTGGAGCAATAATTACAGTTCCTGAATAAACCAGCAAATTAGTGTCTTTAAATCTGTGTACCTTGTATTGGACTAATCCCAGTATAAAAACTAACATAGCAGGCAGTCAGTTTGTTACTAAGCTCAGTCCAGAAACACATATTGGATGCTCGTTCTAAAAATTCGGAGGAAGCACGAAATTCAGTAAGCAGCTAAGCATTACTCACAAAACAGAATTGCAAAGATTTTTAAAAATCAGATATGAAGACAGCAAGAATGTTTTCATGAAATGTAGTGTTGGGTCGAACATATCAAAAACGGTGAATCGATTGTCAGTTCGAAAGACTATTGAAAGAACGTGAGTTGGTATGAATACGCAGATGCCAACATATATACTAAAACCCACACATTAAAAAAGTTATGGCCTCAATCTGAATCCACAAGGAAAGGCGAAATCTAATCATTCATAAGGAACACATTTTAACAAAATCAATATCTATGACGGTAACGACGCTTCGTGCTAAAGCAATAAATGAGATTGCAAATCAGAGTAAGATATCGGAAAGATTAGGTGTGAGGAGTAAGAAGAGGAACCTTTTCCCTAATCAACTAGTAGGTAATGCATTGGCTTCCATTAGGGCTTACAAAGTTACAGTAAATCCACAGCTACCGAACTGGTTGTATGACAGATCCGCGGAAAGCTCCGAGAAAATAGAGAGCTCCTGGTAAATTCGAAAACACTATACGTCTTGCTGTATCGACAATTTAGTTGTTAGGGGAACAACTAAAACCTAACCCACGCATTCTCTGACAATTTCATCGAAATCGGATGAAAACAGTGGAAATTAAGGTCGTTACAAGGATTTAACATAGACGCATGCGCAGTAGCTATTAATGATACAATCATGTTGAAATTGATATGGGATGATCAAATCGTCATCCCCCAACTATGATCCAAATTTGAGCGAGATCGGTCAACTAGGGCGTGAGAAAATGATGCTTGGTAGGATTTACATTTGCGCATGCGCAGAGTGGGGTATTGAGTCAATAACGATGAAACTGATAGGGGACCGTCTACCCCCTAGCCAGCACATCCCCTGAAAATTTCATCCAAATCGGATGAAAACTGTTACATGTGTTATTTGCGGACACACGACAGACACACACACACTCACACAGAGAGAGAGAGAGAGAGAGAGAGACGGAACCAAAGTTCTTCAGAATGGTCTAAAACGTAAAATGAGAGTGGAAATTTTGATTTCGGAGACCAAAAATTTTTTTCTCTCGAAAGTGAAAACAATGTTTCCGCTACCTTTAGGTAGACTCGGAACCAATACTGGGTAATGCTCATTCAGTGGCGGATCCAAGGGGGGGCCATTGGGGCCATGCCCCCCCCCCCCCAAATCCCACAAAAAGTTTTTTTTTTTTTTTCAAAAATTCTTTTTTTAATGGTTTTTATGTTTAGTTTAAAATGACTTCAGAATGTGTTTCCCATAATGATTTGAAAATGTCCAAATCGAATCCGTTTTCAACATTTTCAACCGGGTGCCACGCTCTTTAAATTCGAAAAGTATTTAATCCCATTGTTTCATCTATTATGCACTTTTTTGTAGACTTTTTGGTTTGGTTATTTTTTGTTATCGAAACTAAAGATGAATTTGAAACTCGTTCATATTAATTTTGCCAATGCTTTTCACCTAAAAATCAGTTTTCCTAAATCACTCATTAGAGCTCAGGACAGTAGATATTCGAGTGTCACCGTTTGAGTTCAAGGATTCAATTTTCATTCGCGCTGTTTTACAATTCGTTGTACAAGTTTAATTTAATTTGCCAGATTCCCGCCAAAACAAGTAGCGCCATCTAGTCTTACTATGAGTTTGTGTATGTGTGTTTAAAGGCGGGATTAAGCTAGAATGCTTGCATTGCACTTGCCAGTGTTGTATCACGTGACCGTTCATTCACTTTAAAAGAGAGTGACAGCAAATTTCGAAGATTAAAAACATGGTTACGAACTAAGATGACTGAAGACCGACTTACTGGCTTAGCTCTTCTGAATGTACATCTTGACATACCTGTTAATAGCGACATAATCGAAAGATTCGCCAAACAAAAAGCAAGACGACTCAATGTTATCATTTAAACAGAAAGCACAAAACTTGATGTTTGTAAATTACAAATTTTAAATTATAAAAGTATATTGTAAATAAATAATTGTTAATTTTACAATAAAATTTAAAACAGTCTTTTATTTATTTATAGAGCTAGAAAAAACAAAATTGTTGGGATATTTGAGATTAAATGCCCCCCCCCCCCCCCCAAAATGTTTCTAGATCCGCCACTGTGCTCATTGATTCATTTGTCCTGGTGTATTATAAGAGAATTGACTTAGTTAAACAATCCACAAAGCTTTATTATCGATTCCAAAAGAACTGAAGTCTTTTTTCTGAAACAAAACTTTTCTTGGACAAATATTTTAGCCGCAAAGGTCTCCCCTTTCAATCGCTACTGGAGCTTGTCGAGCTTCCTTTGCTATTTTCAGAATGCGAATCGGCTTCAGAGTTTCTCCGCAGCTCTGGTTCGGATCTCATGGCTTTCCTGAAGATTTTGGATTTGGAGGTCCTCAACTCGTATTTGACCCTCCAGACTTTGCTGGGGACCGATTTCGTTCGTCGGCTGATCCCTCGGCCTTTGGATGCTACCCGCCTACCGCAAGTTATGCCGTCATTGCTGTCTTTTTCCTTTGGGAAATAAAAGTTAGATGAAAAACCACATCAGTGTTATGTAGTTGTAGTTCGTGTTAGTATCGTTTATTGACATCAAAATTGCATACCTATATTGTATGAGAAATGAAAATATTTATGTAAATGAAAGTCATTAGAAAAAAAATTAAAATAAAATTAATCAAGAATATGCACTCCGATGCCCCCTGGATAATAAGTTCCTGAGAAGTTGAGCTATCCCGAGGAGCCGCATTACCAGGCTCAGTCGAAACACAAAGCAAAAACATAATCAATTACTTAAAAAATTAAAGGTTAAAAACTGAAATATGTTATTCACATAACAAAAGAAATATTGGAAACTTAAGCATATATGCATACAACGTAAACCGATAAGGAACACTGAGGGACATCACAAAATCCCAAATTCCTCGATTTAAATAGAGAGAGGGGGGAATTCACTATATTTTCTTCAAGTGAAGATTTAAACATTTTCTGAAAGTTAATATAATTTGGAGATTTAAAGGATTCGTACAATTTTCGATAAAAAAAACACAGACATTGCGCCTGTAAAGCTTAGAGTTCACTTTCGGCAGAATTATACCAGATTTCGCATAATTTCTAGTGTAGGGTTGAACTGATAAATGTACTGAATACGTGTAAGCAGGAGTCAGTGGTGAGTCGCCTCCGTCTTGCAATTTTAGCACGTTAGATTCAAATTTGATTCAATTTTCCTCTATTGTGAACGGCATTCTAATCTTATTTGAAACGTATGAGACGAATTGAGAATACCTACCTACTGTGTTAGTTCAATAAATTATTCTTTAGTTAAATTCATAAATCTCCTATTGCTCCTATTAGGCAGGTATTTGCTCTCACCACCTTAAGATAATTTCATACTCAATTAAAATTAAATGCAGAATCATTTTTTAAATTTCAGGCGCCCAACATTCAAATTTTATTTTAGATAATTTATCCAAGTAGGAAGACGCCATATTTGGCGGTCAAACGACTCCCATCGGTCTGGCCATTTAAACTACGTACGCCTGGGCACGGCACGCGATATCGGCAAACTTGGGCCAGTAGCAACTGGGAGCCAGTCACCCCCCTTTTTCTTGATCTGTCCATCTCTTTGGTAAATGAGAAGCATGATTTTTCAATTTATAGAAAAGATACGTAGGTATCCATAGTACTTCAAATCACCCTTTACTCTATAAGCATGCAGCTTTCCATAGTATGATCAACCGTGCACTATCTATTCCAATGAGTGAACGAAATTAAACGAAAGAAAAATCCACTATCATAAGCATAGCGGCTAATAATGGCTACGAAGGAGATCTCGTTGCTACCTTATATGGGATAAGGTTCTTAGGAAAGAGAGTAGAGATAAAGTTTCCAATCTGGTTAGGGAAGATGTAACTTTAGAAGAAAAACAATGGATAATTATACCTTACTATGGGAAAATTTCTGATAAAATCGGTAAAATTCTACCATCGAGGGGTTACAAAGTGGCTTTTAAAGCTAGAAATAGTCTTAGAGCATTAGTAGGTTCCGTTAAAAACGAAATTAATGCTCAGAATAAAAGTGGGGTTTATAAACTAAAATGTTCTTGCGGCTACGAATATTGCGGTCAAACTGGTTGGAAATTCAGGGAAAGAATAGAGCATCAGTAGGATTTCGTGGAAAACATGGGAAGGTCTACATTTGCAAAACATCTTCAGGAATCCAATCATAATTACAATTTTGATTTGACAGATAGACAGTTTGTAGAATTTCTTCATTTTTGTCCAAAGGGAGGTATGTTGAATGTACTTGCAAAATTCGAAATGATCAAAAGTGACAGATCTGGTAAATGTTTAAATGAGGATATCCCTCAATATTATTTCACCACTGATAAGTCCATTTATATTGGAAACGGAAGTTAGTAAAAAACGTTGTCTATTTCCACGAAAGATAAAGAGTTACAATGTTAAATCGATTTCGACGGTAAGGCCATCATCAGTAACAAACAATAACTGAACACACATTAGAAAAGGACAAAGCTTATATAGTAGGTAACAGGTGAAGGGAGATTGCATTCCAAAGTTGGCTTGGAAATATCCCTTCAAACTGATGAAGCCAGTAGTTCTCCCCCTTCATTAGCTATAATCCCCCTTCACTTTGCTTGCACTTAATTGGTTGTACCTCCCGACCCTCTCCTTTCTCTCGACCAATGCTACTACATTAGCTTTGTCCTTTCCTAATGTGTGTTCAGTTATTGTTTGTTACTGATGATGGCCTGACCGTCGAAATCGATTTAACATTGTAACTCTTTATTTTTCGTGGAAATAGACAACGTTTTTTACTAACTTCAGTTTTACAACTTCGATATTTACAAACCGGGCATCAAGCATAACATGAGGCTGTTACTAACAGAAGGTGATTTGCTACTGTCATGTTGGCAGCTCTGATTTGCCCTCTCCGCCTTCCTCATGGCGAGGCTCTGTGCACATTCTTAGATCTCGAGCACTATGGCCCGTATTCTTGTGACATCACGCCTGGAGTAGGTTCGCGTTTTAGCCAAAGTCGGCCATGAGACCGCCCTACGTCAATGAATCGCTACTCAACCAACCTATTTCTCACAAGAAGTTTGCCGTCTCACGTCAACATAATTCGTGGTTATAAGGCCATTTTTCAACAGTTTTGTTTTGAAAAAGTATAATATTGTAATCAAAGTTTCAATTCGACTAAATGTTATAATAATCATGCCTGCCAGCGCAATAATTGATTGTAGATTGCTGTCAACAATACCAATCTAACGTGAACGAGTTTTTATTTGGACAAGGAGCCTACTAACTATAGTAGTTAATCAGTGTCAGAAAACTAAAGAACTTCCTTCGTTTAGGCTTTGAGAATAATTAACCTGAAAAATAGTAAAGAAAAGATGATTGAAAATTCCTCAAGTGTCTGTACTGCTGTGTAGGTACCTAACCATTGCTAAGGTAGCTTCATCAGCGTTTTATTATAACTATGCTTAACTGAGGAAGCTTTACTTGTTATATTGAATGAATAAAAGGAGAGATTTGATAGTTTGTCAAAATAAACAAGGCAGGTTGTTGCTACACCAAGAAACGAAACTACTTAGGTAGGTACGTACGTCCTACCAGATTTGCTGTTGGTTTAAAGTGCCTAAACAAAGTAGGTGGGTCGTTGCTTTGCCGACGAATACAACCGCCGATTAGCAAGTTTGTCAAATATTGAATCAGGGAATATGCAACATGAATTAAAATCCAGCTGCAAGGAAAAAACCTTGAAATGCATTCCTCTGAAGGTAAGATTTCATGAAGACGGCATTGGCAGTGCCAGTTATTGTACCTCCAGACCCTCTCCTTTCTCTCGACCAATGGAATTCAATCTCCCTTCACCTGTTACCTACTACATTAGCTTTGTCCTTTCCTAATGTGTGTTCAGTTATTGTTTGTTACTGATGATGGCCTGACCGTCGAAATCGATTTAAGATTGTAACTCTTTATTTTTCGTGGAAATAGACAACGTTTTTTACTAACTTCAGTTTTACAACTTCGATATTTACAAACCGGGCATCAAGCATAACATGAGGCTGTTACTAACAGAAGGTGATTTGCTACTGTCATGTTGGCAGCTCTGATTTGCCCTCTCCGCCTTCCTCATGGCGAGGCTCTGTGCACATTCTTAGATCTCGAGCACTATGGCCCGTATTCTTGTGACATCACGCCTGGAGTAGGTTCGCGTTTTAGCCAAAGTCGGCCATGAGACCGCCCTACGTCAATGAATCGCTACTCAACCAACCTATTTCTCACAAGAAGTTTGCCGTCTCACGTCAACATAATTCGTGGTTATAAGGCCATTTTTCAACAGTTTTGTTTTGAAAAAGTATAATATTGTAGCAATTCAAAGTTTCAATTCGACTAAATGTTATAATAATCATGCCTGCCAGCGCAATAATTGATTGTAGATTGCTGTCAACAATACCAATCTAACGTGAACGAGTTTTTATTTGGACAAGGAGCCTACTAACTATAGTAGTTAATCAGTGTCAGAAAACTATCAGAAGAACTTCCTTCGTTTAGGCTTTGAGAATAATTAACCTGAAAAATAGTTAAGAAAAGATGATTGAAAATTCCTCAGGTGTCTGTACTGCTGTGTAGGTACTAGCCATTGCTAAGGTAGCTTCATCAGCGTTTTATTTTAAGTTCGTACTATGCTTAACTGAGGAAGCTTTGCTTGTTATATTGAATGAATAAAAGGAGAGATTTGATAGTTTGTCAAAATAAACAAGGCAGGTTGTTGCTACACCAAGAAACGAAACTACTTAGGTAGGTACGTACGTCCTACCAGATTTGCTGTTGGTTTAAAGTGCCTAAACAAAGTAGGTGGGTCGTTGCTTTGCCGACGAATACAACCGCCGATTAGCAAGTTTGTCAAATATTGAATCAGGGAATATGCAACATGAATTAAAAACCAGCTGCAAGGAAAAAACCTTGAAATGCATTCCTCTGAAGGTAAGATTTCATGAAGACGGCATTGGCAGTGCAGTTATTGCCCGAGTTTTGCAGTTACGCAAATTTCATGGACAAAAACGGTAATAAGGTACCTACTTTCGTTTTGATCAATGAAGTACCTACATGAACAAGTAATAATATACGGAAAGTATGTAGGTATACCTTACCTCTAGGTACATACCTTTCTACATGTGATACAACTTACTATTCCCGCATAACAGAGCTCTCATAACACATCCTTTCACAAGACCACTTTACCACCACTTTATTCTAAACATTTTTAGTTTCAATTGATTCAAAGAACAGTTCTAAAACTAGATAGGTAATCCACAACATCTTTGCATGTCACACACTTGTATGTCAACTCCCCAACACATATTTCATATGGATCTCTACCCCACAGATTAAATCTTGCGTTTCAACACCTGATAATAACTTGATGTCATTTGCATACAATTTATCACCTTGCATATTACAAATAATGAAAATATTGACTCGGAACTAGGTGAGACTATGTTATGCTGTTGTCCAACCCTGCCTACAAATGGCGCATTTTCGCATATGTTTACTTGTCACCATGACAACAAGGTGTGATAATTCGATTTCGCCTTGCCTCGATGTAAGGATGCGCTAGTGTCCAAGTCTCGAGAATATGACCTATAGGCCCCTGGTGCGAATACAGATGACTACGCGAAGCTCCCCGTCCGAAGTGAAAGTCATTTGCGCTGTACTCGGTTCTCCCTGGAAAGTCCTAGAAGGCATACCTACGCGAAGCGTCACACAGCTGGGTGTACGTGATGCTCCCCGTCGAACTCTCTTCCCCTTTCGAGGCGTTTCAAGCCTTATCAGTGATTTGAACGGACTGGCTCTCAATGATCATCGAACAACATGAACGTATCCACGTGGAGGAAGTGTAAGTGTGCAGTAAAGACAATGGGAAGGCAGATTGTGGATGTGGTTGGCAGTCAAGACCACGACCATCCCCCAGCTGTAGAAAGCGACGTTGCAAAAAGGGTGCTCCAAAATAATGTGAAACGGAAGGCTTTGGAAGACATCTCATCCCGACCATCAAAGGTTAGTTCAATAAGTTAGCTTCGATAAAAAATCAATGAAAAATTGGAACGAAATAGTGAAATCGCAAATAGACGCTTATTGACTTTTGTAATGCTTAACATCTAGGTTACTGCATTAGGTGACTTTCGTATATAGGTGGCGGGGATCTTCGCGTACATGAAGAGAAAGGAGGTGGGGAGCTTTGCGTACATGAGGAGAACGGAGGCGGGAAGCTTCGCACACACTTAGAGAAAGTAAGCGGGGAGCTTTGCGTATAAAAACTCGTTGATGGGGAGCTTTACGTATGCGCCCGCGAATACCCAGGTCAGAAGACCACGCTACCCAAGGGCTGCTCCAGAGTTGCCGTGTGGTTAGCTCCAAGATCGCCCACCTTCGTGTTTGTTGGAACACTTCAGAGCTCACCCGAGAGTTCAAAACACGTTAACAGTAGTTGAAGATTGACATAACGCAGTGAATCATCCGCGTGCGTAACCATTGAAAGAGAGATGTATTGATAGCAAACGTAGTAGAGATTGTGAAAACAGTTTAGAGAAGGTTACACGGATATGAAGTTTACCCAAGGGTAGCAGGTTATTTCAAAATGTGCATGCGTAAGGCTCGGAGCTTCCGATGGGACCCCGTCAAAAGTGAGGGGCTGCTTGGGGGACCCATGGAGCAGCTCTGGGGGCGCTCTAAGATATGTTGGAACACGGAGCTCTCAACCCCCAAACCTTGTTGGAATGCAATTTCGAGCTCTGAGCTCCACTAGGGCGCCCTTTTGTCCTAGTTGGAGCAAAGCTTATACTTACGCGAAGCCGGACGACGCTGAAGAGGGGGGCGAGTTTGGTTTCCACACGGTTACCATTGAGGACAGCAACGGGGATGTTGATGAGTGAACCTCTCCGCGTCACCTGGACAGAACCACTGTTGTTGTCACCACCACCACAGGTAGCGAGCAGCCTGCTGGAACGGCATCTGGCGAGGAACTTCTCAACTTCATAGCCATCTCTGGTCCCATGTGAAATAGGGGCAGAGAGAGAATCATTATTTACAACCACGTTAAAAAAAAATGAAATAATTACAAACAAACAAATATTTAAATCTACTCGACGACATTTACTGTTCACTCAACTAATATTCAATATGTATTCATTAGAAACGTAAACATAAAAAATCTTGCATACTAGTCTACAAGACCTACCTACCCCTCTACCCCCCCCCCGCACCATTTTCTCTTTGAGAGAATTTCTCTTTCTATTCAGCCCATCATTTCAATCGTCTCTTGATGTCCAGGGAATCTCTCTATCAAATTTCAACTTTCTAGGGTGAACAGGAGAGAATTTAGCTCACTCAGCTGATCAGGAAAGAGCACATCTTTTCAATCGTCTCCATATGTCCCACAGAGTCTCCATATCAAATTTGAACTTCCAAGTTTCTTTCCACTCTAGTGGTTGCAACCACTAGTTTATAAAGCTAACTGAGACTATATGTAAACAATTATTCAGACAACCACGTTTTACCTCAGACTTTTGGACACGCACTGCGCAGTGGTTAACATAATACGGTTTGTTAAATCGAGAGCTTTTCAACGACTGGCGAACGATTTTTGTACGATGATAAATGGCTAAGATATAGTTCCGTAGCAACGATTTGGTTGTAAGTTATAATCATCAGAACAAAACAAGCGATATTGTTTACTACAGCCATTAATAATAATAAAAAATATAAAATGGCGACAAAAATAATAAGAACAAGTACGAAAGAAATGCGTGATAAATCGAGGGCTTTCCAGCGAATGGTGAACGATTTCTGTCCATTGAAAACTTAAGAAGTTTCATTTCTCCAGAAACGGCTTGGCTGTACGTGAAAATCATTAAAAATAAACAGTAACGCTTTTTTATAAGTCCATGTGCCAAAGTAAAGACATAAAATGTCAAAAAATAATTAAAATAAATAAGTAAAAAAATATAATGATAAAACTCGGCCCTTCGGACCTCGCAAGGAGCTCCGCCCCCCAGTTGCTTTCCGCTTTGAGCCAGTGGCTAAAAATGCTAAAACATGGAACATGCTTTCTCCCAGCTTTATGTGCTCTGCATTCCTTTTGACGTTATGCAGCAGTTAAACGGTTCTTTGGTGTGGTTAAATCAGTGATCGCATTTCCGAATCCAGGCGTAGACGTATCAATGCAATGACGAGTACCTACATAGACCCGAAGACGTAGAAGCAGTGCAATCTGGTCCAGGACACAACATCGTCAGTGAACGGCTGGAGTAAGACTGATATTTATGTAAATGAGGAATCTTACAGCTGGACCCTTAAAAATAAATTGAATGTTTAGTTACGATTTTCATCACACTAGCCTATTTCTGAAATGGTAGGTAGCACAGTTTTGTGCCTAAGAAATTTTTTCAGTTTTTTTCAAAATTATATTTAACAATAACAATGCTTTGCATTAACTTTTGCTGTTGTGTGCCTTTTTGTTTATCATATTTGTATGCGATAAAATGCTGTCCTTTAGTGCCAAAAGACCTTTTTTGGTATTTGTTGTTTTGGCGAAATTCCCAATTTTTAAAACTTTTGATACACAGTTTGCCATTCGGAAATTTATTGATGTATTTATTTTATTTGTTTATCAAACGGTTACCCAATTACATTTGAAAAATACACAATCAGTCACAGTTATAATTAGTTAATCTAATGCGATAGAAAATTTCAAAATAAATATTAGATTGGTCTTAATAAAAAAAGGAAATAATGTTACATTTATACCAACAGGTGAACTCATAATAATTAATCACAAATACACCGTTTTATGGTATATATAGGTGAGTTGAAAATGTCAATATCGGGATTTGTCTGAAGGAGACAATTCGCATTGCGTGAATCTGGATAGTAGTCGATGATACAGGTAACTTGTGGGCGAAAAGTCGATCGAGAAAAGTGTAGTGGATTTATATACATTTGGCTAGGAGTCGGGATACCTAGCGGAATGTTGCGAGCCGAGTTATTGAGATGATTATGCGGGCTTGACTCTTTAAAGTGTTCGGGCGAGAGGTACAAGAAAGTACCGTTGTTTTTTCGCATGTCGTTATATTTCGCTTGGTACGAAATATATGACTCTTGTAACGAGTCTGTGCCCGGTCGAACTTCATTGCGTGAGTCTAAATGTGACTCTCTCGCGGGGGAATATTGGTATTCTGGCTCTAATCGAGAGCTCTCATTATAATATGAGGTAGTTTTTTTGGGGTACTGAAAAGTACCTTTATTTCCGTGCAGTTCATGCACTTGTTGAGGCTGATAAGCACTCGCGTCAGTCGCATACCCGATAGGTAGCTGTGGAGGAATTTCTGTTTTAGCAGTGAGACTGCACGGACTCGTCTAGAAGGCGAAAGGAAGGGATTCGCTCCATCTAGGAAGTTTTGCCTTCTAAATTCTATAAAAGAACGAGGCTTGGCGGGGACTCGCTTCCAGCAGGAGCTAGAGGGTCCTCCGCTTGTTCTTATAAGAACAGTTATAACGGGGACTCGCTTCCAACAATTAATTGTCAGAGGGTCCTCCGGGCTGTAAAAAGTACAGTAGGTACCTCTAGTGCGGACCTGTGGAGCTACCAAGTTAATTTTGGAGAGAAGGCAAGAGCAGTTTAGCTGAACATGTAACAATTTGCACAGAAATGACAACCAGGAAGGGAAACAGGTTACATCTCTCCAGTAGCGAAGGATAGTCGAAATCAGTGGAGGGGATACCCACCTTATACTCTATGTACCTCAGGAACACTCCTAGGACTCGTTCGAGCTGATCAATAAGCACGTTGTAGTATGGAGACCAGGCAACTGTAGCGTCTACTCAAAGAGAGGCAAAACCAGTTGCTTATATATAGCATTTTTCAGTCAAATGAATCCTTTTTTCTATCAAATTAATGAAACTTCGTAACTACCTACCAAATGTACCAGTCAAATGAAAGCTCTTTTCAGCCAAATAAAATTTTTTTTCAAACCAATGGAACCTCATTTCAATCAAATGGAACTTCTTCGAATCATCCGAAGAAAAATTACATTTTATTTCAGATTTTTGCTAAACAAGTTAATACGGAGGCACTACAAATTAATTTAGTGAAGCGGGTGTCCAGAAGCTGCGGCAGCAGTTTCATCATCATGTTGTCACGAAGTTGGAGCAGCCTGTCGCGGTGATGAGCAATATGGTGGACCGAAAAGTTTCATATAAATGAAATGAGGTTTCATTTGTTTGAAAAAAAGTTTCATTTGGTTGAAAAAAAAAAAGTTTCGTTTGGTTGTAAAGAGGTTTTCAATTGATTGGTGCATGGTTTCATTTGGAATGTACGAGGTTTAATTTGATTGGACCAAGGTTTTATTTGGTCTGTAAGTTTCATTTGATGGAAAGAAGGTTTAATTTGACTGAAAAATGCTATATTAAAAAATCGATGGGATACTGGAGAATTCTCTTGTGTTCCTTCCAAGGAAACCAAGAGACTGCCGGATCAGCTGTGAGGAGACTGGCCTCAGCAGTGACCCCTCCTCGAAACGCCGACCGACCGAGGATTTATAAGACCCACGAGCGCCGAAATCCGGCATCTTTTGTCACTGGATTGTCAACGCTTGGTAAAGATTGGCCCTCGTTATCCTGTACCGTGAGTTGGAACCGGGACGAATAGCTACCGACTCGTCGACGACAGTGCCGTCATGGAAGCCCTCTTCTCAGTGCCTCTCTGCCGCTAGAAGACACGTAGACCTTCCTGGAGCCTATTTCATAAAACAAAAAGTTACAGGTGTACAAGTTAACAAGTACAGGTACTTGTAATGCACGGTAAACTAGAACAAGTGTCTCACCAAAACAAAGAGTACAAGTGTAGTTAAGTTACACTTGTAGAAGCTAAGTTTACAAGTGTAGCAGAAAAGAAAATTGGCGTGTGGGGACAATCGAAATGAACAACGTCAAGTGGGATGCCGAAATTGAAGATCCGTCAGCGAATCATAATATAAAAACGGTGTTAAGTTCACGATAGGATGTTTATCGTACATGGCAAGTTGTAATGATTGGAAGACAGACAAATTATAAATTGAAAAGCGGAGAAAGTGTGTATTTGATTTCAATTTATTCTGATGGCTGGCATAATCGGATTTTTCTCCTTCATTCAGCGGAAATGATTAATCAGTTCATCAAGTCTCAAAGCTGCTGGGTTAGGAATGTCGGAATGTCATCTGTAACTTCGAGATGATCTTCACACTTCACTTTGTTCTACAATGATGGGGAGATCCTCAAAACCCGATCAGGAAAAACTGCACAGGGTCACGCACCTTTTGAATCTTTCAAGGGTCTCGGAGAACATCCTAAATCTCTCGTCAAACTCAAAAATACCCACGAAATGAGCGTTTATTCGTGGCCGAAAACATCTTTGGCGTCTTCTATGCTGAATGCTTCTTGCCTGTATTCATCAGCAGAAGATGATTCCCACATATTAAACACCGAAAAATTGTCAACTCACAATGCTGGAAAATAACAAGTTTACAGGTGAATGGACTTAGGTTAAAAATCGGCCATTTTTTACAACTGTAAAACAGTGACTTATTCAAAATGATGGGGAAACACTTGTAACTTGTCCAAATTCGCCTGTACACTTGTTAATTTTCACAGTGCATTACAAGTCTACGCTTTACCTTTCAAAAACCTCCTCCACCTACCTTTATGAAGTGCTTGCACACTCTTTTTTACAACTTGTACATAAAATTGGCTTGTAACTTGTCACTTGTTGCTTTATGAAATAGGCCCCAGATCCGAGAACCCAGGAACAATGAGGAGAGACTTATGGGTGAATTAGGTTTTAAAAATATTGTATCACTAATGGGGGAAAATTTATCACTCTCTTTGTTTAATATCAACTCTTCCCTAAATTCCTAATCTAGCTCTAAATTGGGCACTGACAAGACCTCATGGCTATGTTGGTGATGCTATCAATGTGGTCAATAAAAGTCATTTTTGTGTCGAATCGAACTCCCAAGTCGAGAATCTGATGCACCCTGCTGGAGAGGAAGACCATTAATATGGTAATCATGGGCTATTGGAGAGCAAATACGGTAGAATGTGGCTACAGAGCAATTATTCTCGTTTAAAAACATACTATTCACAATACACCACTGACCAAGAGCATCCAAGCAACCCTGCAACCGTTCGCAGTCGTTCACTGAGGTGAGCTCACTAAAGATTTTGCAATCATCCGCAAACAGCAAGCATTTCACCTCGGAGAAGAGCCTTGTAATGCCTTTTATCGCCAGAAGGAACAAAGAGGCCCAATATGGGATCCCTGGGAAACACCTGAGGAGGCATGAAAGGGTCTGGAAGTAGCATTCTTGACAAGGAACACAAATTTCAGGAACAACATCAAATCAACGGATACAACATCAAATCAAAAGGTATCTCAGAGATAATCGCTGGTTTAGAACCCGTCCCAAGTTCTTATCAATTAACAATAAGTGGTATCAAATTTAGTGAAGTCAACTACAAAACGGATCACCTACATTCGACTTACGTGCAGTCGATTGCCTGACTTTTCATTGCTTCTAGTTTCTTCTCATATTTAAGGATTTCCAGCTGCAACACAGCATTGTTGTATCCAAGTTTGGCATTCCGATCTACGAGACTTGCAACTGCGCTCTAGAAACCAACAATGGCACAATACAATACTTTTGAAAGATATACAGCTTTTTTAAGTCAAATTCACTCTATTACAAGTCAGATTCACCCTTTTACAAATCAGACTCACCCTTAAAGACGTTTGCCAAACGATGGCGTTGGACAAACGACAGTTTGTTAAAAGACCTTCGTCACACGACGTTTGCCAAAGAATCCGTTTTCCCAACTTTGTCCTAAGCTAGCGGTCGGCTTGAAGAAGCCATCACGCACACGTTTAGCTGGAGAAATCCGAAAGATCGAAACAAAGCAACCAAACTTGTACCGCGAATGAAAGTGGGGTCTGTAAACGAGTGTTTGGATCAAAGACTTTGTGTCATACGACTTTTTGTCAAGGATTTATGTCCACAGACTTTTGTCAAGACATTTCGTCATACATTTGTCAAAGAATCCGTTTACTCAAACATAGCCGCAAGGCATAGTTATCTTTTGGTGTCAAACTTTGGTAACATCGTTTTCGTCATATGGTGACTCACCAGCAACGCGAAGAAGCGTTGAAACGATTTGGATTAAGCTACACAAGCTTTTTGCAGAAAAACAGATTTTCCGAAAGAATCCTTTTACTCAACTTTGACAAACGTCGTGTGACGAAGGTCTCTTGACAAACCGTTGTTTAATGAGATGTCGTTTGACTAAAGCCGACGTTTGACAAATAAAACGTCTTTGATCCAAACACTCTTCGGTAAAGGTGTTTTTCAGCAAATTAACCGTCTTTGAGCAATTCGAGAAATTCGTTGAAGGGTAAATAAATAGGAGGAAGGAATGAATGGTATTCCTGCTGCCACATGCAACATGCCTGATGCGCACGATTCAGTTGGCCATAAAATCAAGGCTCAGCAAGAGGAGAGTTGGGGAATTTCAACTATAAGTAACACCGATTGTTCAAATTATGTTGTTGACGTACTTTTGAAATTTCCCCAGCCATCGATTTAACGGTTTTTTTTACTCTAATATTCTTTTGCCTACGATTTTTCTCTTTTAATTTTTGATATAAGTATATACTCTATATATATATATATATATATATATCCCCTATATTTCTACCTGTCCAGATAGATGCTTCTGAAACAACAACCTCGTCGGAGGGCTCAGTCTATTGAAAAAGCGTGTCAAGCAGAACGTCCAGCTCTGTCAGTTTTATCATTGGTTTTCTAATATATATATATATATATATATATATATATATATATTCCCCCTCCCACTGATAGATTGCTCCAGCAATCAGTAAGAGCACATAGCCATACTTGGAGCAAATCGACCACCTGGCCTCAATTGAAACGATCAACTCAATGGTATTGAACATTGCAATAATTAATAATCATTTCAGCCAGCGTCTCAGCCTTGCATACTACTTTCCCAAGCAACCAGGCACGCAAGAAAACATTTACTCCTTCTTCTATATCTGTGACCAAGATTTTGATCGAAATATCAGATTTTTCTTTAGTATTTTATCTGTGGCATTTCTTTCCTAAATTAATCATTCGTATTAAGTTCAGAAGACCCATCAACTTTTATATAATATATTACCTAATATATTATTACACCTATTTTGTCGTATTAATGTATTCAGTTCCTTTTCTTTGCCTTTCAACGCATTTCTCACATTGATCTGATTTATAAAAGGTTGGATTTAACTTGTAATTGCTATACGAATGTGATTTATAGCATTTTCAAATTGAATTCGTCCTTTTATAAAATGAATTCGTCCTTTTACGAAATGAATTTGTCCTTTTACAAAATGAATTCGTCCTCCATAAAGAGGAAACGATTCTTGAAGGTATCCTAGTAACGGCAGTGTCTGGGGCAAGGGAAAACGGTGGTGGTCGAAATGCAGTCTTTATGCAAGTGCGTGAAAATCTTCTCCCCTACCATCTACGCAAATCGGGCACAAATTACTGTAGGCACCAACTTTGTAATACCTACATATGATTTTCCTCATGCCTAAAGCAGCGTCAGGGCAGCCTCTGCATTGAGGGAAAAAACGCTCCAAATTATTACACGGAGGTTTATTATTTCTGTATTGTACAGCTCTTCTACGCAGAACTCTTGTCTATATTATTAAATGAATCATTAGGTAGGTTAGGTAATGTGTCTGCATAGGTGTAGACGCCTACTGAATAGAAATGAATGAAATTGAAAAACACACCTAAACTTTCTATACACGAGCTGTGATGATGCAGTGCCGTGAATTGGCGGAACAGCGGAGTTACCTTAAAAGTTTCGAGATCTCAATTTTTCAATATTTCAGCCATTGATTAATCCCCTTTA
The DNA here is from genome assembly GCA_030762985.1 of Adelphocoris suturalis. Lineage (NCBI taxonomy): Eukaryota > Metazoa > Arthropoda > Insecta > Hemiptera > Miridae > Adelphocoris > Adelphocoris suturalis. The sequence goes on along the minus strand of CM061042.1, from coordinate 44,347,198 downwards.
TGGTTGATCAAAATTCATGCCGATGTTACTGGCACATCCCCTGCCAATGCATGATTTTTCGGCCAAATTTCACATAATTTGGGCCAGTAGTTTTGGAGAAAAACTCTGGACAATGGGGCAAGAGTTTTTTTTTTTTTTTTTTTTTTTTTTTTTTTTTTTTAAGATTCTATGAACTAACAAATAATTTTGAGGGGGGGGGGGGGGGGGGGGGGGGGGGGGGGGGTTACTTTTACTTTTAAACCAAAACTTGCTTGCATTGCATGAATTTCTTGCAAACTTTTTGCAAATTTCTTGTGTCAATTCCTTGTATACGTTGTAAATTTCTTCATTACATCTTTATTAACTATGCAAACCAATGCAATAATAACTATGAAACTCATGTAATCGAGGCATTGATAGGATAGAAGGTTACAAAAGTTACTTTCACATGAATCGAGACGTAATCCATTTCACTGGTGTAGGTACCTACTTTTCATCGACAGGTTTATTGAATATTTACCCTTTCTAGCAGTACACCTTTCTTGATGGATGCAAAATAGACGCGAACTTCAGCTATGTGCTTCAGTAGCTCATCGATAACCTGTAAATGTCAGGATCAGACATGCAAATGAATAATTGGAAGTTCACTTAAAGGATAGTGAATGACCTCGTTCACTTTCTGTCTAGAACTGATCTGTGGAGTGGTTCGGAGCAGGGTTACCAGTTTTTATGGAGAAAGAACTGTACATTGGGGAAAGTAGCTATAGACTAAAAATACATATTAAAAGATCATACAGTCATAAATTCCATGCATTCACAATATTATTGTTATTCATTTTCTCGATGAAACCATATTCCTGCCAAATGAGACCTGATATTTACCTATATTACCCATAACATGTTACAATAAATACCGTTTGCCGATTATAATGGGTAGATTCATATGAGCTTTGACAAATTTTGAGTTGAACTAAGCACTCAATTCTCAATCATATTCGAGATGGGTATATAAAATTTGTAAAAGAGTTCCTCAAAGAAACCACGTTAGTTGCATTAAAACCATGTTTCTCCACCTTTAACTCAACCAAGTTTGATTTTCGAGCATATTTTAGGAATCAGTGTTAAATTTTCTAAAATAATTATGTCTTTTGATTCTCTAAATATGACATCAGCATAAACATGAACTGTTTTGAATAATAAAAACTGTGACGTATAGGAGTAGTTACTCCTTCTCGATTATTGAATACGCTGCATCTGAGGATATGCCTGACGGTTTTTACAACGGAAAGACATACCTGACGTTGGGTATACAACATGGCCCGCTGTAGGCGCCCCTACCGAGCTGAATTGTAACTACGTTCTCCCATTGTCTTATCGCCCGAATAGGTCCCGTTGAATAAAACGCTGCAAATTATTACACAAAGGTTTATTATTTATGTATTAGACAGCCCTTCTACGTAGATCTCTGGTCCATAATTATTAAACGCCGCTTATAGTATATTTAGTACCTATCGGAACTCGGAGCTTCGGACCTCACAAATGGGTTCAATCCATTACAGCAGCGGAATCTCACAATTTTACGCTTTTTAATATAGTTGATAAACAAAACAATTTATTACCAAGTCATCTTTCCAACACATAAAAGTGTTACCTATACTGTATATTGATATCATCTAATTGGTCAAATTTCAAAAAACGTGCTGACAAAATCACTGAAAATGGCTAAGAATTGTTAAATTGATATTTTTTAGCATAAGATTGGTCAAATAAAGTTTATCAAATATGAAATAGAACATTCAAAAATTTATGTACAAAATTATGCTACAAACTTGAACTTCATAAAATTTTGTTTTAAAAAATCTATAAAATTGCAAAAAGTAGCCTAAATTCCAAATCTCTTTTTGAATAGAAGAGTATCATTTAGAATACTTTTTTTTCCATAAAATTAATAGCTAACATTTTCTTTTCACTCATAAATCTCCAATTTCTATACAACTTGAAATATACTCGTACAAAAAAAGACACTTTTTCACCTATTTTTGGCTCATAGCACCCATGAGAGTGGAGCGATCGAGCTGGCGAGAAGTTAGGACCAACTAGACTCCAAGAGGAGTCTATGTGCGAAAGAAAAGATTTTTTAAGTCAATTCTAAGGCCTTTTATGGCCCGGACGGCGGACGGCGAACGGCGGACGGACATTTCAAATTTGGATTCTACGCACCTTGAAACGTAAAGTGACAAAGTTTGAGGGGGGGTTATAAAAATTTTTTTCTATACGATCACATAGGCTTATTATTGGAAATAATAAACCAAAATGGCGCCTCAGTTTTTATTAATTCGTGTCCGCTGCTAAAATATAGATAGTTGGACAAATAGATCAGAACGATTTGTGTAGTTTTGGGGTTTGGAACGCTCTCCCGTTGTCTTTTCGTGCGTCCCCTTCCATTGTCTTGTGAAAGACATATAATACCTCTGGGTGTATCAGGTTAATCGCCTCTCACCTTTGAAGGAGGAAATCTCTCTTTCCGTAGCTCCCGTGGTTATAAAACTTGGTAGATAAATTTTAGCTGGGATGTGAAAAAACGTGGTCTCAGTTGCTGCAAGGTAAGAGAAAGTGAATGAAGTTTCATCATGCCCGCGATGATTTTCAGCTTGACGAGACCACACAACGTCCCACATGAAAAGGCGCGTAGTTTTAAAATAAAAATCGCTAGCAATTTCATCAAAATCGGATGAAAACTGTGGAAATTGAGGTCATTACAGGTATTTCACATTGGCGCTTGCGCAGCAGCTATTAATGATACAATCGTGTTGAAATTGATATGAGATAATCAAGTCATCTTCTTCCAACTATCATCCGAATTTGAGCGAAATCGAACGACTAGGGCGTGAGAAAATGATGCTTGGTAGGATTTACGTTTGCGCATGCGCAGAGTGGGGTATTGAGTCAATTACAATGAAATTGATAGGGAACCGTCTACTCCCTAGCCACACATCCCCTGAAAACTTCATCCAAATCGGAAGAAAAATGTGGAAAATAAGCTTGTTACAAGGATTTGCGGACACACGACAGACACATACACACACAGACAGACAGACACGGAACCAAAGTTGTTCAGAATTTTCTAAAACGTAAAATACGAGTGAACATTTTGATTTTGAAGACCAAAATTTTTTTTCTTCCGGAAGTGAAAACAATGCTTCCGCTGCCTTTAGGTAGACTCGGAAGCAATATTTCTGGTGCGAGTTATGGGGAAGGTATTTTACCAATAGATATCAGCAGCGATGTATTTTCCAATAATAACTGCTTACCGTGGAGTAAACTATTTCAAGCCTCTTGAGACGACCGCTGAGTCGATCTCTGTCATCGCGGAGTCTCAGAAACTTCTCGCTGAGGCGGCAGGAGATGTCCCGCTGTTTGTAGAACATTTCTCTTACTCTTCTCAACTCGTTGGCCAACGTGTCATCCTGCACTCAAATAACTTCAAAATTAATCAGTAACTAACAATCTACAATTTTATGCAACATCATTGAGCAAAAGTAAGGAGTTTTCATTTTCTTCAATCTTTTAGCGAATTTTCGAGAAAGATGAAGCTATTGCAATGGCTCCAAAAATTTTAAAATCAAAATTTTCGAAAATTGTCTTCATTGAAATCAGTTTTGAGACATTCTGAAACGGATCCTAGATTTTTAACTTTTTTTTCACACACACACACGCGCGCGCACACACACGCACACACACACACACACACACACACACACACACACACACACACACACACACACACACACACACACACACACACACACACACATATATATATATATATATATATATATATATATATATGTGCATATGTATATGTATATATGTGTGAGTGTGTCCTTCCAGACGACAACCCTCCTTAGGATTCTCCTTAGGAACTCTTCTTTGGAGTCCAAGTAATAGCACAATTGTTTTCAGGTTGCCTAGTGGTGTAATTTGTACAAATACTATCAAAAAACTGTAAAAAAAATCGTCAAAAATCTGTGAAAAACCACGTTTTTTGGCAGTTTTTAGGCAAAAGACACGTTAAGAAGGCATTTCAAACCCATAATATGTGGTTAAGGCGTGTTCGACTTTGATATTTTTTGGCAGTGTTATAAATGGTTATCGTTATTATAAAAAGGATTTTTTTATCGATTCGGAATTTGATCTAATAAATTGATACCTACTCTAACAATCGGAAAAATAAAAAATCGATTTTTCAAAATACCCGTTTTATACTGTATTATGTAAAACGTACATTTTCAAGTATCTAATACTTTACATATTGTAAACTTCATATTTGCTAATAAATGGCTTTTATTAAAATTTAAAAAAAATTACTATTGTAATTTGCCTTATTTGAATAAGTTTTCATGATTTTTAGGGCCATAGTCAACGCAATGGGTGATACAAATTGCTTACAAACCATTAATTTCTATTTGAGATACTCACTACTTGAAATTTTCAAAATACTAAACTCAAATAAGCAGAAGAAAACTGTAATTCCTATAAATACCTATGAATGTGTCTAGCGTACCTACTTACATCATCGTAGTCAGATTCTATGTATTCCTTGGTTTGAGTGGTGCAGGAGGAGGTTTCCTTTATGGTTGCCCGGATCTCTTGCACGTAGGACCACCTTTGCTCTTCATAATACTCTCTTTCTTGTTTTAGCTGTCCTAGAAAAACCATGAAATTATCACCTATTCAAAGGAGAATGACAATTATGCAATCCGGGGTGGGGCATAAAGGACGGACTTTTTAGATTCACGCCATTTTTAGCCATCCGGGGATGGCTATTTAGACGGCTTCGAAATTTTAAAAATTGGTTTGAAGGGTCGGGGACCCTCTACGAATCTGTTTCATTCATCAAAGAACACAATCCTAGATTTTAACGTCGCATATATATGCAGGCATACAGGGTATCCCAGAATTGATGAGCCAAACTTCAAGGATCGATTCTAGAGCTCATTTCCGACAAAAAGTACCTACCTCATAGAGATTTTTTTTTTTTTTTTTCCGCTTAGTTTTCGAGTACTTAATTCAGTTTTTGAGATTTTTTTCGCGGTTTCGACCTTGAGTCACTAAAACAGCAATAACTACAATAATTAAAACAGTGAGTTTAAATTTGAGGATACTGTTGGAAACAGCGTTAAATTTCCTTCCTACCTAATGCCAAATCAAAATTTTTTTAATAGGATTCATTTGGTGAAAAAACTGCCTGAATATGAAATTTTCACGAGTTTGAGAAATTCTGATTTTTTAATCCGGCTGTAACTGTCCTATTTCTGTACTGTTTTTCGGGTACCTCATCTGTAAAAACTGGCCCAAGATCTCAGCTTTCCAGCGGTATAATTAATTTTTATTTTACTTTACTAATTAGGGGATAAAAGCATGCTTTTATGTTGAACAACGTGTTTTTTTTTTCCTATGAAATCGAGGGTTTTTATGAAAAATTAACCTTAAAGAAAAAAATCCAGCTTGGGGCCGGTTTCTACGTATTTTTTTACGCTGAATCGAATGGTAACACTTGGAGATCTCTCCAACCCTGTTATAACAGAGATTTACACATTAACTCACGAATTTCCAGTACATTTGTTATGCTCAATTTTATGTGTTTTAAAGGGTAAAACTAGTCAATTAAAATGTAAAACTAAGGAGTGCAGAACTAATCCTAGAGCTCGTTGACCAGCACTTTTTTAGCTCTTTAAATTGGTCAAATTTCAAAAATTGTGTTGAAAATTGAAAAAAACGGCTTAAAATCGTAACATTTATAATTTTTAGCAGAATGTTGCACAAATAAAGTTTTTTCAAATTAAAATAGAACATTAAAAAATGTATGTACAAAATTAGGCTGAAAATTTTACTTAAATTTCATTAAAATTTGCTATAAAATCGATAAAAACTGCAAATAAAGCTAAAAGTTGCAGCCATGCAGCATGATCGTATGAGCGAATTTTCGTAAATTATCGAACTATTTTGTTACATTGTTTTGAAAATTGACGACTATGAGAGATAAGAAATAGTTTATTACAAATTTTATGGCAAAAAACTCATTCTAAATAATTGCTTTTTAAAAAGAGATCTTGATTTTTAACTTTTTTTGCCGTTTGGACCGATTTTTTAGCAAATTCTAATGAAATTTAAGTCAGTTTTCCAGAAAAATTGTGTACATCAATTTCTCGATGTTCAATTTTATAGTTGATAACCTTTATATGAGCAATATTCTGCTAAAAAGTATAAAATTATCAGTTTTTGCCATTTTTTGCTATTTCAAGTTATTTTTTGGCACTTTTTTTAAAATTTGATCAATTCAATGTGCTCAAAAAATGGTGGCCTACGAACTCGTCCTTTCGTTTAGAAAGCTTGATTTTTTGGAGCAAGAACGGAATTTCTATCTCAATCCTAAGGAGTCTTATCGTCTGGAAGGACGTGTATATATATATATATATATATATATATATATATATATATATATATATATATATATTTATATATATATATATATATAAAAGCGGTAAACTCTAGGATTCGTTTCAGAGTGAGTCAAAACGGATTTCAATGAAGAAATTTTTGGAAAATTTCGATTTTAAAATTTTTGGAGCCATTGCGATAGCTCCAGTTTCTACGAAAACTCACTAAAATCCAAAATCTTTTTTTGATTTGTATTTTTTGTCATAAAAATAATTGTTGAATATTTATTTGCACTCAAAAATCTCAAATTTCAAAGCAATTTAACAATTATATAATTATATTATATTATAACTTAAGAAAATTCCCTCATACTATCATGCTTTATGACTGGAACTTTTTTTTCTATATCTATTCAAAAGTTGGTTCTGCTTACGTAAAATGCGTGTTTTTGAAAGTTACTCACGGTTGGTGTTTTTCACCTTCTTCTCCATATCCCTCACTTCTCTCCTCAGTCTTTCGTTTTCCAGCTGCAGCTCAACCAGTTTCCGGGCAGTGGTTTGCGTTTCTGGAAATCATTAGGAAAACGAAAAGAAGCAAAGAGCCCGTAAATTATGCCAGTAAATTTTGTAGCCAATCAAAGCCATGCAGTCGGGTCGTTTTTAAAGGGTAAGCTTTCTAAATGAAGGAGGTTTCCCAAAATAGGTAGGTAAAATTTGCTGTTCGATTTTTCATGTCTCAGACCTTAAAAACGGTCAGGCATCTATCTGATAGGCAATTTAATGCTCTTTCCAACGGCATGGGGACACCCCATGTATATGTTACATGTTACATGATGGTATATGTATGGTATAAGGTATGGCGATTCGGGATCTTGGAGTCAGGTTAGACGGCGGCTTCTCTTTGGGCTTCACATAGATGACATCACATCACGTGCGATGAGAATTCTTGGATTCATTAAGCGCTACACCAGAGAATTCAAAAGCATATCTACCCTTAAGGTACTTTATTGTGGGACGCCACCTCAGGCGCCGACTTGGGGAAAACGCAAGAGGGTTGCGAGGTCGTCAGAGACGGACCCCCGTGAACGGGCGGGGGAGGCCGAGCATCCTCGGGCGATTCCGCCTGAAGCGACGGCACCCTCCACCCCTTCCCGAGGCCGGCCGGAGTTGGCCGAGCGCCCCGGTGAGGTGGGGGGTGAAGCTATGTAAATAACGACGCCACCCCCTCCAGGTTGGTCCGAATCCGAGTCCAAGTTGGAAGTTACCCCTAGCCAAGTTTTTACGAAGAGTCTCGTGTGTTTCCTGGCCTAGTATTTACGCCACCCACTGTGTTCCCTGTGAACTGTTACTCCCTCGCGAACAACTACTGTTCCCGCCGCTCCTCCACAAGTTCCGCGAAAGCAGAAGAGCGAGTGTTCCCCCTATTAATAGAGAGAGACTGACAAGTGTTCCTTACCCTATTCGTGATCTCAAGCAACTGGAATTCTACGAACTGGTAACATTATCCTATTGCTTTGTATCTGTTGAATGTTCCTTGTTGTCCATTCCGTAAGACTGGAAGTTCATCTCGTTGGAAGTCTGCCAGTAACGTAGTGGTTACGAACACCTCAATGCTACAAATTTTTATTAACAGAAAACATTCATTCATTACAAATCTTCGATTGTAATTAGGTATCCTGTATCTTACGAAAAGCTTCCCATTTTCATCAACTTAAAGTTCACTTCTGTACAATTATTTTCGTATAATTCATCAATAACATCCTGGACTAGAATTTGAATTTAAAGTCTTTTAATAAATCTTGTGTTCTATGTCTGTGTATTTTAGTCATATCCCGTGATTCCCTACACTGGTAAAATTCATCTAGATTTTCTCATGATCAATACTTATCATTATTTATCAGATTAAACATTTTCTTCAGTCCAAGTCAAATCGTCCGTTCTAATAAATTAGGATCAGGTACTTCAAGAAGGTACCAAAGGAACCTGCTTGAAGTGGAGTTGATCCAAAACTCCTTGGTGTATTTGTAAGCACTTTCGATCGTAGAGAAGCTTCACTTCTCCAATGATTCGGCCCACCGCTTAGCAACACCCTACCAACGATCGACCCCCCTCAATTAATTGAGGGGAAGCTTACATTATGTTTCCTTGGTGAGGCCTATATTGGAATATGCGGCGGTGATATGGAACCCATACTACGCTGTACATCGTGAGCAGATCGAGAGGGTGCAGCGCGTCTTCTTGAGATATGTGAGTTTTAAGTTGGGTCTGCGAGCGGAGGATGTTGTTTACGAGAACATTGAGAAACTAATTGGCATCCCTTCGCTTCGTTCTCGTCGATTCATAATAGACATGTGTTTTATCTACAAACTGCTTAATGGAGTGATAGACTGCCCATCTCTTCTTAAGGAAGTGGGAACGTCAACACCCCAGCGTAGCAGTCGTAACCCTCCTTTACTTTATATGCCGTTTGCTGCGACCAACTACCTAATGAATCGACCTGTTTTGCCCGCCTTGCCAGAGAATTGAATCTAGTCATTCAAACATATCCTTCCGTATAATAAAAGTATATTTATAGGAATCTTACTCTGAATTTCTTCATTGGATTTGCTGCTCCTCCCGTCCCAGAATCTCTGCACGTAGGTGCTCTGGGGGATCGGGATCGCTGGCGCGGGCTCAGCGACTGACGGGGAAGATCCTGCCAGCTCCAGTCGGATGTCCAGACTGTCCGCAGAGCTTCGCTTGAGTTTGGGCGGCACGACGTTCACGCTGGCCGCCGTTTCGCGGGAAGAGCTCACCTTCGGCATCCGCGTTCTTTTCCGTTTTCTGAAAACATGCCTGTTTCACAGGTTAGTGGATGAATCGAGGCTAAAATAAATTCTACCGGGGATTGGCTAGATTGATAGGTAGACAGATAAACAGCTTATTTCGCAATAAAATTAAATACATTACACAATATGATCAATAAATTTATATAGTACAGGGTGTCTCCGAAACAGGTATCTTCTTCCTACCCAAAGAAGGAATCGGTTCTACAACTAATTTGCAGTTTTTCCTAATTCTTCCTAGAGATTTTTTTTCATTTTTTTTTTTTTTTTAATTATTATTTTATTTTATTTTATTTATTTTTTTTTTACGCTTAGTTTTCGAGTAATTCAATATTCAAGATTTAGCGAATTTTCGTAGAAAATGAAACTAGCGCAATGGCTCCAAAAATTTTAGAATAAAAATCATCAGAAACGCTTGCATACGAGTCTGCAACACATTGGGACATTTTATGTACCTATGTGTTGTGGACACTCGTATGTGTTGCATCAGAAATTAACAAGCGGTTGCAATCATGTTCACAATATCAATTATTGAGAACATCGTGTGTAAACAATTATTCATATATAACCATGCTCATAACTCAGCTTGTTGGCCACGTACTTCGCAGTAGTTAACATAATATGGTTGGATAAATCGAGAGGTCAACGAATTTTGTGGGATGAAAAACGATGAAGTACCATTTCCCTAGCAACGACTCAGTTGTAAGCGGAAATTATCAGAAAACCAACTGTAACGCTTTTTTTTAACGCTTTTTTCGTTTATTTGCCAAAGTAAAGACATACAATGTCAAAAATTTTCGAAAATTTCCTTCATTGAAATCCGTTTTGTTACATTCTGAAAAACGATTCCTAGATTTTTACACTTTTTTCATATATATATATATAATTTGGTATTTGGTTGACTAGTGATATATATCTATATTCGGGAGGTTGAATGACCAGTCTAGTCTTGAGTTTTTTAGTTATTTAATCACGACGTTTCACCCCAGGAGCTGGGTCCTATTCATGTGAATGATTGATGATGTACTGGATCTTCGAAGTCAGATGTAAAGACTTATGAGAAGTAGTGAACACACGTGTTGTTGGTGAAGCCAGTTAACACAATGATTGTATGTTTCACGCCTTCCCGATGTTCCTAGACCCTGCTTGCTTGGATCCAATGTCTTCCCGATGTACCAGTTAATTTACTAACTAATCTCTTCTCAAAGGTCAGGCGATAAGGGACGGATATAGCAATTGCAAAGGCAGGCCATTCGTTTTTTGTTCAGTCACAATGGAAGTGCCGACCAGCATATTCGACCTTTACGTGAAGACCCGTGATTTAGACTTTTGTGTACGTTTCTTCCAGAATTTCTTTTCTTTAATTCTTTATTTCCTTCTTTTTTTCTAAATGATATAATTTCTTCCCACAGCTTGAAATTGTCACCAATTCTACGTGAAAATGTTATCTAAGTAATAAGGAATGCCTAGAAACATCGGGCGGGCGTGAAACAGTCGCGAAAGTCGTGAAACAGACGGGGGGGGGGGGGGGGGGTTTATAACGGAAAAGTACCGAAAAAGTTACTTAAATTTCATTAACATGTGCTAAAGAATCTATTATAACTGCACAACAGTTAAAAATCCAACATCTCTTTTTGAATCGCAGAATTTCATTTAGAACGAGTCTTTTTTGCCATAGTAGTAGTAGGAATATCCTAGGATACGGCAGGTTCAAGAACCGAGAAAGGGGAAATATACATCCATCACTGTCTTGCCTGTGGATAATAAAAAAATTAAAGCTTAATTCTGAAATTCGACGAATTTTTATCCGGTAACCCACCATTACCACATTGGCAGACTCAGATATTTGGGTTCAGAAATAATAACCCATTAACGTGAGCAAAATCTTACACCTTTGTCCCCCCGGTGAAATTATAGTGTAATTTTATCAAATTTGATGAATCTCAATTCGGTCACCCATCACAGCCTTTACTCGGGCGCACTTATTTTTGTATCAATCATCAATATTTTAACCCATCTAAGTGATTCTTATTTGCCGACTATTTTCCCCCAATTAAATTATATCGCAATTTTGTCAAATTTGATGAATTTTAGATTGGTACCTACCTCTACCTACCAGGCAGACCCTCCTTTCCGAACTACTAACTAGGTAGTTAACATTTTCTTTTCCCTCAAAGTCCTTAATTTTCAAATCAATGTAACATAATAAAGTAGGTACGATAAATTACGAAAATTCGCTCATACAATCATGCTGCATGGCTGGAACTTTTTTCGTGTTTTCGACCTTATATCACTAAAATTACCATCACTCCATCAAATGACAGTGAAAATTGAAAAATGAGTTCTCGTTTGGAAAGAGACCCATCTTCCTGATACAAATTCAACATTTTTCTAAAGAAAAATCCGGCTGAAAATTGAAACTTGACAAATTTTAAGAAATCTGTCAAAATTCGGAACGCCATAGCTCGGAAGTCTTCTATCGGATTTTACCCCCCGGGACGGAAAAACAACGCCGAAATCACGCTTTTCCAACGGTGTGGTTAATTTTATTTTTACTCGCTAATTAGGCGACTAAACTGTGTTTCAATGTTAAAAAACATAATTTTTTCAATAAAATCGAGGGTTTTCTTGAAAAATCTTCTATGAAAATACGAGTTTGGTGTCGGTTTCTACGTATTTTTTTACGCTGCATCGAATGTTAATACTTGCATATCTCTCGAACCCCGTCATAACCAAGTTTAACACTTTAACCCACAAATTTGAGTTCATTTGGTATGAAAAATATATCATACCAAATTAACTTGAATTTTCAGGGGTTGTGCGGGTTAGCTTCTCGATGGTCCCCTGTGACTTTCATTGCCGTCGCATAAATAGTAGCATGTGCGCATGCGCAAACGTTAATTATAACGTCGATTTCTTTCTACGTATCTATTGGTCCGACCTCGTTCAAGCTCGGTGTATAAGATAGATATATGTTCTAGAAAAAATGCCCTATGAATTATATCGCGATTGGCGGTGTAGTTATTATAGCGCATGCTCGAAACTAAAACTGATTGAAACGGAGAAAGCTCCGTGACTAATGGACCGTTTTTATGAAATTTTCAAGAATTGTGCGGTTTAGGTACTAGACGTTCCCCTATAAATTTCATTGCAGTTGGAGAAATAGTAGTCTGTGCGTATGCGCAAACGTTAATTTCTTATAACGTCGACTTATCAATCATTTCGACTCGTACTTTTTTCTTCAACTAATTCTTTACGTCCATGTTACATCTGTGAGGAAGCTATACTGCCCACTCATCTTGGCAGACGTTTTTCTTTGAAAATTCGCTAAAACCACTTCACAAGCCCAAATTTGTTATTCACTCTTACCTTACCACTCTTCGAGCTTTCGAAGCAATGAGTTGTGTTGTTCTGTCCATTCGTGGCACTAGTATGATTGGTCCGATTTTGGGCAAACCACCTCTCTGGCATTAAAGAACCTCATGAACATCAAGATCGCGTTCCGATTCGAAACACGACCTCGAATTTACAGGATTCAGACGCTGGAAGCTGAATGAGGGTCATAAGGAGAACTTAAATCACAGTTTTGTAGAATCCAGGTGAACTGGTAGCATTTTGTCGCCTTGGAACGCTTTCAAAGACTGACAATACTCGACTGCAGTATCCCACCTCATCACAGTTCTTAATATGTAAGAATATAATTTCAATTCGATTCAATTTTATTGTATAACCCCTAGGTATTACAAGGAGTTCCTTAAATACATATTAAAAAATAGCACATGGTATCTTGCCTTCATTTCTGCCTCAACAAACAATGTTGGACTTTTACGTATGATGTGTCAAATAATTACTTATATAGGTCTACATAATTTACATATAATAAATAAGCACTGCATAGTTAACATAGATCACAATCAATAATGCCAACACTCCACTGCCGAATTTCAATAATAATCCCGAGTCATTGCCAAAATTTCCAAAGCGGTGTTGATGTTCGTTCTATCTCTTGTAGATTTTCATCTTCTTCTTGACCTGTTTTCTGGAAATGTTGGGAAGAGAAAGAGGAGTATTCAGATTAATCTCCACTTCTGACCCAGTGGATGTAGAATCCTCCAACGTACTTCGTCCATAGTGGATGATAAGTTTTTTTCCATCAACCAGTAGTTCATCTCAAGACGCTTTCCGTATTTTCTTGCTTGAAACAACTTGGGCAAGAGATGCCTCCTAAATTCCCGTGTTCGTCTGTTGTAGAGCTCGGATGAATTAAATTGGGATCCCTTGAACTTTCAAATGTTCTGGCGTACTTTGGATTTAGAGAAATTATTAGAAAATGAATGTGAACTGGTCTACTTCTAGAAGGTTGGGTGGTGCCTAAACGTCTTACACCTATAACTTCATAATCCTCAAGAACGCAATTTAATTCCGTTCTAAAAATGTCCATCGCCAGAATATGCATGTTTTCTTTCCCTTCGAACGTTAAGAAGAATAAGAACGTTTCTGTTGTTCGTGTGCCGGTTCTGTTTCTTATTATTTTTCTCAGATAATACTAGATTTTCTTCTATACTGTCAATTCCCTTTTTTCAAACGAGCAAGATAGTTTCTTGGCTGTTAGCAATTTCTTGCGACAGAGCATGCACCTGTGTATTCAAAACATTTGTATGTTCCTTCAAAATGCAGTCGCAGTTTTGAAGTTTGGTTGTGATTACGTCAAGGCATTGAATTACCTGATGTAACTCGGAGGTCGACATTCACGTAGTTGCCATTATTCACAAAAACTGAAACGAAATTCACCATGCAACCCTGCTAAATCAATAATTAATACGGAGCTCGCAAAAAACACGTGCGCTCGGCTCGGCTACCTAACTGGAACTCAAGAATATAATTTCGTTGGCCACTCTTTACTGAAGAAATGTAGGAATCCATGCACGATAGGTGTTGGAAAGCAGGTGGCTGGAAAACTGTGAAGACCTTGAAAACAATCACCAAAACCAATTGTAACTTGAACGAGTAAGTCATTAGAACTTACTTAGTACCCAAAAAAAAGAGACTTGAAAATAAATTTTTGGTTTTTTTTTTTTTGGGGGGTATCTAATTCATCTAAGCAAACTAACGGAATCAGCTGGGTTCCTAGCTTCGATATGGCTAGAATTTCTCAACAGTGATGAAAAATTATATATACCTACAGTGTCTACACCAAGGATAGGTAAAAATCGAGGGGTCAATTCTACAACTAATTTGCAATAATTTGTGTCTTCTGGAAATTTTTTTTAACCCTCTTAAAATCTTACTTTTAACATTGTATCATGTTTTACCGCTGGGTTTCGTGCTCGAAAATTAGGCAAAATTCAGCGCGAGCCATGTTTTTTGTTGATTGGCTGCTGAGATGGTGGCCTTTGCTGTTGGGTTTCTGGCATGGGGGAGCCGCTAAGGTGGTTGGGGCCTGGGACCGGTTAGGTGACTCCCGGCCGGCGCACAGTGGGCCGAAATGCGATTCTGGCTGGACAAAATTGTTTTTTTTAGCTCTGTCTTATAGGATATTTCACGCTGATTCCGAATATACCTCTTGTCCCCTACACCTCAAATGGCTTTTTTTCGTGAAAAAACCAACAAAATGTCACGTTTTTAACATATTTTCTAGATTTTCTCCAACAAATGCATATCAAAACGATTGTTATTGAACAGGAAAGTTATAGATAATTAAATTCTTCATCGATTGAAAGATTTTTCCGAGTTTTTGACCTTCTCTCCATAAAACGGCCCTAACTTCCACAATTCCCAGGGTCTTCCCAAATTTGAAGATACTGTTGGAAACTACGTTAAATGTCCTATAATCCTGACACAAAATAAAGTTTCTTTAGTTACTCGTAGTTTTAATTGGCCAAAAAAATGTAAAAGTAAGAAATTAGAAGGAACACAAAATCGGCATTTTTTCTGCTTCCAGTGGTTCTTCGGGGGACATTCTTCGAACGAAAGTTCCTCTGTCAGCTTTTGAACGATTTAGTCAATCTTACTCTTACTGTGCTAATTGCGGGAGAAAAGTGTGGTGAATTTACCACCAATATATTCAACAAATAAAGACGATGGGCCGCCTAAAAGACAGAATCCCAAGATCCCAAGGAAAAGCAGACGACTGAGAACCATAGAGAATAATTCTCATCGTTTCGAGCTCCCTAGCGCTCTAGATAAGGAAACGTCTTCACAAAGGATAATTCCAGATCGAGAGGGATTATCAAAACCAAATAAAAACGATAGATCTAAGTATTATCGTTTATTATACACCCCCTGGGACAAGGGCAAACAAGCCAGACGCACTCTTTTGAGAGGGGGCGGAAGTTCGCATTTCACCTTCTGCCCACCGAGCGCGACCGATCAAATCCGAGTGCGACCGATCAAACCCGGACGAGCCGAGAATTCAAAAAGCTAATTTGCATACTAACCATAAAGCGGCCCGCGATTTTGAGCCAATCAGAGACGGCCTCCCCCTATAAATATCACGCCCTGGACCAAGCGTATTCATTCGAATCTCAACTCTCAAGCTGATGACTCTTCTCCCTCCAGACTAAGTGTCTACACGCATCGAGCAAGATTTTCTTCCTTCCAGTTCTCATCGACTTCTTGGTAGCTTCGAGTGCGTATTCCTCCGCTCACTACCCAACGAAGTTTTCTTCAGTCAGGTCATCGCCCGGTGTAAGCTAAGATTTCTATCTTCCTTACACGCCCGCTGGGGTGACTTAGTCGTGCCACCCGGATCTCGCAGCCTTAAGCTCTTGGTCGCCCGCTGGGACACGCCAGTTAATCGCACTTCTCATACGATCCGATTAACTGTCCAAGGAAGTCCTTCTCAGGACTCGGAGAGGACCCTAGCATCGATCTGGGAGAGAGATCTGCTAAGCGAGTCCCTCCTCTACACAAAACCCTTTTTCAGAGCCAAAAAGGTATTTCCGAACAAATTTTATATTTCGTTCGTACGATGGAGCGAAGCCCATCTTTCCTCGGCGGAGCCGGGGCGGAGGATCCCGGAGCGGGCGGCAAACGCTCCGTGCTACGCGATCCACCCGCATTCCAACGACGATCCACCGCTAGTTTCAGTGACGGGATCGACGCGTTGCCTACCAACTCTGCGACAGACTTGGTGATTACGCATTCACCTGTACAACAGGTCGAGGATACTTTCCAGACCCTTTCGGAAAGTAATCAATATGATTCTACCTACAAGCATGAATATCCTCGATATTCATCACACGGTTACTCCGCCAACGCGAGTGCACTGTATACTCCCGTCATGCACAAATCACATGATCAAAACGGTACTTTTCAGTACTCTGATCAAGCCAACTCGGCTCCGCAGAAAAATATCTGTTTAAAACCCGATTATTACACGGGAAAACAATACCCGGCTCGACAGCCCCAAGAAGCTCGAGCCGAGCCTAGCGCTCCTCGCGGCCCAACGGTGAACGAGCCTTATAATTCCACGATCAGCCCAGTTGGCCTTGACAATTCTGCTTATTTCCCGTCCGGGAACCACCTAGGGTATAACCCTCATAATCAAGGCATGGGTACTTTTCATAACACCCCACTTGGTCTACCTACACCAAGTAAAACCTACATAAATCCACTACAAAAAGTATCTTTGTTTTTTCCATGAAATAGAGGGTTATTGAGGAAATTGACCTTCTAAGACACCGGTTTCTATGTTTTCATGCTGAATCGACTGGTAGGTAACGCATGTAGATTCTTCTACTCCGTTAGAACCGAGTACCTATCACAATTTACCTCACGAATTCCCAATTTATTTGTTATGCTCAATTTTGTGTGTTTTTAAGGGTAAAACTTGTTTGTTGAAGTGTATAACTCAGGTATAACGGAGTTGGAGAGATCTGCAAGTATTAGCGCTCGATTCAGCATGAAAAAATAGTAGGTACGTAGAAACCGGCCTCAAACTCAAATTTTCCTAGAGGGTAATTTTTCACAAAAACCCTCGATTTCATAGAAAAAAACATAGGAACATACTTTTCTCCCAAAATTAGCAAAAGCAAAATCGACATTAAAATTTTGTTTGCATAAAATTATGCTGAAAAACGCACTTAAATTTCATTATTATTTGCTGAAAAATCAATGAAATTTGCAAAAAAGCTAAAAATCTCACTTTCATCTAGTATGGGCATCAATCGCCAAAAAATTGGTTTTTGAACATTTCTTTGTACCCAAATTGCTCATACTCGTATTTCAACACATTTTAATATATTATGATTCGATAGGTAGGTAATTTAGGAAAATTCGCTTATACGATCATGCTGCTTGAATGAGAATTTAAGCAAATTTTCGTAGAAAACGGAGCTATTCCAATGACTCCAAAAATTTTAAAATGAAAATTTTCGAAAATGGTCTTCATTGTAATCTGTTTTGGGGCATTCTGAAACGGATCCTAGAGTTTGGCGCTTTCGGTTTATTATTTCAAATAATAAGCCTATGTGATCGTATAGCAGAAAATTTTTATAACCCCCCCTCAAACTTTGTCACTTTACGTTTCAAGGTGCGTAGAATCCAAATTTGAAATGTCCGTCCGCCGTTCGGGCCATAAAAGGCCTAAGAATTGACTTAAAAACCCCGTTCTTTCGCACATAGACTCCATTTGGGTTCTAGTTGGTCCTAACGTTTAACCATCCCGATCGCTTTACTCGCATAGATGCTATGGGCCAAAAACGGGTGAAAAAGTATCTTTTTCGTGGCTTTGAGTGTTAGACTGATGTGTTAAAACTCCAACCTGCTCAACCACAACTGCGCAAGCTAATATTCCACGGTTAGGATAACAATGGGCAGTAGGACTTCGCAACAGAACACTTTAGGACCAGATCATGCACGACCACAACTGCACGACCTAATAATTATTATTCTCATGTTAGGACAAAATTCACTCATCTCAAAATGCACAACTTTCAAATGAATGTTGATGGAAACATATGAGTGATATGATAGTGTAAGCGTAATAGGGCGGTGAACCTCCGGTTGTGAGGTAACGAGACCTAGGGAGTACCTCCAGGTTGGCGTGGAAAACTTCCTACACTTGCTTTCGAATTTCATGATCCTTCGAGGCATGAATATACGTTTTTTCTAGGTCATATTTGTGTGTTAATACCAATGCTTTGCCTACGCATATTTAATAACATATCCTCTCGACTTTTCGTACGTACTTAGATAATGATATTATTAAGGCAATGATTATTTGAATAGATAGGAGCTCAAATCGAGAAATATAAACATACGTATATAATTATAGAAGTATAGGTTGTGGCAACTCGAAATAGGACACGCCGAGGAGTCTGGACGGGCCTTATGACGTACGCAAGCCAACTAAAACTACGATCATACTCAATTGAAAAAATAATAAACCTTTGTGAAATAATTTGCAGCGTTTTTCATATATATATATATATATATATATATATATATATATATATATATATATATATGTCCTTCCAGACGAAAACTCTCCTTAGGATTGAGATAAAAATTCCGCTCTTGCGCCAAAAAATCAAGCTTTTCAAACGAAAGTATCAGTTCGTTGGCCAGCATTTTTCGAGCTCATTGAATGGGGAATTTGAATGGTTATTTTATATTTGCAATAGAAAGATCTTGATGTGAGCTTTCCAAAAAGGTGCTATATGATGGGTATCTGACCACTAATACGGCTCTTGAAATTCATTTGCACGATGACGTCTCGGCCCCCGCCCGTCACGCGTGATCTTCCTACCCGTTTATTGGCCAAACTAAACGGTCTTTTAAGCTGAAAATTGGAACTATGGGGTTTTCAAGTGTGCTGAATCCGAATCTGAGGTCAAAAGTGTGAAATTCCAACACATGAAAGTTCCCCATTGATCAAATTTCAAAAAATTTACTACAAAAAATCACCAAAAATGGCTCAAAACGGCATAAAATTGTTTAATTTCGATTTTTTAGCAACATTTTAGTCAGAAGAAGTTTATTAACGACGAACTAGAACATCAAAAACATCAAAATTTATGCGGAAATGTATGATGAAAAATGTACTTAAATTTCATTAATATTTACCGAAAAATTGACAAAAACTGCAAAAAAGCTAAAAATCCAAATCTTTCTTGAATTTCAGAATATTATATACGACGAGTTTTTCACCATCAAATCGGTAGTTAACAATTTCTTTTTACTCAAAGTCCTGAATTTTCAAAACAATTCAACATAATATAGTATATAAATTTGCTCATAAGATCATGCTGCACGACTAGAACTTTTTTAAATCTCCATCAAATTTACGATACCAGACTATTACGAGGGGACTCTAGACAAAATGAGAGACACAATGTTTGTGACAATAAATTATATTTATCCTCCACCACACAAAAAAATAACATCCAGCTATTTCAAACATTAAAAACCAAAGAAAATCATTTCTAATGTTATAATTCAAGTAAACAACTTTACTAATGTACGATTCATTATCAATTTCCCCACTAATGCTATTAGCGTAGTGAATAAATAATTTGAATTCTGATAAATAATCGATCAGTCATTTGATTCTATCACACATCTTTCAACATTCAACGTAGGTACCCACTATAGTTAAAGAAGGAGCTCAAGACAAATCAGTAAAAGCGTTAAGATGGCTTTTCTCGAACCTCCATTGCTTGTCAGTATTGCAATGTCAGGAGAGCTTTGTCGCAAACAACATTTCTGTACCCCAGAAGTCAACAGTAAATGAATTTTAGGAAATTTAACAGCATCTATATTCGATAGTTTATCACTGACCATCTAAGTTTTTGTTGTCAAATTATAGGGATAAGGGTCAAACACGAATAACAGTCCTTATTGTCGAGCTAACGAATAGGATTAAAAATCTAGAAGCTAAAATTGAAAAAAAAATTTTGAAAAAAAAAAAAAAAACACTGCTGGCAAGCATACAGAGCTCTGTATGCTTGCAAGCAGTGTTTTTTTCAGAATTTTTTCAATTTTAGCCTCCAGTTTTTTGAGTCCTATTCATGTGCCAACCGTTGTAGGCCTCAACTGCAACCATTTCTTGTTTTGTTATGACAATTGACTCTAAATCCATGACTGTTTCCTATATTTTGACACCGTAAAAAGGTTCTTGAGCCCTGAAGATGGTTTCATATAAACCGAAAGCTCGGCAATAAGGACTTTCATTCGTTTTTGACCCTTATCCCGATAATTTAACAACACACGTATTGTGGGTCGATAATCTCTTTCTCTATCTAAGTTTTTGTGATACACTTACGAAAAAGTACATCAGAGACAATGCGTATACGACAAAAATCTCGAAAATGATACTGTTGGACATACGATGGTTTACCTCTAAGGTACGGATTTGTTATTAGATTAAAAGTCTGGACATGTCGCCGAAGAACGTTTTTCAAAAACAAGTTGAAAATGGCGAAATCGTTTTACTGCCGAACTAAGAATAGACCCCGTTTCTGACCAAACCCTACTTTTGGGAAAATGCGTCTCTAGGTTTTGAGTCGAAATTTCCTGATATTAGCTCTATTTTACGTTGTCGCGAGCTCCAAAAGCGTTCATTCCAAAGGAAATTTCTCGATGAATCGCGTGGTGTGGTTGGAAACACATTATTTTAGTAAGAAAATTTCAAAAAAGGTGCAGAACATATGTACTAGGCGATTTCCTCGTATCGGGTGCACATAATATACGAGTTTTCGTTTTGCGATAAGACTGATACGTTTTTTCTAATACAAAATTAATACCGCTCTACGTGGCGAAAATATATACATATATATTTCGCGTACATGCAGGATACTAGGAGAAATAATCGTGGTTTCCAGCCTCCGAAAACCGTATCTGATCTGACAAGAGAAAATACATTCGTATGATCAAAACCCTAGAAAGAAAAATCGTATCTGCCACTGATTCCGAAATCGTATCAGACGCCACAAGCCCTAAAATACTATGAAATAAATTCTTATCTAGACTTTCAAGAGTGTCGCAATTTGTATGTACCTGAATACTAATAAAATAATCGTATCTGACGTCCAGATGCGGGTTTTTGCTCTAGAAAAGGCCAGTTACGGAATTGTCATTAGTAAATCGAGCCAAAAAGTAGTTAATACGATAATTTTAAGCAGATGTTGAGGCATTTCCCGTTCCGACTTCGAGACTAGCAAAATCGAAAGAAATCACCACCCAAAACGGGTGGGTACCATTAACTCAATATTGCCGAAAATGCAGACACGGGATCTACTCTTAGTACGGCAGTTTAAAGGTCCAATCTAAAGAAAGCCAAGTCATTAAGTACCAGCCTACTTGAAAATAATTATAAACCACGTGACCACTCGTAGCGCAACACCACCAATCACAAAATTGGACTAGAATTTTAAGCTATGTCAAAATTTTGGTTTCATTGAACAAAAAGATACCTTACCTTCAACATAGGTGAATAATGACTTCAAATTTTCGTGTAAGCAAATGTAGGAGAAATAAGTTAACAGCTAAGTAATGGTAGTTAAACACTACTATATTTTCATAGGAAGTTTTATATAAACTCTATAACCAAAATATCAATATAATTTTTAACATAACTGTTGGTTTTCTCAATGACTAAATAAATAGTAGATTAATGTTTTCATCCACAAAAGGCAGATTGAGAATGAATAAATCATCTTTTTTACGAATCGTGTTGTTTTACAGCTTTGTGTTTTAGCGTTTGAATTATTTTTGTTTTTCATTAATGTGACTTAATTTTATTATTACTCAACAGTGGATCAGTAGTTTCAAATTACTAAAGCTTCTGAAATTTTATAAATTTGGTCGAGGTGAATGGCAGCATCGACTTTTGTTAGTTCGAATTTCATTTTAGAATATACAAGCTTCATATATGAGAGTGCGAAATTTTATTGCTGTTGGATGAAATACAAGGCTGCACGGATGCGCTCCAGCTTGATGCGGCGAAGGAAGGAACTAATGAGCTGGTACTCAGCTTGGGAGCGGCGCCCTCCGAAAGAGTCTGTAGTCAAGACTTTCGTGGTCATAGTTAGCAGCCATTGAAGAACCTAAATAATATTTGCGTCGTTGTCATTTTCATCAACAAATGATAATTGCTTAAACCTTAACTTACATACACAAGAGATGGAACAAGAGTGAAACGAAAAGCTTGAAAAGAGGGAGAGTAGAGTGATCTGGGTAATATTGTTGTATGGTAATGATAGCTACCTACGCGCTAATTCTTGTTTTCATGTGATACCTACCGTCCCAGGCGATATCTACGTGCCCTTTGTAAACAAACCTCACCTTCCACCTCAATATGGGTACTAGGAAACTCATCGAAAATCTGACCTCAAGACTTTTTGGTGAGTATCTTGTCCGGGTTGGAAACTTGTTGAAACTATTACGCTCCAGGAAATAACTCTCACAGTCGAAGAGGTTTGATTACACTGGCCTCATAGCTCAGATCGTTGGAGTGTCGCAACTCCAGGGAAATTGGTCACGAGTTCAAACTCCTGTCGAGGTATCAAATATTTTTGGGGCCGTTACAGTACCGCAGTCAAAATAGGACCCGAAATCATACGAAACAATAATTAATTAAATCCCTCTCGAGCCAAAAGACTGTAAACATCACAGTTCCTATCGTTAGCACCTTTCACTTCCTCACTCATTTGAGTCACAACACACCTGACTTGTTCCAGCGAGCATCTGCTGAGCCAGCAGCCTGCAGTTTCACTGAGTCATTCGTCCGACCCCAAACCAGCCGCCTTACAACTATGGGAAATTTCCCGTAGTTGCGACACTCCAACGACCTGATCTATGAGGCCAGGGTAATCAAACCTCTTCAACTGTGAGTTTTATTTCTGGAGAGTTTCATTTCCCTGGAGTCAACTACCAGCCGTCTCAGTCGGTTTGGAGTCAGACGAATGACAAAGTGAAAGTGCTGGCCGCTGGCTAAGCCGATGCTCGCTGGAACAAGTCAGCAGTCGAGCGAGGTCATTGTCACAGTGTGTTTTGCTTCTATTGGTGGTAGTTAAATTGTATACGGATAAAGGTATATATCAGGAACCATTTCGAAGACTAATTTTTGGAATGTATGGGAGGTCCGAGTTTGAATTCCGCTGATGTAAGTACTTACAATTGTTTACTAGCAAGACAGGTTAGAATCACTATATCTAACATACCTACCTAAAATCAATAGTATGGAATGAGACAATGTAAATTAAAATTACCACGCCCTGCGCCAAACGAATGGTGCAGGATTATTATCATTATGTTAGATATTTGTTTTATTTTTACCTCAGATGAACATGGCAGGGGACTGTCCGATGTTTTAGTCCACGCACTAGGTGCCCACAAGTATAACTGCAAGATGTCAGCTGCCATTTCAGCATTAGGTCTCTGTGGGTAAATAAATGAAAAAGACCATGAAATTTTCGCTAGAATTCCAGGTAGTACAAAAAAAGCAAATCAATTTGCAATTCCTAATAGCCGAATGTTACGTTCTGAAACTCTATGAAAAGGAAGACTGAAGAGTGACCAATAGAATGGACGTTGTCCATCGTTCAGCGATGTCATCCCAAACTTGAAACTAGCAACTTAAAACGGGTAGAATGCAATTTCCTCATTGCCCATCACCCTTATAACCCTAGAACCCCAGGCAGTGTTATAGTTCTGTTGATAAATAGAAGAAGAAGAAATGTTTATAAATGCTAACGAAATACAACACACCATGGCATCATGCCGTCTGTCTAGTTGACAAATTTCAATGGGGTAACAATACAAACGTGTATAAATCTTGTAGCATATATAAATATATATATATATATATATATATATATAATATATTTATATATATATATATATAATATATATATATATATTATGTGTATGAATATATATATATATATATATATATATATATATATATATATATATATATATATATATATATATACAGTATACAGGGTGCAGTGGTGAGATCCCGAATTGATTATGGGTCTACAGTTTATGGCTCAGCATGAAAGTCCTTGCTGCGCAAGCTGAAACCTATATTAAACAAGGGTCTGTGGTTGGCTACTGGAACGCCCCGTACTACCCCAACGGCTTTCCTTCAGGTGTTGTACAAAGTCAGCCACTCAAAATTAGGCGAAATCTGATAGCACTTCGCTATACAGAGTGCTTGCGCTATTTCCCAGGTCACCCCCTGCATGAAGTGGTCACCCTACCCACCCTAGGTAAGACATATTGACCTGAATTTTACACTTTAACTAACTTCACTTGTTTTTACTTCATTTGTTATGCTCAGTTTTATGTGTTTTTTAAAGGTAAAACTTATTAGTTAAAGTGTAAAATTCGGTTATAACGGAGTTGGAGAGATCTTAGCGTGAAAAATACGTAGAAACCGACTACTAGTATTTTCTTGAAGGGTCATTTTTCACAAAAACCCTCGATTTCATAGAAAAATGCACGTTTTTCAACATGCACAAACATACTTTTCTCCCTCAATTAACAAAGTAAAATAAAGATTGATTATACCGTTGGAAAGCTGAGCTTCTGGCTCAGTTTTTAGGCTTACCTGCAAAAATTCACGTGACTAATTTCTAAGACCTATGAGCGTTGAAAAAACCAAAGATTTTCGAAAACTAACCTATTTCACTTCTTAGGCTGATTTATCACCTGTTTTTGATTTGGCATCAGCGAGATAGGAAATTTAATGCATTTTCCAACGGACGCCTCAGATTTGATTTTACTCGCAAAATTAAGAGGGTTATGGCCGTCTTAGTGTCAATAAGCTCGAAAACACGAAAAAATCTCATAAATTAAATTACTCAAAAACTAAGCGTTTAAAAAAAAATCTCTACCGGACACGATCAGAAATTAGTTGTAGAATCGAACCCTGGCCGGTGGTGCGACCTTAATGTGTGCACCGCCACCATTCATTCCAATTTGCTGCTTTGCCAGAAAATTCGTTAACCTACTCTCCGACCAACTAAGTACCTTACCCATGTAATCAATATGAATTTTCAGTGTATATTAGTAAATCTTTGGTAAATTTAGTTCATTGTAAATCGTATAATTGGGGGAGGTTTGAGGCAATCCAAACACTCTCTTTACGAAATACCTAAATACATGTAATTTAAAAAAAATGTAATTTCTCCACATCCTCAAATTCCTGATATCCCCAAACTTGGGCTCCGTAACACATGACTGTACCTGATATAGCCTCAAAAACCTACACTTTTCTCTCAAACGGAATATCATCCTTTGAATAGACGCCCAGACACTGTTGATGGCCCGCCTCCACTCGTCTCCAATTTTTCTTTGAAATGTCTATAAAGCGACATAGACTGTGTCAGAAGGATCCCCAAGTGTTTATGTTTATCCACCACTTCAAGCCTTATAAAGCCACTTTTCACTCCATGCCAGCCTGCCGCCACCTTCTCTACAAACCATAACCTTAGACTTGAAGGTGTTAATACTTTAATTCCATTCATGACTATACATCTGGAGCCGATTTATCGTTAGTTGTAAGACTCTAATACTATCCGTCATGAGTCCCACGTCATCTGCATACGTAAGCAGATTCATTATTTACCCACCAATCAGTACACCGCCACCCAGATATTCCTGCATATCATTAATGAAAATTCCAAACCTGTTGATAAATAGTTCGGTGCCTACCTTATTTGGAGATCTAGCGAGGAGGGCACGGACGAGGCGAGTTACCACATTGGGTACATTGGACGGCAGCGGCGGAAGATCTTTTTCGGCATATGTCCTGCTGTTGAGGAGAGCACGTCCATTGCTGCCAGGTTCTGCGAGGAAAGGATTGTGGCCAGTGAACAACTCGTACGCGATGGCACCAGCAGCCCAAGCGTCGGATTTGGAATAATCAATCACAGCAAATGGACCTGGCACAGCATTGATAACCTGTTGGAAATATATAGTCAATGCCTTTCCAGTAATCCAAGTGAACAAAGTACTAAAGTTTTGTTGGCAAATAAATCGACTACCTACGATTCTCCCTCCACATCGTCTCCTAAATCGGCGCATATTTCAGCAACAGCTTACTCTTGCTTGTGCTGTTCAAAAACCGATCAACAAAAGCTTTCCGAATGTGCGCGTTTTCTCTCGTTGAGCACACCCAAGCGCAAATCATTCATTCAAGAAAACTGTTTCCTCATTCCGTTCATATCCTCCCAACTGTAGAATAAGCTGGACAAGAGAGAACAATGTGTTCCTAAATTTCTTCTGCTGAATATCTAGACATGATCTTATTGTATTCAAATACTTGAGCAATTATCTTGTATTATAATACAAAAATATTGTATACAACTTTATAGTTATATTAGATAAATTCAAAATATATTTTTTGTAGAATACAACTTTTAGAATTGAATTGTTATTACTAAGGAATGTTTATAAATCATATTACAAATATCACCAGTGTAGTGAAGCAAGTGAAATCGTAACTCGTGTCATCTTCCTTTCTTCACGGAACCAAACCATTAATTGAGTCGATTCGGTTGACTCGTGATTCTAGTGGAACGCCTCGGTGTTGGCAAGCTGTTTGTAGGACCGGTTGTCGGCTGCTGTATGGGTATTTGAGGGTTCGTATGAGTGTTCCTCGCTTTTCTTAAAAACCACGCATTTCTCCTGTATTTTCGTCCTCTTCTGTCTTCTATTATATAGGATCTAGGTTCTGGTCCTTTTCTTACTATTGTGGCGGGCTGCCAGTTCCTTGGTTCAACTCTATATAGGACTTCCTCTCCTTCTTCATAGTCGAAATGTTGATTTCTTCCCTTGATCGGCATAATATTTGCTCTTCATTCTAATTTTTTGTAATTCAATAGCTACGTTGCCTAGAGTAGTAGGCTTGAGAAGTGTAGATGTATTTGGTAGTATAGTTTTCGTCCTCCGGCTCATTAAGCGTTGTACTGGGGATCCTAAAAGGCCTCTTGGTATATTCCTTTGATGAAGTAATACCAGATAAGGATCCGATTTTTCTTCAACACATTTTTTTAGAAGGAGCTTCTTGTACGTATCTCTCGGGGAGACCATTTGAGCGAGGGAAATGTGGGCTTGAAATCCGTTGAACGAATTGCCACTCATGCTCAAATTGTTTGAATTCCCGAGAAGTATATTGTGTTCCCCCATCAGTTAGTAAAACGTCAGGTATTCCATGAACAGAGAACCATTTTTTCAGCTCTTGAATCACTGAGTATGATGTGACATTTTTGACCTCGGTAAAGTCAAAAAATCCAGAATAAGAGTCACCTAAATTAGCTTTTCTGTCTGGTTATCCTTCACAAATTTGTTACATATATTACAATTATTTACAAACTCGATGATTTCATTCGTTACATTAGGCCAAAATACGTGTTCACGTCCCAACTGCAGTGAAGCTTGTATTCCTCTATGTCCCAAATGTATATGTTTTAGAACCAACGAGCGAAGTGGTTTTGGTACATATAGCCTGTTGCCTTTGAAGATTAAATTTTCGTGAACTGCTAGCTCTTCCCTATACGCCCAATATTTATGCAGTGATTCTGGTAAAGAGGACTTTTCCTCTGGCCATCCATTAATTATAGTTCTTTTGAGCAGGCTCAATCCTTCATCTTCATTTGTTAGAGTCTGTGCTTCTCCTATTCGTGACTTAGACATTGCGACAATCAGATCCACCGTGAAGGGGAGTTGTTCCTCATCAGTGGGATCTTCATTGTAGCAGTCACGACTAAGTGTATCTGCAATATGTAAATCCTTCCCCTCGCATATTCTATTTTTGGTAAGTACGGGATTATTTCCATGATTATCCTTTTTAGACGGGAAGGTGCTTCATGTAGCGGTTTTTTGAAAATTGTCTCAAGAGGTTTATGGTCGGTTTCGATTGTTAATATCCGCGATCCCCAAATATACTCATGAAATTTCCGACATGCAATAGCTATTGCCAGCGCTTCTTTCTCAAGTTGACTGTACCCTTGCTGTGTTTTAGTTAGAGATTTAGACGAATATGCGACTGGTTGAGACTCCTGCATTAAAACTGCTCCTACCGCATATGAGCTGGCATCTACTGATACCTTGATTAGTCCAGTCAATAAATGACCCAAAATGAGGTGTAGAGTGCGTGAGCAGGTAACTATGCGATTCCTTCAGAAACTTGTTCAGGGGGCTTAGGTTGTTAACATACCAAAAGTCCTGACTCCTAGGTGATGAGCGGGGGGAAGTAGGTGGGGGTAAAGGTACGAATTTTGGGTTTTTCGCTTATATCTCGAAAACGGTGCATCGGAGAGAAATATTTTTAGATAATAAAATGGAGTTCTTAAAATTATCTAAAACTTTTATATCATATGTTTTTTTCTAATTCCTAACCGTTTTCGAGCTATACCCTCGGAAAAAGTTGAAATTTACAACAAAAAAATCAATTTACGTCAAAATATTCATAAACATTGCATCATATTGTCTAAACCTATTCATAAACGAAAAGTATGAATAGGAAAGAAGTTGTAGATTTTTAAATTCTCTTTTAGAATATATATACATATGCTGATTAATGTCCAACCCGCCTAAAGTTACAGCTATTTTAAAACGTGTATAGCATTTTGCAATTATCAGAAAATTAGTTTGTCATCATATTCTTAACCCACAACCTTTGTTCGTGTATTTTGTTTAAATTACAGATAACAATATCAGCAATTTGTTAGTCAATTAAATTTAATACTTGAAAACAACATTAAAAGAGCCGTATGCAATAGAACGCCGATTAACCGAATCGCCAATTATCCGTATCGGTCCTAAGCGTTATATAAAAAATTAAAACTAAGTAATTTTTCAATAAAAACAAGTTCAATAATAATTCTTTTTTTTAATGGCCCAAAATATTCTTTGTGAAACACAAATACCGGTTAAACAGGAAGACTTTTTATCAAATCCTACCAACAAAACTAACTTTATCTCCTTACTGGAGATAAAGCTGCAGGAGAAAGGGATTCATACTCTTCAGGCTACCGATGACGCTGACATCCTAATCGTGAAGACTACTGTTGAACAATCCACTCACAACTCTATGGCTGTCGTTGGTGAGGATGTAGACCTTGCTGTCCTGTTGATTGCTTCCACTCCTGCGACCCGAGATATCTTTATGCTGAAACCCGGACGAGGGAAAACCAAAACAATAGTACTGTCCACCCAAGAGATGCAGCACCGTAGATTTGAACACATCCTGTTCCTTCATTCATTTACCGGATGCGACACAACTTCTGCTACTTTCAGGAGAAGCAAGGTGGGCTTCTTTAAATTGTACTTGGAGTCAGAAATCATCCAGCAAGCAGCAATGACATTTTCTAACCCCTCCTCTACTTACGACCATGTTGAAAAGGCTGGGGAGATGTGCTTTCTGAAGTGGTATAAGGCGCCAAAAAAACAAACCTCCCTTAACCAGTACCGCTTCCAATCGTTTACGAGGTCAGTGGCAAATATGAAGCCTGAAATCAGCTCCCTACTTCCAACAGAGAATGCAGCTAAACAGCACTCTCGGCGAACCTACCACCAAGTGCAGCAGTGGCTCGGTAATGAGCTGCCCCCTCAAGATTGGGGGTGGAAACGTGTAGGAGACACCCTGGTGGCAATTACAATGGAAAATCTACCAGCACCAGAGGTTCTTCTGAAAACTATATTTTGCCGCTGCACCAAGGATTGTGTAATTGGAAAATGTGGCTGCCGAAAAGCGATGCTCACCTGTTCTGCAGCGTGCCTCCACTGTCAAGGGAAGTGCCGCCTGAACAGTGTGCCTGTTGACGATGAAGACGATGTAGAGCCCATTCAGCAAGAGCCACCCGCTACTGAGGAAGAAGATGCCATGGAAGAACAATCATTACCTGGGCCCTCAACTTAGAAGAGGATGAAAATTTGATTACTTTTAAAGTTGAGAGTAAAACATTAGGAATATATTGAGAACAATGGGGTTTAAAATTATTATTGTATTGGTGTAACGAAACTATCAATCTGTAGAATAAAGTGTGAAATTTGTCATCATCATTGTTTTTTCTACTTTATTTAATAACTTGCTTATAAGTGGCCATATATGTTATTAGATGAACGAACAAAGGTTGATATACAAACTAATTTTCTGAAAATTGCAAAATGCTATACAAGTTTTAAAATAGCTGTAACTTTAGGCGGGTTGGACATTAATCAGCATATGTATATATATTCTAAAAGGGAATTTAAAAATCTACAACTTCTTTCCTATTCATACTTTTCGTTTATGAATAGGTTTAGACAATATGATGCAATGTTTATGAATATTTTGGCGTATATTGATTTTTTTTTGTAAATTTCAACTTTTTCCGAGGGTATAGCTCGAAAACGGTTAGGAATTAGAAAAAAACATATGATATAAAAGTTTTAGATAATTTTTTTTACTCCATTTTATTATCTAAAAATATTTCTCTCCGATGCACCGTTTTCGAGATATAAGCGAAAAACCCAAAATTCGTACCTTTACCCCCACCTCCTCCTCCCCGCTCATCACCTAGGAGTCAGGACTTTTGGTATGTTAACAACCTAAGCCCCCTGAACAAGTTTCTGAAGGAATCGTTTAGTTACCTGCTCACGCACTCTACACCTCATTCCTTGACTGGACTAGATGGGCAAATTAGGATTGTAAAATCGCAAAAGAGGAGGAGATTTTAGAACACTTTTTAAACCTTCGAACGCCTCTTCTTGTTCTATGTCCCATAACCAAGCATTTTCTTTAGATAATAGCTTTCTAAGGGGTGAAGTTAAATTCGAGAAATTTTTGATGAATTTTCCTAAATATGTCACCATTCCTAGGAACCTCTGAAGTTCAGTAATATTGGTTGGCTTTTTCAATTTATATATTGCTTCGATTTTTTGAGGATCCGGGAGTAATCCATTACTCGTTATTATGTGGCCCAAAAACTTGATTTCGCTGACCGAAAAAATTCACTTGTCTCTATTAAGTTTTAATCCTGATTTTTCCATTGCTGAGAGTACCTTCTTTGTTCTTATTTCTAAAATTTCTTTGTTGGGAGCGTGAATTAATACATCATCCATTGAGCATTCAACCCCCTCCAGTCCATATAAATCTGAACACATTGCTTGTATTCAAATACCAATACAATACATATACCGTGACCGCACCTAAGTCTGGTGATGAACTTGTAAAACCTCTTTGCGTAGGAGTGCTGAATATTCTGAAACCACTTGTGTGTTGTAGGATGGCTGGGGAAGGATTTGACAGTATCGATGAGCGTTTGTAACGTACTTTTTCAATAGCACATTCTACACATGCACCATCAGGGTTCATATGGGCTCACATTCATAAAACAACAAGTTACAAGTGTAAAAGTTAACAAGTACAGGTAATTGTAATGCACGGTGAACTAGAACAAGTGTTTCACCAAAACCAAGAGTACAAGTGTAGAAAAGTTACACTTGTAGAAGCTAAGTTTACAAGTGTAGCAGAAAAGAAAAATGGCGTGTGGGGACAAACGAAATGAACAACGACGAGCGGGATGCCGAAATTGAAGTTTTGTCAGCGAATCATAATATAAAAACGGTGTTAAGTACACGATAGGATGTTTATCGTACATGACAAGTTGTAATGATTGGAAGACAGACAAATTATAAACTGAAAAGTGGAAATAGTGTGTATTTGATTTCAATTTATTCTGATGGCCGACATAATGGGATTTTTCTCCTTCATTCAGCGGAAATGAATAATCAGTTCATCAAGTCTTAATGCTGCTGGGTTAGTTATGTCGTCTGTAACTTCGAGATGATCTTCACCTTTCACTTTATTCTTCAACGATGGGTAGATCCTCAATACCCGATCAGGAAAAATTACACAGGGTCACGCACCATTTGAATCTTTCAAGGGTCTCGAAAGACATCCTAAATCTATCGTTATACTCAAAAATACCCTCGAAATGAGCGTTTATTCGTGGCCGAAAAAATCTTTGGCGTCTTCTACGCTGAATGCTTCTTGTCTGTATTCTTCAGCAGAAGATGATTCCCACATATTAAACACCGAAAAATAGTCAACTCACAATGCTCGAAAATAACAAGTTTACAGGTGAACGGACGTAAGTTAAAAATCGGCCATTTTTAACAACTGTAAAACAGTAGCTTGTACCAAATGATGGGGAAACACTTGTAACTTGTCCAAATTCGCCTGTACACTTGATAATTTTCACTGTGCATTACAAGTGTACACTTGTACCTTTATGAAACGCTTGCACACTCATTTTTTACAACTTTTACATAAAATTGGCTTGCAACTTGTCACTTCATGAAATAGGCCCCTGGTGGCCAGTACTAGCATGGGTAGTGGCGGGGATCGATCGCCTGATTTAAATCATGAATTACAGGTATTTGTTCGCAGTCTTGGGCGCCACTCCTCTTTAAGAAAACATGATCTACCAATAATTTAACCCTTATTAAGAGGAGAAACTTTAGGGTTGGTGTCAAATATATAAATTCACAAAATGTTAGTAAATGGAAGAAATATGTTTATTTATCGGGAAAGATGTATCACCTCTCAGCACCACTCTGGCCAGCCCTATCCTATTGATTATCCTATCCTAACTCTATACCTTATGACTACTTATACTCTAACTGAAGTACGTTGGCTTCGAAGGAGGTGCAGATGAAGGTGTAGAAAGCCAGGCAGTCCACAAGGGGGGACAAAATTAGTTGAGAGAAAAAAGTACAAAGAGAAGAAGAAGCCCACTGCAAGAACATTCACTTTGCTTGCACTTAATTGGTTGAACCCCCCCCCCCCATTCTCACGACCAATGGGATTCAATCTCCCTTCACCTGTGACTATATAAGCTGTGTCCTTTCTAATGTGGGTTCAGTTATTGTTTGTTACTTTATTTTACGTGGAAATAGAACGTTTTTTCACTAACTTCCGTTTTAAAATCGGTTTCCACAACTTCGTGGCGGGTGATTTAGTTTGTACCCGCAATACAGCATTAAAATTTCGAGAAAAAAGCTGGGAAAACGCTAGTGTGATGCCTTTAGAACGAAATATAGTTCATACTACCTCTGGAGCCATGAGAGCAGGATTTCCGCCTCGATCAGTGTGCCTGGTATGGAAGGGAAGAACAAGAGTGCCTCCCGAGCCGTGGAAAGCACACCCGAAGTCAGTGAGCACCAAACGGGGAACCTCAGGGCGACCGTCAGCATCCGAACTCAAATCGAGAAGAAGATTGTCGGACTTCAAATCTCTGTAAAATGATTAAGATTGTTTGGTGATAACTGGTTGAATATACCAAACAAGAGAGGGGAGAGCTGACAAGTGTGACGGCCTGTCTAAAAATAGCTAAAAACGGCCAAAAATTGTTAAATCAATAATCTTTAGTAGAATTCTAGTCAAAACTAAATCGTCAATGATTAACTGAGACATTTAAAAAAATTTGCTCATAATTATGCTGGAAAACGTACTTACATTTCATTAATATTTGCTACGAAACTATTAAAAACTGCAAACAAAATCTGAAAATTCAAAATCTTTTTTGAATCGCCGAATTTTATGAAGTATAATTTTTTTTTTTTTTTTTTTTGCCATAAAATTGGGTTTTAGCGAATTCTTTCTAGTGAAATTGCTCTAACTTAACATACAACAGGATTAATGGTTTTAAAAAATTTGCTCATAGGATCATGCTCCATGACTGGAACTTTTTTCAGCATACTTTTGCGCATAAATGATTTAATGTTCTAGCCCATCGTTGATACACTTCTTTCGACTAAAATTCTGTTAAAAAATGTAAATTCTACCATTTTTAGGCTTTTTTAGTGATCAATTGAATTTATTGTGCTCAAAAAGTGTTGGCCAACGAACTCATCCTTCCATTTTTGAAAAGCTTGATTTTTTGGCGCCAAAACGGAGTTTCTATCTTGATTATAAGGAGAGTTATCGTCTGGAATGACACATATACACGATAAAAGCGTTTAACTCTAGGATTCATCTCAGAATGTCTCAAAACGGATTTCAATGAAGACAATTTTCGAAAATTTTGATTTTTAAATTTTTGGAGCCAATACAATAGCTTAGTATTCTACGAAAATTGACTCTGTCGAGTAAATAGTTTATCTACTAAGCAAAAGTTTTCTGTTTAATTATAAATAAAGTCCTTATTATCTTACCTGTGTGCAATCCCATGTCGATTGATGTGTGCGATACCTTCAAGCAGTTGTGTCAACAGAAGAATTGAATCACGAATTTCTGGAAGTTTGACGACAGTGCTGCCATCTTCACCCCGCTCCATCAAGTAAGCTTTTAAGTTTGTGTCATACCTATATATCAAACCAAAGAACCGCATTCATTTATCATTCAGTAAATTTAAAATTACAAAAACTTGTTTGCGCTTTTACTGACTACAACCGTTCAGAATCTAAAGAATTAAGCGATTGGGAACCGTGCACAAAATCCCTTAATATTTAATTGAAATTGGCTGAAAAATATGAGTGAGCTAAAACTGTATCAGAGAATTCGATCTATTGTGCACAATAGCTACAATGAGCGTTACCCACGCATTCATTTTTATATTTTTAAATGACAGTAAATTCCATTCTAAGAAATTTGATATCATCTGCACTCTCCTACGTTGAGTATTTTTCTTTACGTCACAAAGAGCGGCAGGGCAGGGTTGCCAGGTGGTATGGGAAACAATACCGGACATTTCGGAAAGGTAGATTGAAAATCACATTGGGGCATTTAATATTACATTAAACGCCCTATGTGCTCCTGGAGGTTTTAGCTAAATGTTCTTCCATTTCTCACCTAAAGGTAAACCCCCCCATCAAAGTATGAATATGACATCAGTAACCTCAAACTTAGATGCATAACTAGTAGTCAACTCACAGCATCATTCCATGATCAGTGAGCAACAGGATGGCACTCCTGCAGCAAACTGACGTCTTCCCACAAGAGATTGATAGCATCATAGAAGAAATTAATAATATCATACCTACATCATAATAATGGTAGATAATCATACCTACATATGTATGATTATCAAACAGCTAAACTATCTGAAGTTATACAGCCCAAAGAAACCTGGCGGCCCTGCATGTTAAGAACTAGTAGTAGGAAGTATCCACTGCCAACTATATCACTTCTACATCCCTGATGAGGCCCACAAAGTGCGAAAGCGCTTGGAAGTAAATCACATGACATGAGGATTTGCCACAACCATTCGTCCTCCCATCACAACCCACCGATCAGAATGATGTGTACAGTTTGGTGGTCTGGATGCTCGCATCTCAAAAATAAAAAAAGTCCTAAACCAATCCTCTTAGTAAATATAGATTAGCTGTACAGCTAGATCAGAATGATGTGTGCATCACAACAAGGTGCTCTAAGAATAGTGGCCTCCTTATAATACACAAGTACCCAGTTCGACTAATGACTATCAATTTTGAAATGATGTTTTCTCATGGCTGTAACTCCGAACATTGAAAAACATGTCGGGGGCGCCACTACCATCAAAACCTGCCTCATATCACAGTCTATGTGGGCCTGGCCAAGCTGGGGGCATGGTGAGATATAATTTCACTTTTAGCACATTTTCGTTCGCAATTTAAAGTCAAATTTTTCATTATTGAATTCTGAAACGAATCCTAGAGTTTGACGCTTTTACATATATATATTTATATACATATCTGTGTGTATGTGTCCTTAGGATTGATTCAAAAATTCCGTTCTTACGCCGATAAATCAAGCCAAACGAAAGGACCAGTTCGTTGGCCAGAATTTCTCCAGCACATTCAATTGGTCAAACTTTAAAAACGTAATAAAAAATCACTAAAAATAGCAAAAATGGCTTAAAATCGTGAATTTATATATTTTAGCAGAATATTGCTCGAATAAAGTTGATCAACTATAAAATAGAACATTAAAAAAATTATGTGCAAAATTATGCAGAAAAATGTACTTAAATTTTATTATAAAAAATCTATGAAAACTCCAAAATCACTTTTTGAATTGCAGAATATTATTTAGAACGGGGTTTTGGCCATAAAATTGGTAGTTCACAATTTCTTTTCCCTCAAAGTCCCTAATTTTCAAAACAATGTAACCATAATGTAGTACGATAATTTACGAAAATTCGCTCATACGATCATGCTGCATGATTGGAACTTTTCAGCACTTTCTTGGTTATTTTTCCAATAGATACGACCCATCATAATAGCATCCATGTGTAATGAATACAAGTAGGGAAAGTAGTGTGAAGCCTCGCACCAGATTTTTTATTTTTGTTTCAAATTTAAGGATAGAAGATTTTGGAATTTAAAGTAAATTGTTGAAAAGGCAAATATTTCGAAGTTTGTGGGTATTAAGGGAATTCAAAAAATTCTCAACAAATTCATGATATTTATATTGAATAAGTAAATATTGGATATGTTGCTTGTGATGATCACAGTAAGCACTGCATACGAAAATATGGAAAATTACAACTTAAACAAATGAAGACAATTGGTAGATGTTTCTGGTATCTAATTACCTTCTACCAGAAGTGGAGAACTACGACTTTATAATACGGATTTTTCAGAACCATCTTGGAGCAGGAAGGGTCCGGGGGAAGGAAACCAAAGCATTCGACAGTTCGTAGGATTTCTCGTGTTTTCATATCTCGAAAGAGGAGCTGCCAATCTGTACTGATGAGCATAATGTTGTCCATGACGATGTGGATCCTGTTGACATTTCCGTACTTCCTCTCAACTTGGAATTTGTCTACCAGACGCAGCTTTTCCGTATCATAGACAGTCACTGTGGGGGGATCTCCAGCATATTCACGTTCTGCGTAAGTAATGAGATTCCCAAAGGCCTGTACTGTGTCTATATAGCCCCTAGTATTCAAAGAGTCCAACATTCGACCGTCTCTCAAGTCGAATAAAAGCAATTTTTCCTCCGAGAGACTTTCCATAATAGCCACTGTTCCCGTGAGTAGTTTACATTCAAAACGCCCTTCTAGTTGCAGAACAGTTTCACTGTAACTAGATTTCTCCACATCATAAGCACATATCGAGGTACAACTCTGATATGTCAACATTAAATGTACGATGTTCCCACGTAAAAAGAAAGAGGCCCGTTCTAATTGTTCTCCGGGCACCTGCCTAGGCAAAGCAACTTCTTGGATTTTGGTTTGGAATTCCAGATCCCATATGTGCAGAGGTGAGTACTGCAGCTCATCATCATCATCTTCACGTGAATGCAAGGCGACAAAATACTTACCATTGTGGTCACATGTTTGGTCATATTCGTACCCAGGGGCGATTCGCTGATACCAGTTTCTCAGGTCTGGGGTATCGGGGATGGTCTCCGAATGGTCCCTGTCATACAAAGCGAGAAACTTCAGGTTCAGGTTTTTATCTTCGTTTTTAACATAAACCTTCAGCAACGTGCGCTGAACAATCACCAGGATGTTGTTGGAAAATTTGACGAGTTCTGGTGTGCGGTTACTTAGAGCGAGATGTATTTCACCTGTCATGATCGGCTGGTCCATTATGTTGAACACGGTGTATAGTGATAAATCGGACCACTTAGGCACCAATAACAGTTCATTATCAGTCTCCAACAAATCGTCAGGACGAAGATCAAATTCGTACACATAGTCTTCCTGGCAGCATCCATGTTTCCAATTTCTTTTGAGATCGACGTCATCCATGTATCTCCTTCTCCAAACACACAGCAGCGGCAGATTCTCGGTTTCGAACACTTCGTACGAAGATCCCACTCTCTTGCGTTCAGTCCGTAACTTCAATCTCTCCTCCGATATGTTTTTCCTGCACAGCTTTTTCCAGATGCGGTCGCTATTGACGGCATTGCGCCAACCAAGGCAAACTAACGAGCAAGATAGAACATCTCCCAAAGCTAAGTGTAGCAAAATGATATCGAACACCTCTTCAGGCAAACCGAAATGGTTATCAACCGACATCATTCGTTCGCGTACGAAATAAAGATGAACCGAAAACAACAATGAATGTTAATCATTATCGTTTCGCAATTACAACTAGCAGAGTAAGAAGCACTGAATATACCAACTAGGTGTGGCAGCAAGACGCGAAATATCTCACTCACTCACTCACTGCTCGGGGTTTCCATTGGAAAAGAGTTTCAGGCACCATGAACGGCTTATACTCTCCCTCAAAAAGAGGCCCCTTTAATTTAAAAGAGGATTCCGCAGGTTACCCCGAGTTGGAGTCGTCGCAAGCAAACCTTTTGCTTAGATCAGCAAACTTTTTGATTCTTTTCCACTCAATGTCTCTGAGGGAAGCCCGTTCAATGATATGATGCCCAAATGCCTCCGTTCTGGATCTCCAGTACCGGTCGCATCTACAAAGAAAGTGCTCTGCGGAATCTTCCTCGAGTCCGCAGGGGCACATAGGTGAGATATTGTTATCTATAATATTTAGCATCCTGCGGAAATCATAATGTCCGGTGAGGATCCCAATCATGGTTCTAATAGAATTTCTACTTTTGCTTAGAAGCCAGCGTGCTCGTTTGGGATCGGAAGAAGTAACGAGCATTCTGGTTTGTCTATATCTAGCGACGGGAAATATGTTGAATTTATAGGTACTGTTATCAATTCGATTATCAGATTGACGTGTCATTTCTGAAGTGTGTTGGTGGGAGATCTCCTTTAGATGCCTTTGCCTTGTGTGACCAACTTCTTCGTTCTTTCTCAACGAAAATTCGAAATATGGATGCGAAGCCTAGCGGCACGAATCAAACTAGGTAGTTCCTGACTGCAAATCTTGTGCCATTTGGGTATTATTGTATCTGTACCTACCTACCTTTTTAGAAAAGTTTTGTAGAAAGTGAAGCTCTTTTAGTAGCTCCAAAAATTTAAAACCAATATTTTTATAATGCTAAATTAAAATCTGTTTTATGACATTCTAAAATGATTTTTCATATACAGGGGCGCTGAAGTACCCTCCCGTGTGGCAAGAATGCACAGATGGGCGCTTAAGCGCCCACACGCACTGAAAGTGTTAACAAAATCGACGAGAGCCAACTCGAATGGAAACCGGATCGAGAGCAGCTAGTTCCAATGATAGGGAAAAGTCTATGCATCGTCTAGTACCTACTGCTTACAAGTACCTACTACTCAATAGTACCTACTATATAGTGCCTTCTTTTCGCATTTTTAGTTCATTATGGTTACTTATTGATATTAGTTTTTAACTTAGAGTAATAAATCAGCATTCCTTGACACTACAATGGCTTAGAGGTCATGAAATGTCGTGGTAAAATGAGAGCATTCCAAAAAGTGGCGAACGATTTTCCTACTATGAAAACCATGGGAGTTACTCTTCCCTAGTAACGCCTTGGTTGTACGTGAAAATCGATAGAAAATGTGCCGGAAGTGTCGGTCGGGAACAAAAAGGGAAAGAGTTAGAGAGCTGGCGGTGGTCTCAATCAATGTTCTCCTCTTACTACTCTCCTATCTACAACTTTCCTCCCGTACAAAGAAAAATGATAACCTCCCAAGATGGACAACCTTCCATATGTAAACATTGGCTTCCACCTGGAACTTGTATACCTTTTAGCATCTCTCTTCCATCTCTGGACAAAACATCGATTAATAATTTGATTTTATGGGTGACACTGTTTCAAGCCACATTTCCTCACGATTTGTTGAAGAAACGAGATGTAACCTAACGGTATAAATCCGAAGTAGAAGTAGTTTAATTTCTCCCTTGATGGGAAAAACAAAAGATCATGGATATGTCTAGTACCTACTGCTTACCAGTTGGTACCTACTACTCAATTGTATATCAACCATGTAGTGCCTTCACTTCTCAAAATTATTCCATTATGGTTACAAAACAATATGGGGAAAAACTGGATTCTAGATCCACTCAGCTGATCTGGAATCGGTCAGTTGTGTTCAGAAGTTCCTCAAGGGCCCACATACCAAATCTCAGAATCGTGGGATCATTAGGGAAAAAACTGGATTCTAGATCCACTCAGCTGATCTGGGATCGGTCAGTTGTGTTCAGAAGTCCCTCAAGGGCCCACATACCAAATCTCAGAATCGTGGGATCATTAAAGAAAAAACTGGATTCTAGAACCACTCAGCTGATCTGGGATCGGTCAGTTGTGTTCAGAAGTCCCTTAAGGGCCCACATACCAAATCTCAGAATCGTGGGATCATTAGGGAAAAAACTGGATTCTAGAGCCACTCAGCTGATCTGGGATTGGTCAGTTGTGTTCAGAAGTCCCTCAAGGGGCTACATACCAAATCTCAGAATCGTGGGATCATTAGGGAATCTCCGCGTAACGCTTCCCCGCGTGACGCTTTTTCATTTATGTCTAGTACCTACTGCTTACGAATACCTACTACTCAATAGTACCTACCATATAGTGCCTTCTTTTCGCATTATTAGTTCATTATGGTTACTTATTGATATTAGTTTATAACTTAGCGTAATAAATCAGCTTTCCTTGACCCAACAATGGCTTAGGAATCATGAGATGTTATGATAAAATTAGAGCATTCCAAAAAGTGGCGAACGATTTTCCTACTATGAAAACTATGGGAGTTACTCTTCCCTAGTAACGCCTTGGTTGTACGTGAAAATCAATACAAAATGTGCCGGTCGGGAAAAAAAAGTGTGAACGATGGTCGGTCGGGAAAAAAAAGTGTCGCGAAAAATTCCTTGACCCCCAGCCAAAAGACATATCCATGTCAAAAATTCATTAAAAAATTATACAGTGAGAAATGCCAATCATGCAGCTCAATAATGAAGTAGGTACCTATTGATATGCATTTTCTATTATGTTCTACTAAATAATATTTTCTCCAATTAAAATAGACTGCATGATTGGTTTCTACACGCCCAAAGGGGCCCCCATACCTAATTTCAGATTCATAGGATGGATAGCAAAGAACTTAGCTCTGGATCTTACTCAGCTGACCTGGGGAGGCTCTAGACTGCATGATTGGTTTCTAGATGCCAAAAGGGGCTTCCATACCAAATTTCAGATTAATAGACTGAATAGCAAAGATCATAGCTCTGGATCTCACTCAGCTGATCTTGTGAGTGGGGGGGTTGACTTCATGATTCGTTTCTAGACTGTCCCAAGGGCTCACAATTTCAAATTTCAGCTTCATAGGTTGAATAGCAAAGAAATTAGATCCGCCACTACTTTAGTCTCGTTTTTTCGTGACAATATTTTGTTACATTTTTCACTTTTAGGTCCCGGTGAAAGCGTGTCCCACGCTATAACATATAGGTAAGTAACATCATTCTTAACTTCTATGAATAGCTAATATTAGGTAGATAGTAAGTGGTTATAATTATAATGATGCCACATTGCACAATGGAAATTTTCCCTAGTTTTAGCAACGATATCCAAGTAAAACACAAAAATAGACAGATAATTCCAATTCACACAAACGTAACACAATGTTGGATGTATAAATACACTTTCAATACCCTAGAAGAAAAACCATGTAACAAAAAACACTCCAACACATCAGGATGATGCCTCCAAATTAAAGGGACAAAACTTCTTAGTGAAAAAACCAATCGATATGTTAGAAATCAGATCGAAACAGTGAGTATCTATTTGCAATGATGGATAGCATACTAGACCAAAAGTCTAATATTGAGCAACTTTTTTGGTGGAATCTCCAAAATCTCAGGCTACAGACAGGAAAAGATGGAAAAGGATTAACATTTTTGTTAGATACTTTGTTTATATTGCTGGTTATGGTAAAGGAATTAAATTGGGTACTACGCCAGGTTAGATTATCTTAATCATCGAAAGATGCGATTATGTACTATTCTGCTCCGGTCGAGTTTTCGCCCTTTTCCCCGGATTCGGCCATATTGCTTCCGAGTCTACCTAAAGGTAGCGGAAGAATTGTTTTCACTTTCGGGAGAAAAAAAATTTTGGCCTCCAAAATCAAAATTTCCACTCGCATATTACGTTTTAGACCATTCTGAACAACTTTGGTTCCGTGTCTGTCTGTGTGTGTGTGTCTGTCGTGTTTCTGCAAATCCTTGTAACAAGCTTATTTTCCAGTTTTCATCCGATTTGGATGAAATTTTCAGGGAATGTGCGGGCTAGGGGGTAGACGGTCCCCTATCAGTTGCATCGTTCTTAACTCGATACCTACGTCACTCTGCGTATGTGCAAACGTAAATTCTACCAAGTATCATTTTTTTACATCCTAGACGTCTGATCTCGCACAAATTTGGATGATAGTTGGGGGATGACGATTTGATCATCCCATATCAATTTCAACGTGATTGTATCATTAATAGCTACTGTGCATGCGCCTATGTGAAATCCTTGTAACGACCTTAATATCCACTGTTTTCATCCGACTTCGATGAAATTGTCAGACAATAGGTTGACAGAGTTAGGTTGTAGATGGTCCCCTATCAGTTTCATTGTTGCCAAATCAATACTTCATTCAGCGCATGCGCAAATGTAAATTCCATCATGTTCCATCTTTTCACTCTCTAGTGAAAGATATTTAATGGAAGAGATCGAGAGTTCCTTCATATGAAATAGTGTGACAAAAGTACAAATGTTCATGATTTTGGATGTTTAAAGATGAATTTCTAGAGTCGATTTCCAAAAGATAACTTAACCTTGATGTAGGTAGTCATCTAGAAGTCACGGCTGACTTTGTAGGATAGCAACCTACGATAGGACACACAACAACTGGAATTGTGCCGCTCTTCCTGTGAAAACCGGACATTTGTCTTTCGGAGCGATTTTCGCTCGGACAGCTTGTTAAAAAACCGGACTGTCTGGGCCAAAACCGGACACCTGACAACCCTAAGTGGAAGGGTAGAAAGAACGGAAAGGGGCGAAGGGGAAACCCTTCACCTCTTCACGTATGCGGGAGTGAGTTGAACTGGTGAACATTAACTCTTTTGGAGGCCGTTTAGGTGGGATCCGTTCATTGGTGAACGATATCCCTATCATCGAGATTTTCTTGATTCGTACCTCGTTGAGTTCATTTGACTGAAAAAATTGAAAGGTAATTATGCATTCATGTGCATGTTGAAGACTTGAAAGAATATTAGTTGAGAATATTAGTGAGATTATGGCCAAAACAGGACAGAATATTGTATGTAGCTACTCACTAGGAGAGGTTGGATTCAGAAAAGACTAAATAGGTACCTATCTACCTTTTGAAGCAGAACGCTATTTTAAAATAGTTTATAGCTGTTTTGCAGAGGTAATTGAGTCGTTTTGTTCGCTATGGAGTACATACGTAGGAAGAAGTGTTGTTCGTACCTACCAACCAATAAACAATTTCGGTACATCACTCCTCTAGTTTTTAAGTAATTGATTCATACCTACCTAATCCTACAGTAGAAATGAAAAAAACAGAAGAAAATCGCTGGAAAACGGCAGAATATCGAATGTGAATAAATCGATAAATAATCTCATCTTTCGATTCATACACACTTACCTGCAGTTTACATGCTAATACCTTCAACTGTAAAGGACATAATTTATCGAACGATATTTTGATTTCAGCAACCATTGTCGGTGTTCGAAACTTTGTCCATTTTTCCTGAATTACGAGTGGTTTCTTTCGACATGGTTGTCAATATTGGTGTTATTTGTAGTCGCAATCATGTCGATCCCTCTGCTAAAAGACCCGAATTTCAGAAGAAAGGCATCCCTGTACTTTTGCAAGGCAAAATGCTACACCTACTGCATGATAGATAAGTAAGGATTAGCACATCTTTTGAATAATATATTTTTTAACTATATGGATTTTAACTCACAGCCTTTTAAAGAAAAACATCCTTGGCAAGAAGTAAGTACTAACTTCTAAGCTTGTCTACCAGCTGTGTCCCAATTTTACCTACTAAATCCTTAGCCTCCTTTCCCCCTGGGTCCAATGACCATACAGTAAAAGCAACAAAGTCGTTCATCAGTTTTAAAGCCACATACTTTGGATGTTTTCATTAGGCCAAAACCTCTGCTGCATGACCCTGGACGCCATAGGAGGCCACATAACTAGGTGCCAGAGTCTGCACACATTTTGTCCCATACGGGGTATTAGTGTGTGTCCCTCTGGCCTAGGGTATAAAGCCCCTGGCCATTTTCCATCATCACCACGCATAAGGCCTGACAGCTCCAAGCGCACATGGATTTCTGCTGAATCAGCTAAAGCTCGCTGCAGTAAGGTGTTCAGCTCCGTGGGGCGAGATAACCTACCTGCACTCTGCTTGCAGCATAACAAACGC
Source organism: Adelphocoris suturalis (assembly GCA_030762985.1). Taxonomy (NCBI): domain Eukaryota; kingdom Metazoa; phylum Arthropoda; class Insecta; order Hemiptera; family Miridae; genus Adelphocoris; species Adelphocoris suturalis. Next base: position 44,302,710 of record CM061042.1, on the reverse strand, counting down.
GGACCAAACGAGTCAACAGGAATGTGAAAGTGAAGCCGACAGGAGCGTGAAAGTGAAGCTGACAGAGCTTGACTCCCAGGCAGAGACTGACGCTGACTCACAAAGCTCCATTGTGTAACAATGTGCCAACATTTTGGCAAGGGATGGCATCCAACTATGCACCTGAAAGATTATTCCGGAGAGTCTTGAATCTCAAAGGATCCATGAGGGTAGGGAAGGTCAAGATGTGCACAATTTGTTTGAGAGTCATAGCATCCTTCCCTGATTGATGACTGACTTCTGAAGGGACGCTGTTGCAATACTTTCCTCTCCACATGTCATTGGCTTCATTAAAACAAGGCAGCACCAACTCTTCATCCGTATTAATATTAAATACTAATTGATACTTCACTTTAGTATCAGTATTTAGGGCCGAATTCATAGACGGGAATTGAGTCTGAGTGGGCCCCTAACTGTATCAATAAGGGAATTCGTGCACTCTGCGCGATTCATAGACGTGATTTGAGGGCGACCCCGAGGGTACACTGAGTGTACAACCCAAATGCACACTCAACGGGATTCATAAACAAAAAATGGCGATGAGGTGATTTTCACCCTGAGCTCAACGGTGCAATATCCTAAGTGACAGCAGGAAGTCACTTAAATGCGTCAAATGATAACTTTTATTATTATTTTCACTTAGGTATAGGTACCGGCAATATAGTAGAGCATACTTCGTTTATTTTGTTCGGAGTTTATTCAACAACTATGGCACATAAGAGTAGGTAGGCTGCACCTAAACGGTAGTTAGGTACATGTTTGATGTGACCAACAGACCCCATTTGAATGTTATACAATCAACAACAAAATATTCCGATTTGAGAAAGAGACAGTCATGGACAACTACGAACCTGAAGGAGCCTAAAATAAATGGAAAGGATTTATAACCACCACAGCTGAAAGTGCTGGTCGCTCTTTGATTTTATGCGATCCCTACATACCAAGTTTAGTGTAATGCAGTGTAGTGTTAGTGTAGTGCATGGTTTTCCAATTCATCTTGGTTTGTGGAATGAGTTGGTGGTAGGTACCTACCTTCCATTCATCAGGATGTACAATCAATGAGAATTCCAAGAAAATGTGATTGCTTGAAGCTCTCCCAAAACCTCACGTCTCCTTTTTGTCCAACAGTCTCATTATACTTATAACTCTTCTTATTTTCAACTACATATCTGCTCTTCAAAACTAATTGACGAATCATTGTTTTCTCATTTTCCCACTTCTTTTCCGTCACAACTCTGTACATAATCACAAATTATCAGCAGTTCAACAAACAAGCAACAAGGATTGAATTCAAGAGTGGCTGGCCTGATCCAGGCGGGAGGACCGATGACTTTCGTCTTTGTCTGATAGGGCTAATGTCCTGTCTCCCCAAGGAACAAGGATAATAGCATAAAAAAAAGTAACTTTTAAGAACTGTTATTGATCAGTGCAGAACGTGAGAGGGAATTTTCCTGTCCCTTTTCCCTCAAACCAGGGAAACTTCCCCTACAACATACTGTCAAGGCTGCCACCTTAAGTTGAAAAAGCATTGAGTGTCCCATGAGTGCACTGTCAAACTCGTGTTATCTGAGTGAGCCCATAACTGTTGAGTGAGCCACCCCACTCAACTATGAATTTGAACTGGTGACCCTCCATTTAGGTGAGTGTGAGTGTTCACTCACACACAGGCTTTGCCTATGAATTCCACCCTTAACCCTTATTTGGTTGCTTCGGGTCTATATGACCCGATCCTTTAAATTTCTGGGTATCCCAGAAATGTTAGTCATGCTTTCTCCTCCCCTCCTCCTTCTAATCTTCTAGGGTGCAGGTGGCTACGCGTCAGTATCATTTTTGATCTGTTGCGAGGGGTCTGCGAATTTTTTTTCCGCATTTTGACCCGAAGCGATTATTCACGTTTGTATCTTCTATCTGAAGGTGACCCGATGCGACCAAACTCAGGTGCGTTTTTCTGAACTTTGTAGAGTGCCCAAGTTTTTTTGTTTAACTCTATTTAAAATAATGGGCGATCAAATGCGTTTTACCGACCAAGACATCTTGAAAGAGTTGGAGAGACAAAACCAAGAGGACCCTATTGGTTCAGAAGATGACTGCCAGCGAACTCGACCAGGAAAATATAAGTGAGCATGAGACGGAGAGTGAGTATGAGGCTATGGAAGAAGACTATAATTCAGATTCCTCTTCAGACATTGCTGTGGTTTTTTTCCTAGTTTTCGGTGATGATTAACTAATTAATTTAGTACGATTCTTTCCATGTTACCAGTTGGTTGTTTGATAACAAACATTCATGTAGTCATCTTTTTCTTTATTTTTTCGTTTTCTAACTTCATTATATACTTTATTAATTTATTATATATACTAGATGCAAACCCTAGACACCTAATAAGATTCGAAATGTTGGAATGTACTGTACGAAACGACTTTGGTGTTTAGAATACTCTTTTATTCGTTTTACCAAGTTCATTCAGCCTGCCACAAGTATTGTATGGAGAAAATTGCTAGGTTTACAAAAGAACCCACAGCCATTGCACATTTTAATATTTTGAGAAACTTCTATTCAGGGATTTAAATTTATAGCATGTGGAACAACAGCAAAAATATGGGGGGGTTGGGGAAACCGTATTTTCTAAGAGTAAGATGTTGGCAAACCAGACATTGCGAAATTTTGGCAAATTGGTAGATTATCTTATTTTGCGTGGAAATGGTCCTTAAAACATAATATTCCAACATGTTATACTTTTTAATCACACCTTGGTAGTTCCAGATACTTAATACCAACGAAGTTTGTTCATAGATAATCCTAAATTACAACTGCAGCAATTTAAAAATTCGGGTCACTATGACCCAAAGCGACTGTATTAGAGAGAATTACCAACGCGACCAAAGAAGGGTTAATATCATAAAATTGTTAAAGACCTTTTCCATCATCAAAGAAGTTTTTTCTATTTATTTATTTGGCATTGTACATTTATACATGATGCCGAAAATGGCTGATTTTTTTCTAAGGTAATAATCTAAGAAGTATCGATTTATGATCAGTATAGTGGACCTCCTTGCTTTATGAGATAAGGAAGACAATTTTTATATTCACTGAGCAACTTAAAACATTAGCCACTTATTTCCAGGGCAAAAACCACTATTGAGCAGTTGTGGAGCAGTCAGGAAGGATACAGAACAAAGGCTAAAAACGCCGTTGCCAACAAAAAGAAGCAAATAGCGGAAAAAACCAAACATGACAAGAAAAACTCGGTTCAAGAGAAAAACAGTAAGTCTAATGAAGAGAAGAAGAAAAAAATTGAGAGAAAATACGAGCGTTTCCCTCCAGATAAGCCCAAATCGAAATATGAGAGGAGTCAGAGTCCTTCGACTAGCAAAGAACCAAGTGATTCACGAAAGGGAAAGTCAATCAGCAAAGAAACAAATAATTCACAGAAAACAAACTCAACTAGCGGTTCCATAAATCCGCCTAAGGAAAGGAAAAACTCTCAGAAATCAAGCTAGAGTGAATAAGCCACAACAGGTACGTATGCCAAATAGCTTATTGCTGTAGAATCAAGTAAGATTGTGGGAACCATAGTAACTTTGAAATATGAAAGCATTTTTGGTCTCCAAACCGAAAATTTCTTTGAGAGTTTTACACCGAACAGAACTTAGATCTCCTAAATGTACACGTGGCCAAAAATTCTAGCAACACACAACTATAACTCTATGAATAGCCAGGATGTGTTCTGTAGAAGAAGTCAGCAATCTGTTACGTTCCAGGAAAATAACTCTCACAGTCAAAGAGGTTTGATCACCCTGGCCTCATAGCTCAAATCATTGAAGTGTTGCAATTTCCCCTGAGTTGTAACGACTTGAGTTCGAACTCCTGTCAAGGTATCAACTATTTTTGGGCCGTTACAGTGGCGCAGTCGAAATAGGACTCAAAATCATAAGAAACAATAATTAATTAAATCCCTCTTGAGCCAAAAGACTGTAAACATCACATTTTCTGACAGTAGCACCTTTCACTTCCTCACTCACTTCTGTCAAAACACACTGTGACAATGACCTCGCTCGACCACTGACTTGTTCCAGCGAGCATCTGTTGAGCCAGTGGCCTGCAGTTACACTTCGTCATTCGTCGGAACCCAAACCAGCCGAGGCGGCTAGAATTTGACTCCGGGGAAATGTTACGCTCCAGGGAAATAACTCTCACATTTAAAGAGGTTTGATTACCCTGGCCGGTAATCAGATTGTTGGAGTGTTGCAACTACAAGAAATTTCCCGTAGTTGTAACAACGCGAGTTCGAACTCCTGTCGAGGGCCCGTACAAATCCTTTGATCTTTTCGGTGGTCAGCGAAATTGCTACGCTATAATACAAGCAATATCAGAATAAACGATCCAGTGTCGTGATTTTTTTATGAAGAGCAACAATATTTTGCGCTTTTTACAGATTTAGGAGGAGGGGGGGGGGGAGGATAGTAATGATTAGGAGGATCTTAGTAAGGGTCTCAGGAGGCATCTTCTAGAATAACCATAGGGAAGATGCTAGCAATCAAAGATCACCCATTGCTGCACGACAAATCCTGGAAATGTTGATTATTTGATGCTAGTAGGTCATAATCAGATGCTATGTTAGTAATATTCAGCTGAGTTCTGGAAAGTTGTATTCCTCAGTTATATTTTAACAGTTGTATTTTTAAGTAACCATGACTTTGATATGGGAAAATATGTAACCTCCCACTCATTACTTACCACTTCATAGTGAGAAACATACACCTTCTAATTTATGATTACCTACAAGTACTTCACCTTCCAGTCATTCCCTGATGATGCCTAAATGAGGCGAAACTAGTAGGAATCTGGCATGAAATAAAACTGAAGAAGCCAAATGCTTACATTCTTCACCCTCAACCACCCACTATTGAAGTGTAAAGCCTCAGACCGGATTTTCAGAGGCTATACAAGTAACTTCTGTACAGGGTGGCTCCCAAATGGAAATTTTTAATTTCCCTGACATTTCCCTTACTTTTCCCGGACCGAACACCCCCGAACACCCTTTTCCCCGACATTGCTCACCCACTCTTCCCTGATAATATCCCGTCGAGTCTTCTACTTAGAACTGGGGAGTCCAATAATAATAATAATAATAATAAAACATTTATTGGCCCAAAGACATAAATTTTGTCCATAGTAGAACCCATGAACCACGTATGGTAAAATTACGATAAACTGTACATGACGGCCACATTCTTGATAACATTTCGAACTACTAATTACCTACGGTAGAAAGAAAATTAGTGGAAAACGGTCGAAGTGGACTGGATTCGCGCTGTTGATTCGCCTCCAATGGACGGGGTCAGTTCGTGCGAAGGGGCGAACTAGGCGATTTCACCTCTTCGCGAGAAATCGCGTCCACTGGACGGACAGCCTTACGCATAGCTTCGTGCCACTTTTCTTCCATGGAGGGAAGATCGGATCCACTGGAGGTGTTTCATTAATGCCCAAGCAAGAAGTTGCTGTGGTAGGGTCGGAACTTTGGTAGATTGTCCGTCTACTAGTGAAGGCGCAGTTGAAAAACCGGCAAATGCCTCGGAGCCTTTTCAGGCATATCGTAATAGTCTGCATGAAGATGCGATGATGTACGATGATATTTCCTCGAACTCGTTCTGCGTCGTCGGATGACTCAGATAGGTTATATTTCGATTCTATAGGCGTCTCCGGAATCGATTGTAGCGATCGGTTTCGGTCTTTTCCAAACTTTATGTCCTGGAAAGGATGAAAGAGTGGAAGGACCGGTTTCTTACCTGAAGTTGAAACCGATTTTACAAGCACAGCTTGTTTAGAAGTCGAGATATCCGTCACGACGGAACCGACGCCACGTGGGGAAACCGAATCCGCCGATAACTTGTTTTCCGGTCGCATCCTCGAAGATTTTTCCGTCAAACCGGACATAAACACATTCATTAACACTTTGACTCGCCCGCACTCCCGATTTCGTAAGAAAAAAGGGTATAAAAATATAATAATAAGTCAGAAATGATGACGGGCAACTTTACGTAACACAGTAAAGCCGACAAAGTGCCATCACTAGTGATGTGACAAGTCGAGTTGACGAGTCGAGTTGACTCGAGTCAGGAGCAGACTCGAGTTGACTCGAGTCAGGAGCAGACTCGAGTTGACTCGAGTCAAATCGGTCGTAACTCGAGTACAAAAGACTCTTTTATTGTTTTGATATCCGAAACAAAGCGACTAAGACGAAGTAAACACGAACTCTTATAGAGATTAAATTGCCGAACACAATAGAAATCAGTACAGCTGGAACAGTTTTTAGCGAATTTATCCTATTTACGAGTAATGGACCAATGGACTGGAGCGTGGGAATGAGTGATGAAACGACGCTAGTATGCCCTAGTGGAGGTTCGGAGAAGGTGGTATCAGTTGTTTGTTTACATTCTTTAATTGACCCAGAGTGTAGAAGCAAAGTGTTGCACTTTTGGTGTGGGAATGGGTGATGAAACGACGATGAAACTCGAGTCAACTCGGTTAGAGGAGACCGAGTCGAGTCGACCAATAGCGTTGCAGTTTCACAAGTCGACTCGCAAAGATTCAACGCTATTGGCTGAAAGCGAGTTGAGTTGACTCGCGAAACTATAACCCTATTGGTCGACTCTGAGTCGCCGCGGACCCGCATTAGGTAGCTACAGTAGGGATCGAGTTTCGAGTTGAGTCTGACTCGACTCGTAACTCGAGTTTGCGGGTCGAATCACTCGAGTCAGGAAAGTACCCGACTCGTCACATCACTAGCCATCACCGGGCTCAAGGCATTATGGGTAGGGACGCGCAGGGATACCAACAGGACAGTGCGAATAGTCCGTAGTTCGTTTGAAAAACCACGCATTCGCGGGTTTTTTCAAATTATTCTTTGAAATTTTACCGTAACACAGTAAGACCGCGAGAGCTGCGTAAGTAAACAGTCTTCTACGAAGACCGTACAGCAAAAAATGTCACGCTTTTTTTCACCTACTACTAATTGTTGCCAGAGACAGTATAACTTCCTGATTTCCCATCCCACCAAAATCGTTCGTTGGAAAATTGCTCCGTGAATTTATAACACATGACTCCACATTCCAATGGGCCAATTTCCCCCTCGTTAACCCTCCTGAGAAGTCCTAGCTGATACATACAAACTAGTTTTTGGACTCTTACTGGATCAATCCACAACACTGCTGGGTTTTTCCTCCCTAGTTCAATCCTCTGTTGATTTTTCTCACAAATGGTTTATTAGGTGATGTAGTTTTATGTGCGTGTATTATCAATGTACAGACTTCTATTTTTCATTACAGATAATAATCTACTGACCTTTTCATGATGAGAAACATGGTCATGTTTCGGCCAAAACCTTCCGCGTTCAACCGGACAGGAAGCGCTTCTGGGATCTCGCTCAACGCTTCGGGAAGCCCTTCGGGAACGTAATCGGCCAGAGCAGAGTGCATTGAAACGATGTTGGGATGTGGTGGCAAGCTGATGGTGGCTTCATTCATACTTCATAACATGCAAACAACAATACCTCTCATTAATAACAATACATTATTATATTTCAAATGTTGCATAGGAAATATCTTTCAAAAGCATGATTCCAACACGCCTTTGCTGAAACTAGAACCCAAAGTCCCTCTACCATTAATTAAAAAAGACCAGATCCACCAATCAGCTGTTTTCATTCTTTTCTCGCCCATTCGGCACTGTCTATTTCTCTCCCTTGCTGTTTTGTATAATTTTTTTTCTAGAATTTAAGCCGCGTCTCCACCGGAAGGGTCATTAGCAGCAATCAAAAATAGTTGTCAAAAGGACGCTGCAACGAGCACGATTCTAAGGGGAGCCATGCTGACTGACCGTCACTAAACGGATTGCCATCACGGACTCCACTCGCAGATCGGAGGGGGAGAAATAACAATGATAATAACCTGCAAACGAGGCATCGCCGCACTCTGCCTCAAGGGATACAGCGATGACTGCTTTGTAACCCCTTCAGTGGATAAAAATAACCCGTAATAAAAACTAAACTACGACTAGATGATCCTTACAAATACATAAATATTATCGAGAAATATATAATGATAAATACTATACATCTTAGTTAAATAAATAAATATATCAAAGATCAGAATATCACAGCTCGTTGTAAAGCTCAGTGGCTTTCAGGTACACCAACAGGGATTGGACCTTGTCTGGTCCTGACAGAACATCCACCCACTGAGGGGGTGAATGCTGGACTCTTGAGGTCCATGAGGGCTGCGCAATCTTCCAAAAAGTGGCGGATAGACAAATCACCCCCATAACTTCCACACACAACATCACGAGCTACTGGATCTAGCAGGTGTCTGTGAGTAAGACGGGTAAGGCCAGTGGCTAACCGATTGACCACTATTCGGTCCCTTCCGGGAAGGTGGGTCACGAAAGGATCTCGCCGTGCCATTGCTCGAGCCAGATGGAATTTGGATGGAACCAAATGGTTTCGTATAATTTGTTCTAATTCGTTCTGTTTGTGAACTAAAAATTCTTATGAATACAAAGTTTTTTCGCTAAGAAGAAACGTTTAATCTCACTCACTCTCAAGTACCCACATATTGTAATGTCATATACTTCATTGGGGGGATATGTCATGACTTTCCAGACAGTGTCAGGTCCAAAATCAGTTAAATTGAACCACTTTATTTCAGGGTTTATATCACAAACCTACCGTAAGTGAATGATTCACTAATCAATCACAATTAATAACTCGGAAATTACTCAACATTTCAACCTAACAAATTATAAGCACACAAATCAGTGCTTAGCATGAGTTTTTAATCATTCAAGTTTCACATTTTACAATGATTTATACAAATTTTATTATAGTTATTATGAATAAAATAAGGCAATTAAATAATAATGCAACAGGAAATGATAATTAATTCAACTGTCGAACCTTCCAAGGGCTAGTTTATCAACTACCAACATTAACTTCAGGATAGCTATAGAGAGTACAGCGCTATACTATAGATAAAGAATGTGAATCGTTCATCAATGCCGACAAAATCGATAAAATTATCTCTCAGATAGCGTTGTTACAATCCTGTAACAACTTGCCTGTTGTCTATAGGCAAGAGGCCAATATACACTAGGAGCTACATTTTCTTCGAGAATATGTTATTTTTAAAACATCTGGTGCGAGGCCTCACACAACTTTCCATACTTGTATTCATTTTACATGGATGCTATCGATGGATCACATATTAGAAGGATGGCGTTGTTATTCGATTGTTTGATTTTCAAGTATAGGACTTCTTTAGTCCAGAAGTTTCTTCAGGAGAGACCGATGAACACCGATTGTATAACTTCCTGTATTTACTTTTCCGGCAAGTAGTAAAGTGATAACTGTCTTCTAACCATCCCTAAAAGTTGCAACGGACTCCTGGTTTTGGATGAATATTAAACATGGATAGAGTAAATTCAAAGTTGAAAACTCTTGCTCGCCTGATGTGTTGAAGTTCGAATCCATTTGAAAAGCCAGCTCAAGTAAGCTACTACTTTCCGACCGGCTCAAAGGGTAATATAGGAAAGACGTGCAATCTTCTTTTAAAAAAACGTCTGCAACACCCACAATAAATGAGCACAATTAGACCTTATCTGAACACACATCTATACGAACCGAAGAGATGTATTAATGTATAAATTAAATGCTTCTGGTGGCCATGCCTATTTCTCCGCAAAATATTGACAAACTTTGTTATCTACACAACTTGTACTGTCTGGATTTCATTCATCATACATGAAAGCTTTTTAAAAGTCAGCAAAAAGGAAATAGTTAGCACAGATAAGTATTTATATCACATTTTTCATCAAAGGTCGGAAGGGGTGTATAAGGGGAAGAGATGTAAACAACTAGGAAAAAGCAGATAACTTATTACTAATGATAAGTAAGTAGGTACCTGTTAATATAACACACTTACTATTACTTTGATTTACACTTTTTCGCCCATTTTCAACGCCCATTCCCAAGCGAATCGCTGGACAACTTGTTCTTTTGACACAAACTCATTAGTTATTCAAAAATTTCGTTTTCCTCTTTAGGGAAGATTAGGGAAGCAAAATAACACATTGACACAACTAGATTTGCATCCGAATACGCTGCAGTACATTATTTATTTGGCTTTTTAGTAGTCACCAAAGGAAAATTGACAAGCAATCAAATAAATGAAGGCAACCTGTCAAGCTGCGATCCTGCTGACGAGGGTTCGTTTTTCTGCCACTAGATTTCGCATCCTCAATTTTGAAATCACCGATTGTGTTAACTGGAGGATAATGCTATCCCTCATGTTAATCCCCTTATCAATTGGCTATAGGTAATTCACAAACCAGCGCTAAATATGAAAATTTACAAAGAAGGTAGCAGTACAGAGGGAACTCACATTGATTCAATAGCTGGCTGCTCCTCCTCATTCTCAATTTGTGTGCAAATCATTCGAGCAGGCAGAGTTTCGTTCGCCATCTTATTCATGATCAGGAAGGCATTGGATTGGACTCCATAATTGAACATCATTTTGATTGCGAAAGGAAAAATTCCACGGGGCATGTAAGGCTGTATTTCTGGCCCGGGTGTACCTGGGGAAATAAAACATGAATCCTACATAACTTACATTAATAACTACCACACCTACAAAACTTACAGTGATCAACCTACACACTCAATTTAACACCAATGCATTGCTAGGAAAGTGTAACTCCCGTAGTTTTGGTATCACCAAAATTGATCGACATTTTTTGGAATGCTCTCACTTCATCACAACATCTCATGATCCCCAAGCCGCAGTAGCGTCAAGGAAAGCTGATTTATTAAGCTACGCTATTAACTATTGCTTCGTAAACATATGAATAAAAATGTGAAAAGAAGGCACTACATGTAAGATACTATTGAGTTGTAGGTACTTGTAAGCAGTATGTACTAAACAGAAGCATAGATCTCTGATCAACTGATTGTCTCCTGAAGCTGATTTATATGGTATGTATTTAATCTCTGAAGCTGACATTTGAAACAAGGCCTCTCTGAGAAAGGTAGAATAGAATTTCAACTGTGGGACCATCATAATCCGCTGATTGAGCTCGTAAGCTAATATCTAAGACATTTAATCTATGAAGCTCAAATTTGTAACAGAGCCTCTTTTGAGCCAGTTAGAATAGAAACCACCCAGATCAGCTGCGTGAGCTTAGGCGCTCATTTATCCCCTAATAGACATAGTATGCTGAAATTTGGTATTGAGCATCAGCTGCGTGAGCTCGCAAGCTCATTTCTCTCTTGATAGACGCAGGAAGCTTAAATTTGGTTTAGAGCCTCTACAGGCCTGCTGTGTACGATTGACACAGTTAGGATCCACCCACATCAGTTGAGTGAGCTCTTGAGCTCATTTATCTTCTAATAGACTAAGGAGGCTGAAATTTTGTATATCGATAAGCCTGCTGTGTACGATTGACAAGGTAAGGACCCGCTTACATCACAACGTAAGAAAACATGGTACATTTTCAAAAACTAATGAATAAGATGTTATTCTGTAGAAACCTCACCAATGTTTTCCTTCTTCTTTGCGCAGTAAATGGCAGCATTAGCTCCTTTCCCTATATATGGGCCGAATGTAAAGTTGTGGATACCAACTGTCTCATTGGGAGAGAAAAGATCGGATTCAGCTTCAGCAGTAGCCATATGAAGTCTTTCAATGGACGTCTGCACAAATTCATTAGAAATAAATGTATTGTTGAATGTTCGAAACATCAATAATGTGCTGGTTCTGCAAATTATAGGACTAGGTGGCTCAGAGTTGTTGAACCAAATATAAGGTCATTAGAAGTGTACTACTATAAATGATTTCAACCAACAATACCATCGGTTAGCTCTTGAAAGTAAGAGCCGAATAGGTATGTATGCAATAGCTATTAAAAAGTACAACAGTGGGGAGCGCACAGCCGCGTCGAATGAATAACCGCGTATAAAAATGAGGTTTTTCGAATAATATCTCAATGTAGAGTACAACCGCATCGAAGAATAACCGTGCATAAAATGGAAGATACTGGCGCCAAAGAACAGTGGTGTATAAACTTTCAGAAGTAGCGGAAACAAAAACTCAGTAGCGTAACCGCGACAAAGAATAACTGGGTATAAAACAAAAGAGGGTTAGGGCCAGTTTCAAAGTTTGAGTTAATCAAGAATTAGCGTTAACGCGGCATCATATTTGAGCTTAATCAGACGTTAGGGCCATGTCATACGAGCGCTATTGCCGTCGCGCAGATGCCGTCGAGATAGCGCCGGAAAAAGTACATGTCATACGTGACGGCAAATGCGTCGCGTTGATGCCGTCCCGCCAACGCCAGGTGCCTGTCATACGTAGCGTCTTCCGGGCGCATTTGCCGTCGCGGCAATTATGTTATTACCAAGATGGACACCATCCAGTTAGGTTGTATCAGCTTTTTGCACATTTTAGAGCAAGCCGTCCCGCTGGCGCTAGCGCTCCGTATGACAGGGTCCCGGCGTCACGTGCGCCGCGTCGCTAACGCGACCGTCCGCGTTGGCTGCGCTCAGCGTCCGGCTAACGCGGACTCGCCGACGGCATTAGCGTCCGTATGACATGCTCCATAAGAACCCCATTGCCGGGTTGGAGCGACTTTAACGCAACGGCATCTGCGCGACGGCAATAGCGCTCGTATGACATGGCCCTAAGAGCGATTTTCTATTTTTCTTCCACCAACGCCTGACGTTGGTTAACTCGTCCGTCAAAACTTGACGATCTAATTACCAAAGCTGATTAACTAATTACCCGACCCTCGAGGAATTAAGAGATTAACAGATGATTCAACTTTAAGTTGTGAATGTACGGGGCCTTCAATTTCCACTTTTTAATAACCGAAAATATAATAATATTGACGAGTTTGTAGGTGATGGGATCGTTTTCAATAGAAAGCAACATTTCAAATTTTCCGTACTCAAGCTTGTTTCGCATTAATATCAAAGAAGTATGAAACGCCAGCAGTATAATACGTTAGGTAGTTGAAAAAGTAGACGAGAAATCAGATATCACTGAGCTCTTATGGGTGGCTTTACAACTTGTTTTGTTTGCTCATTTTGAATGTTATTCAAGTGACAACAACCTCAGGTCATATGGACAAGAATTATTCTCTAGAGCTGGATGAAAAACGATGTAGCCAAAGTGCTTTCACTCAACCAGCATAGGGATAAGTAGATACACTTGGTAGGTAGGTACCTAACCAAGTTTGATGACTCGATTTATACATTTCCTATTGAGAAGTAGAGATTTGTATGTATTTACTTCTTGTCTGACGAGATTTCCATAGTTTTCTGTAACAAGCCTTCCATCAACTAGTACCTATCCTCCTATATATTTGAATTTCTTGGAATGTAGGTATGATACACTCCAGTACTGGAAGATCTACTGTTTAAGTTACCAAAAGAGTAGAAAGATAAATATGTTTTATTTCACTTCACTTCAAAGGTTCCTCATTTGAAAAGATTTTCGAGCACAGGTACCTAGTGGTTTTTACTCTCTCTCATTTAAATGTTTATTCAAAATTAATAGAGAGTTTTTGTTCTTCCCGTAATTTTCTATCCGTGTACGTAGAAAGACTGAAATACCAACTGCGCATGCGCGAATCTTCACGTCAACGTGTAGAACTACGCGTGTACGGGAAAAAGGCCTATCTACACGTGCACGGGAAAATGTATTCGTTGGAATTTCGGCCTACGGGTAGTCATCATAGCCTGACGCAAAGGTAACAACAGTTGCCTGTAATCAGTGTGACCAAGGTAACCGCAGTTACGCAGTTATCAGCAAAGGTAACTACAGTGTGGTTGCCAACAACACGTTGGTTGGTCAACAAGTCGAGAGGTTATAGTGAAGTGCTCCGCTACAAAATTCAGCCATTTAAGGTACCTAAGCAATAAATGTATTTATAATTTTTATGTATTTATAAATAATTATAAAGCAATTAATTATTTAAATAAGAATAGGTTGTACGAAAAGAATACGAAACAGCTTCTGAAACACTTATAGAGACGTTAACGTGACGTTAGCATTTGGTTTTTCACGTATACGTGTAGAAATACGCGTAAAAATCACGTGAAGAGCTAGCATCTCCAGCTGCTTGCTCTAGACGCTGCTCTACACGTCAACGGGAGAAAATCTTACGGGAAGAACAAAAACTCTCTAATGTAAATCAAATTTCAGCATTTCAACTTAGAAACAATTAACTCCTAATTGTGATAAGAAACAGCTGTTGAAGTTGTTTAGGTTATGATTCCAAGCTCCGGGCAGCCGCTTTTCTGTCCATTATGGACAAATGTTCCATGATTGATGGACAAAATGAAACTTTTTGTCGTTAACTAACCAAACCATAAGCAGCCACGGGGGTGATTACTTTGACGTCTGAATTCACGTGGTGAAAGATAATTCCTCAACGCTGCTCTTAATCGCCAGTCTCCCGTTTCCGTTTGGTTATTTTGACTGGACTTAGCTCAGATTGGTGAAACTGGCCCTTAGCGGCGTCGAACAGGTGAAGAAGGATGGGTACCTACTACACTAGATAAGAGGGATGCTTTGGGAAGGCAACCTGCAATACATCTCTTCAAACGATATTGACAAGAGGGATTGGGGGGGGGGGGGGGGGTCATTTCAAAGGTGTAAAAAAATCGAAGGAGGTGACAAACGTTCGATTTTCGCGTTTTTTGCACTTATCATCGCCATATATTTTGATTCAATTCACTCGACTACCACTTTCAGTCGATAAATTTGACACCCAGTACTTCCCCCTTCACGTAAATATCCTCTAAGGTTCACTGAAAGTACAAAAATAACGTAGAAAACTGCAAAAATTGACGAAAAATTACCCCAATGCTTGCACCCGACGAAGGAAGAAAGTTTTATAGTATCCATCTCGACGCGGCCGTTTTTCGTCGCCATTACACACTTGGAGATTTTGTGGCTAATATTTTTCGAAGAGTAACGGCGTCGATAACAGGGGCAAATTTATGTGGTTGAGCGCTCTTGTTTTTTGACACGGATATGCGCTACCCTATATAATTCTGTATTTTATATGCTGATATCTTTTGACGCCGTTGTTCATTGCCATAAATGCTTGTATTTCTCCTGTTTTCGACGCCGTTACCCTTCGATGCCGTTCTACACAACCCAAGAATGGTATATCCTAAAATGTGGATTGGATGATAGTTACCAGTCATTGGTATCACATTACAGAATTGTGGACTGTGTAATTTAAACTCACTCTGATTTCCATGCAAAGTCCTTCCAACTCATCTTCCTTGGTAATAATGCTTCCAGTGGCAAGTGAGAGACCAACAAAGGCAAAAAAAGGTGTGGAGTTTCCATAAAGTAGCTGGCGAGTGGTGCGGTTCCTTAACTCAGCAGATACCTGAAGACAGTGGTGTTGAGTAGTATGAACATATTTAAAGAAAAATAGATATATAAGCACACATGCAATAAGGTACAGCTGTACCTTGGTGTCACCCATCCAAAATACTGGTTTAGCAGGTTTATGACCCCACTACTTTCTAACAGTCAGTAGGGTGTTATTTGGACAGAAACGAGTTTATTTAAGTCTTAAGGTACGTGTCTATGTATTTAATGTCTAAGTATTTGTTGATCTGATCAAATCTACTTTCCCTATCTAATCAAAGTTGGTAAAAAATAATCACTCCTGTCAGTACACACAACAGTGGGTACCAACTTACACCTACACATCGACCACTATAAAATATATTCTGGAATATCGAACTCTTGTCCCACTCGTGAATTCCAAAAATTTGCTCGAGATCCTTAACTATTACGAAAATCACTATATGCACTCGAAACAAAAACACTTTTGGAAGGATGAACTGATGGATTCTCACTAAGCAAATGCTCAAGGTAGCTTTTGTCCTACCTTGGTTTTTCGGCTCATTTGAGGAAAAAAACTTGAGCATTTGATTGGTATTCTGTTTATGAATCCCACAAAGGAAATGCTTAAGGGAAAGCTAGAGCACTTGCTTGAGCAACTCCTTAGTCACTGACCTAAGTAGCCACCAACTACTCAGAGCTTCACATGAGCATTTCCTTTCAACTTAGAGAGGACTATGAATTCCGCCCTTAAAAAAGTTTTCAGTCATGCAGCATGACTAATAGAGCGAATTTTCGAATGTGTGAATAAAACTGAAGACAGCCGTGTGATGAGATGGCAAAGAAAATTTTAGAACATGCAGCTGAACTCGAAAATTTGGTCAACTATGGGCATTTTTCACCAAAAAATCGATGTTTTTTCTCACCAATTTATGAATCTAAGAGATCTGGGAGTGGTCCCAATCGATTCGGCGCTGTAAAATACTTTCTCTTTTTATAGTTTTTTAATTTATCCTCTTTTTCTAGTATTAGGCCAGGGTGAGAAATTCCTTCCCTCAGGCCAGCTTAACCCAAAATGGGCCTAACCATGTAGTTTTATCCAAAATTAATGACCAGCAGTGCGAAAATCATTAGTTGAAGTTGGAACCTTTTGAAAACCTAAATTTGGAAGAAGTTTGAAGAAAACCATTGTTTTTTAATACGTTTTGGTATTCCTTCCTCTTTTCCTTGTTAGACCCATTCTGGGTCTTATGGCCCTGGGCAGAAATTCCTTCCCCCAGGCCAGCTAAACCCAAAATGGTTCTAACCTAAAAACTCACTTTTTGGTGAACAACAAACAAAAAAAAACAGTCGCCTAATTCTGTCTTGTGAAGACTTACTTGAAACTTTGAGTGACAAAAAAAAAAATTGGCCAGGTAGAGGGATTTGCTACTATTCCTCTTGCAGTCAACATGTTAATAATCTGTATAAAATAATCGATTCTATGATTAATCGAACCACTGATTTAAAAAAACATCAATAATTTCGACTAATCATACGCATCCCTAGAGAGTACTCTGGTGATAAGAGATGAAGATCACCAGTGCTCCCTGCGGGGATTGAAATAACTTAGCCTTTTGTAAAAATTTGAATGTCTGGTCGGAGGTTTAATTAAATTCTTCAACTGAATTTAATTAATTTCCTAATTTCTTTAATTAAATTCTTCTTCACTGGCCCTGGGTCAGTCAGAGACCTGGGAGTGGTCGCCTTCAACTCAGCGTTAAAAATACATCGACTACATATCCTATGGTCTAAATCTGGTCAAAATTGGGCATTTTTAACATGAAAATCTCTTTTTCTCGCTTAATATTATTCCTAGAGACCTGGGAGTGGTCGCATTCGACTCAGCATTAAAAAATACATCGACTACATGGCCCATAGTCAAAATTTGGTCAAAATTGGGCATTTTTAACATAAAAATATATTTTTCTCGCTTAATATTATTCCTAGAGACCTGAGAGTGGTCGCATTCGACTCAGCGTTAGAAAATACATCGACTACAGAAGTTTAACATTGTTTGCATCACAATTAATCCAAGGATTATATGCATAGATTAAACTACCATTGAATTAACAGTTTCAAAAATTTCAAAAACGGAGCTCACATTGGTGGTGACCCTGCTGAGGAGAGTGCTGGCAAATATGCGTCGGGCTGTGTCGAAGCCCTGCTGAACCCTTGAGATGCCGGCTCGCCCCTCTCCGCCTCCAAACGCCTTAGCGACCACTTGGTGTTTTGGCAGTGCGACAGTCCCAGTATGATATCCCTGGATAAACGCAACAAAATTGTGTATTAAGTAATGTAAACTAATCTAAATTAAGGAGGCAAATCTCCCATCGAAAGAATTTAAAAAATCATAGGTAGCATGGCTTTCATAAAAAATAAACCGTAAACAATTTGCACATCTCTTTTGTTATTGAGAATGTATGTATGTATTGTATTTCTTTTGGTTTCATAATACTTATTACGGTAAACAATTTTATTTAATGAATTGAGCAAGAATGGGGAAATATTCTTGGTCACGTTATTGGTATTCTTTGGGGAAATTCCTATTATTTTCCTTTTCCATTTTTCGAGTTTTTGTTCTTGGTGTTGGCATCTATAAGCACATTTGTAGAGCTGCGCCCCCTTAAAATCCTAACAGAGTTTCTGCGCTTCGCCAATACTTGCTGGTTCCTCGAAAGTGCATACTAGTACGTAGGACCCCGAAAGCCAATCTAGCTCATAATCAAACCCTTAATATTGTCTCTTCCAAACGTCCGATAGCCTTTCTGCGAGACTTTCTCACTTGCTTGAGAAACCCACATACCACCTACCGAACATACGAGTGGGGTGAATGACGCATGTGACAGTTGCCCCCCAACAGCACTGCCTTTCCTCATTCATTCCCCAGCTGCCTGTTGAAATGGTGAGTCAACCTTCTTGTCTGCACATAGCAATCGTATATTTCTAAAGTATTATTACCTAATACCCATACTTAACCCTTGCTATTCCAGACCTATTCTGAAACCCTCTGCAGTATTTCTTAGCTTCGATTTAAGTGTATTTAAAATACATCGAGTCTACAGCTTAGTCAGAAAACCCCTCTAGTTGCCTTTCTTTTGGAGCACTATAAAGAAAGTAAATAAACTTATCCAAGTGATTAAATTCTGCGTGCTACTCATTACCTTCATCCCCAATTATTAACTGAAATATATATATTACGTAGGATAAAAGGTAGGAATTTAATCAGAACAATCATTAGATTGTTACATGGTAGCAGAGTGTGGACGCATATATCATATGCTTGAGCATACTTTCGTTTATTTTCCTGTTCAACGGACAACAGAACTGCAGCAGTGGTGCAGGATATATAAGAGGTCAGTGTCAACGACCCGGATATCGAATTATGCAACCCTCTGTGGCTCCCACGCTCCTCGGCATGCTAAGTTTCCTCGCAAAGCAGGTTGTAGGGAAGTGGTTTCTTTAATTAAAAGATTCTTTACACAGTTCCCCCGTGCAGTTGATAACAACTCCCCGAAAACGCCAATCACTTCATTGTCGCCTCGAGATTAGAGGTTTGTTTGCTGAAGCCACCAAATCAGTTTGCAACCCACTTGAGGTGTTAACTGAGTTCTCTGATTATTCGAGCACCCCCCACTCTCGGTCACGGTCTGTTCGCAGAGGTTTCCAAACTGGTTTCCAACTGATTACGGGTCATCAGATCGTTCACAGCTTTTTCCAGCTGACCATTTTCTGACTGTTTGCACCCTCCATTCCAAACTCACAGCAGCCAATGAAATCATTAGAATTTTCTTAGTGTTTTGCTACAAATTCAATTATAAAATGGATGGACTCCAATTGAAAGTTGGCAGACGTTGCGCATGCGCAATTTACCAGTCTCCAACGAGTTTAAAACGGTTTGAAAATCACTTCAAACCTACTAGCGAACAAACTTAGTGCGTGTTTAAGCGAGAAGGCTGATCCACAGCCATCACAAGACTGCAGGACTCCCTGTAGATTGCGCTTGTATCGCATTGGCAGGACGAAACTCAGTGGCTGACTCGAAAAAATGGCGTTTTAAAGGGAGCGCAGGTCGCCATCCTGAACATTTTCATTTCGATAGGCCAACTATGGAGCGACTTATGGCCCTTTGTCTATCTTCTGGGAATCAGCAAGTGTTGTTCACAGCGATTCACCCTCATCATCATGGTTTTTGTGCATTGGCTCCCGCTTTGTTGCTCCAATGTTAGCAAGATGATTGGCTCCATCAAGAGCCTAAATAGTCCACATTAGCTCATTTGATCCTACTTTGGGTATATCAAACGACATGCTTGCTGAGGTAATAATAATTGAGGAGGCTTACACTCAAACAAAATCTATATTCAATCGGTCGAAACTCGCTCAATTGAATCGCAACCTAGTTCAGACAAAAATATAGATTCTTTTTATATGGGCTTCCCAATTCAAAATAATCTATGGTCCCCCTCACTTAAATCGGAACGTTCGATTTTTTTCCCCCTTTTGGATTTATAATTTTCCCTCCAAAATCAAAATTTGATTGGATTCGCCAAAAGAAGTTTTTTTTTTTTAGAACACTTACCTACTCAAGAATTTTTTCTATCGAGTAGGCACGATCAGAATTTTTTTTGTTGAGAGGGGGGGGGGGTGTGTGAAAGTACTAAAAAACTTTCAACATTCTTTTAAAACATACATTTTTGGGCTCGTAGTTACCTACATATCACTTACCACTGAACTAACCATTAACCACGGAGGATACCAATAAAATTATCGATGAATTAATTATAGAAACGTACCTACAATATGAAATATTTGCTCACCCCAGCAGTAGATTTATGGAATTTCGAGATAGAAGATGAAGATTTCGTTGAAAATCGCCACATTATTCTGCCTCAGATATTAGCCACAAAGATAGCAATACAATTATCGATAAATTAATTATAGAAACGTACGTTACGAAACATTTGCTCACCCCAGCATTAGATTTATAGAATTGCGAGAGAGAAGAATAGTTCCTTGAAAATCGCCACATTATTCTGTCTCACATAACTTTCTAAGAATTTGTATTATTAACCCAGAATGTCAACGAAAAAGAAAACTGTCAGCAGACCATTTCACAAAGTAGTTTTGACGTCCACCTAATCTAAGGCTACGAGAGGAATTCGAAATGATAAAAGGAGAAAGTAAATCTGTGAATCATTCGAAGATAAGACTACAGCTTTGTTTTAATGCTAAGTGATCATATGAGCAGATTGAGCCTCAACTGAGTAAGAAGTACCTAGACTTATTGACCAAGCCTAAATTTATGATTTGAGAAGTTTGGGGTAGGAAGGTAAATCTTGATAATGCTGAATCTCATATAATTTACTTGTTTTTCAACAATATAGTCATGATGCATCAAAAAATTGTCAGACGTTGCTCAATCTAATGTCAACACAGGGACAATAGCAGGGGATGAAAAAATCGACTCACCTGGGCTCGAGGTCGAGCGAAGAACTTCGCGGTCGACCATAACTTGATCAGTGCCCTCCTCACTGACATTACTCTACGATGAGCAGTTTAATCCCTCACATGAATACTGGATTTCCGAAGAAGGATTTCTGATCCGAAATACTTGAGCAAACACAAAAGTAAGTTGATGTCAATCGCAGATCACAGACAAGGTAAAAAAACATTCAGAAAAACAGATGAGCTTAATCACATTCCAGTGTTGTTGTGCTCAAGCTGTAAAAAACATTAAAACACGATGTTTATCTTCAAAAAATTACAGTTCAGTTAATAATAATAATTAAATTAGGTAATGAAAATTGAAGCGAATGCCGAAATATACTTAAAAAGGAAATGCTCTTTCCGAAACCTACTTCATGGACAACAGCATCCATGTATAACATTTGCTCCTCAAAATCTCTTTTCCATGAATGAGCCTAAGTTGTTTTCGAAAATCGGCACGTTAAAGTTATCTTAAGATTTATTAAGTATAATAATACCATTTATCAGATTTTGTCATTTAATTTATGGTGCTTTATTGTTTTGTTTTAAAGCTCGTAAATGTTTTATCTACTCGAGAGATCTAAATCTAATCTAAATCTAAAGATCTAAATTTATTGGTATGGCATGGCAATGGCTGAGACGGTTGATTCGAAGGAATACGAACCCGATTGATGAGGATACAGCCCGCAAATGGAAAAAGAGGTGAGATCTAATTTTTCATTTTCATAAAGTGAAAAAAAAATATTTGAAAATGGTTGTTTTTTAACTATGGAAGTGTAGATGGAAGAGCATTACTATTGTCTTTAATAAAATAGAAAAGTTTGCATAGGTAACTGGGTGGCCCCCAACTGGAAAAGTCAGGGAAAACCTGGAATTGTCAGGGAATTCTTCTTCGCTCGCTCGGTATGGCTGTATATGTGTAGGAAAACACTCGTTGAAATCCGATGTATGTAGGGAATGTTGCTCGCTTCGCTCGCTCGGTATGGCTGAATATGTTTAGGAAAACACTCGTTGAAATCCGATGTATGTAGGGGATGTTGCTCGCTTCATTCGCTCGGCATGGCTGTATCTGTGTAGGAAAAACCCTGGACCCCCCCCCCCCCCCCCCATAAGTTGCTCACTTCGCTCGCGAGGTGTGGCTGTATAGATGCGATGGTATTTTACTGTCGAGTGGGACTTGTTGAATGATTGGAAACGGTAGATCCCTAAGGGTAGGTTTAACGTCTGTAGGAAATGCTGCTCGCAGTTATACTGCCCACCCAACTTGGCAGACGTTTTTTTCTGTTCGAAATTCTTACAAACAAATTAAATCTTATAAGACTACGTGGACCCACGAAAAGTTTATTAGGGGATGTTGCTCGCTTCACTCGCAAGGTATAGCTGTATATTTATGTTTAGGAAAAACCCGTATTTATTCCGTTGAAATGTCTCTCAAACGGAAAAGTTCCATCCTTCAACGCGCGTGTGCGTAGGCCATCTCGCAATATTGTGAAACGGCGGCGGGCTCGATTAACTTCTCATTTTGATCGCGTCGCCTCGCTTCCCCTCGCATTTTGACCGACTTCCCGTCACTTTTTTCGACATCCGATTTCGGATTCAGATTCGGCGGACTCAAACCTGTATTTCTCCCGCGAAAACCGTCCCGAAAAACGTACCTTTAGGGGTTTATTTTAATCAGAAAAAAACAAGTTTTTTGTCGGACTTTTCGAGAAAACGGGTCGCTACTCTTTAATTTGTTTGACGCATTTCCCGATACTTTTTTATCGCGCCGTCGTCTTCTGCGTAGAAAAACCTATGAAGCCGGTATTTTTCCAGAATTTTCGACGGTCGTTAAGAGGGGTAGGGGAAGTGGAAAAAGCGCGTATTCAAACTTGCTTCCACCCCCCTCCTGCCCTACAGCCCATGGTTCGGGTGGGATTAGAAAATTTTAAATTCGCTTATACACCCTATCGGAAAATCCCAAGAAGATCCCCCCACTCGTAGACTCCCCCCACTCAGCCGTTTGGCCGTGCATAGACACGACAGACAAACAGACGAAGTTATAAATAGTATAGATATACTAATATACTGCTATGTATCAAGCAGTATCAATAAATCTATGAATAGATGTATAGTATCAATATGTATAGCATAGTATTATTAATAGATGGAAATAGATGTATCCATCTGTATAAATCTATCTATCTATTGGAAATGTGTACATTTGTTTCAGATTATCTATTGCATACGCACTTATAGCCTGGAACACATTCGGCTTTCTGGTATACGGGTGGTACCAAGGGAGAGTGGATTGGGCAGACTATTACGGTCTTAAAACCGAGGAAGATAGGTTGATGCCAAACAACGAATACTTCGCCAGAAATCTAGGTATGTATTTGTTTTACACTGATATCACTAGTGAACATTCGCTATATATATATATATATATATATATATATATATATATATATATATATATATTTATATATATATATATATATATATATATATATATATATATATATATATATATATGCATGTATGTATGCATGTGTCATTCCAGACGATAACTCTCCTTAGGATTGAGATAGAAATTCCTTTCTTGCACCAAAAAATCAAACTTTCCAAACGAAAGGATGAGTTCATTGGCCAACACTTTTTGAGCACATTAAATTGGTCACATTTCAAAAAAATATGCGGAAAAATCACTAATAATGGCTAAAAATCGTTAAATGTATAATTATCAGCAGAATATTGTTCAAATAAAGTTTATAAAATATAAAATAGAACATTAAAAAATTTATTGACAAAATTATGCTGAAAAATGTACTTAAATTTCATTAAAATGTGCTTAAAACCCGGTAAAAACTGCAAAAATTGAAAATCCAAAATCCTTTTTTGAATAGCAGATTATCATTTAGAATACGTGTTTTTCCCTGAAAATAATATTTAACATTTGCTTTGCACTCAAAAAGCTCAAATTTCGAAACAATTTAACTTAATGTAATACGATAATTTACAAAAATTCGCTCTGACGATCATGCTGCATGACTGGGACTTTTTTAGGCTTGATATTATTCAGTTTTCGGCAAATATTATTGAAATTTGAGTACATTTTTCAGCATTTAATTTACATAATTTTTTTTTTTTTTTTTTATGTTCTAGTTTACTGCTAATTAATTCTTTTGACTAAAATAATTGTCCTAACGATTTACAATTTTTGGCCGTTTTTAGCCATTTTTAGTGATTGCTGACTAGTGGTTGTTGTATTTGACTTGATAACATGTTGTGTATATATTTTTATTCTATACGTCTGACCATCCCTATGCAATATTTTTTGTATCAGCCAGTAAAACGTTATGTATCTACTAAATTTACTGTAACCCATATTATATATAGCGTAGATTTTGATTAGAAATCTAATTGCATTTCTTTTTTTCGTAGGAAGACCAGGCTCAACCACGCTGATTACAGTGAAAGGATTCAAGGTGACCGAAACCAAGGAGTTTGACTACGATGCTGAAAAGGTTTGCCCTGATCTTTTCGGTTTATTATTTTCAATAATAAACCTTTGTAATCAACCAAACAAAAACAAAAAAATTTAACCCCTCCCACCCCAAAATTTTTTTGTTTACATTTCAAGATATGTAGAATCCCAAAATCGAATTTAAAAAAAAAAACGTCTGTCCGCGGCTTTTTTCAGAAATTAATAGACCAAACTTCATGAAACTTGCGTCAAAAATCGCATTTGGGGTCTAGATTGTCCTAGAAGATAATGATTATTGTTTTGTGAACTACTTTTGTTTTAAATTCACTAAATAAACAATTAAATTAAATTTAGCAGAGTTCGAGTTGTATAATAAAATTGTATTATTTTTTGGAGCAACGTGAGACATACAGGAGTCACGCTAAGACGTGACGTCATTCCCAAACAATTCCTTTTTTTTACGACAGGAATGTTGCTAGTTCAGAATTGAACCTTTTCAGACTAGATAGTTACTTGATTTACGTTTCAGTCTTTTCAATTTCGATCTCATTATAATACTCCTAGCTTAGACTCAAATTCAATTAATTACAAGCATAAAAAAATATAATCATGATTTTAAATTTCAGGTATCAAAACATTCAAATAAACAACATTATTAACAATAAACATTAATTATTTCAAATATCAGGACTAGAACCTCATGCAAATAAGTTCATAACATTTCTATCACCTATTTTACAAATTTTGAATTATTCGTCTTTTCACTTCTTTCCTTGTTTTGAGCTCTTTGAGCTTTTGTCACTTGCACCAGAATCGTCACTAATCAAATGAGAATTTACGAGTGGGTTTGTAGCATCTATCAAAACGTTAAGCTATCGTTTCGAAATCTATAGAACCACCAGGGAGGGTATCTTTGGATTGTCCATCCTCTCAGAGATTTTCTCTGTTCGGGTTTCGGAGATGAACGTTTCTTGGTCTTCGTTTTCAGCGTTGGAGACAGATTGAATTTGATGGGCGATGTTCCGACTGAGCTGGTTTGAATTTTCCGTGGTGACCGTGATTTTTCAGGAGACTTCGGAATGACTACGGATTTGCGAGGTTGTGCTGCACCTGACGTTGAGGGTCTTAACCAGGTACGGTCACGACGATAAGTTCGACCATCATCGGTGCTGACGTCATACGAATTTCCATGGCTCTTCTCGACAACACCTTTGTTCCATAATTTCCCCATTTGAGGTTTGATGAAAACTTCCTGATCAATTGGGTAAAGTTTTGGCGGTCTTGTCATGATGAAATTTGGCGATTTTTCGTTTGGTGATTATCATCTCCTGGACTTTTGGGACGACTTCGGGAATTAGAAGTTTATTTGACGACGGAATCAGCGTTCTAGTTCTTCTTGACATCAATTTCTGTACATAAATTTCTGTACTTCTTGACATCAAAATCTGTATCATCACGAGAGCATTTCCGAAGCATGTTTTTTGCAATTTTCACAGTGGCTTCAGCAGTTCATTTTCCACGAAGATTCGCTAAAAAATGGGAGTTCCCATTTTAAAAAACAAAGTTCATGTCATTTGCGCCATTTCTGGCGCAAGTGGCGCTCGTGAAAGTATTTTTCATGAAATCTACGTATAAAATTATAAAGAATGGCGTTGTTTCCAATTTTTTACGCTGAATACGGGGTATGTGAAGAGGGGGGGGGGGGGGTGTATTCTTTCTGTGGGACACCCTGTATGTGTGTGTGTCATTCCAGACGATAACTCTCCTTAGGATTGAGATGAAAATTCCGTTCTTGCGCCAAAAAAATCAAGATTTCGAAACAAAAGGTTGATTACATTGGCCAACACTTTTTGAGCACATTAAATTGGTCATATTTCAACAGATTTACTCAAAAAATCAAAACGGTAAAAAATGGCTTAAAACAACTAGGTAAAAACGGCTAAAAATAGTTAGAAATTTATATTTTTTAGCAAAAATGTACTCAATATAAGTTGATCAACAACGTATTAGAACTCTATAAAATTAATGTTATAAATGTGCAGAAAATGTACTTGAATTGTAGAATATTATTTAGAACTAGTTTATTTGCCATGTAGTCAAATAAACTGTCAAATAACAATAACAGTGGTTCACCCAGACATTTATTTTAACCTTTCTTGATATTCTCAAGATCATGATTCTTTGACTTATTTGACTGGGTGAACCACTGTTATTGTCACTGTTATTGTTATTTGACAAGTCCGTTATATTCGGATGATTATATTTTTCCTGGACACACCAAATCCTGAAGATTGTCCTCAGTAAGAGGACGAAAAGTCGCTGAATAAACAACATGAAATAAATTCATTTTTTCCCCCTGGGCCGCATCCCGACTAATTCCAACGACACAAGTACTTACGGCCGACTAAACTACTAACAGTATAACAAACTGCTATAATCTACGAAAATTCGCTCATACGATCATGCTGCATTACTGTAACTTTTTTTCAATTGGTCATGGAACTAATAGAACTTGTAACGCAATCATTTATAATTATCACTTTATTCCATAGCTCAAAGAAAAAGAACGGTCTGAAGAGCTTCAACGTAAGAACATGTCCATGGAAGAACGTATCGCAATCAGGCGAAGAAGACTCCAAGAAGAGTTGGATCGGAGAGAAGCGGAACAGCAAGATACTCTCCAATAGAAGTTTACTATTATTTCGTTTGAGCTTGTTATTTTAGTGTTACTCCAACTAATGTGGAACCCACATTAAATACCTGCTCTGTATGTATATAGTCGATGTATATAGTCGATGTTGTAGTTGTGCAGGGTGTGATATGTAAAATAAATGAATATACCAACCTATTTAATTTACTCGTATTTACATTCGCCTATTTCCAACTTTCTACCTACAACTTATGTAGGCACACTCCTTCAATAAGGTTAAGGTCAGTGATTGTGGGGAAAAGTTAATTATTCTAGTGAAAATTAAAAAAATCCCATTCAAAACATCATATGAAGCTTCATAACTTAAACTTTTAAATTTTTGTTGTTATCTATGTAAATTTACTGAAGATAAATATGGTAAAGTAGAACATTTAAAAATTTATGCGCAAAATTATGCTGAAAAATGTAGGGTAAAAGCACCAATTGTTGACACTAATCCAAATGTTGACACTTCAATTTCAAAATGTAAAAATAAGGTATTGTGCCACTGTAGGTGCTCGAAATTGGTGTCATTCTGCTGATAAGAATGTAGTTATTGAGGTCGGCCTCCTCCACTAGTTATAAAATCATATATAAATCATCTGGCTGATATTGAAGCCGATGACAGCTGCAGCAGATACTCCAGCGACGCCAACCTTGTCCCGCATCTTAGTGATTTAAGTCAACAAATTTAGACTTTTTAAGCGAAATATTGTGAGTAAAAATCACCATTTCACATCGTCTGCTCTATGAATAACATAAGGAAGAATGCGTAAAGCATTAATACCCTAAATTTCAATAGAAAACCATGGTTATGTTCGGTGTCATCATTAGGTCTCATAAAATAGTTTAGAGTCCTAATGTTGACACCTGTGTCAACACTAGGGGAAACAGTTGATTTGGTTGCTAAGGTGATATTTGGATTTGAATAATTTCGTAGTGTATCAGGACGCTTGAATTTCTCAATTCATCGAAGTGGAACCTTAGGTTGACATCGTCTGATCCCAATGTTGACATTCGGTTCCTAAAGTTGACATCAACTTTTTTTTTTTTTTTTTTTACTTGCATAGAAAACGTTATTTTATCAAATACATTAGGTTGGTAGTTATTGTTGTGGGAACAGAACCTGTTTGTTTATAGACCCATACGAAGATGAGCTGATATCATTACCAGCAGGTACCAGCGAACAAAGCGTACCTTCAAACAGTGTATTCGACCAGGCAAAACAAAGTCCACAATGCTGTGTTGTTGGGAAAACCACCACCGTGGAAGAAATAGGACCTTGTGCCGTGACGAGTAAGAGTGGTGACGAGGAAGAAGTTGGACGAATTAATGAAGGAGACATGGTTGTGGCTGTGTTGCCTTACAGAAAACGGGACACGGAATGCGTTTGCCTGGTTTTCAAAATTGATTCTGGAGATAATCATAAGATAAACCACTTCTTCCCTGCAACAGACTGAGGACGGTTTTTAAGCCTTCGAGCAACGGGAATCATCTCCTATCGGTCAGCCACGTACAATATAAACTGCCCAAGCCCAGATATTACAGGGGCAATCCAGATAAATTTATGTTCCCAGTTTCTGTATCTGTTCCTCTTTAATTTAATTAGGTAGGTACCTATGCTAAAAATTTACTTACCTTCTTTTCTGAAATGTCACATACCTTCTTGAAATATATTTTAACATGTTCTGAATCACTTTTGTTCATTTATGCCTTGAGTAATAACTTCAGGAAAGCGAAGGGTCAATATTTAAATTGGTGTCAACATTAGGAACTGCTAATGTCAACATATGGAATTTTCGCAGACAAATGTGTCAACATTGGGTGCAAAAAGCCATGTTAGAAAAAATTCGTTTGTGATAATAAAAAAAACTATTTTGGTAAGTCCAATACGTGCAAACTGTTCACAAGGAACTCACAATTCATAATAACTACCTAAAAGTTTTATTTTCTTGAACACTTTTGTAGAACGCAGAATTGAATGATTTCTCTTTCTTATAGTGTCAACAATTGGTGCTTTTACCCTACTGTAATTTCATTTTAAATTGCTAAAAAAAAAAAAAACTATAAAACTGCAAAAAAAGAGTGCAGTACGACAGAGAGGGTTAGGTAGGGTAAAAGCACCAATTGTTGACAGTTATCCAAATGTTGTCACTTCAATTTCAAATCCAAGAAATTCGAAAGTGGGACACTGTAGATTATAAAAATCAACGTCATTCGAAAGATAAAAACGCTGCAAATTATTTCACAAAGGTTTATTATTTTTTCAATTGAGTATGATCGTAGTTTTAGTTGGCTAGCGTACGTCATAAGGCCCGTCCAGACTCCTCGGCGTGTCCTACTTCGAGTTGCCACAACCTATACTTCTATAATTATATACGCATGTTTATATTTCTCGATTTGAGCTCCTATCTATTCAAATAGTTATTGCCTTAATAATATCATTATCTAAGTACGTACGAAAAGTCGAGAGGATATGTTATTAAATATGCGTAGGAAAATCTTTGGTATTAACACACAAATATGACCTTGAAAAAAACATATTCATGCCTCGAACGAACGCCGGCGCTGTACCCACCACAAGCCGCGGCGCCGGCGCCTCCTCTCACTCCACCCCCCTCTCTCCACCCACCGTGACCCCCTGCCAAGCGTGCCAGGCGTGCGCGCGTCGAAAAATACATTTTTTTGCCCGTTTTTGGCCCATAGCATCTATGCGAGTAAAGCGATCGGGATGGTTAAACGTTAGGACCAACTAGACCCCGAATGGAGTCTATGTGCGAAAGAACGGGTTTTTTAAGTCAATTCTTAGGCCTTTTATGGCCCGGACGGCGAACGGCGGACGGCGAACGGACATTTCAAATTTGGATTCTACGTACCTTGAAACGTAAAGTGACAAAGTTTGAGGGGGGGTTATAAAAATTTTTTGCTACACGATCACATAGGCTTATTATTGGAAATAATAAACCAAAAGTAATTCTTAAGGTTGACCGATTCCACTAGCTATGTAGAACGTAAAAAATCGTCGGTTGTGTTTGTTGAGGGTAGAGAAATTAACATGTATCATGTTTTAGCCCTGGGGTCCTAGCGAATTTTGCGAGTCAATTTTTTTCCGCGCACGAAATTAATTACACTGATTTCCGCCTACAACCGAGTCGTTGCTAGGGAAATGGTACTTCGTCGTTTTTCATCCCACAAAATTCGTTGACCATTCGTTCGAAAGCTCTCGATTTATCCAACAATATTATGTTAACTACGGCGAAGTGCGTGTCCAACAAACTGAGTTATGAGCATGGTTATATAAATAATTGTTTACACACAGGTGATCATTCTCAATAATTGATATTGTGAACATGATTGCAACCGCTTGTTAATTTCTGATGTTTTCATAGAATTTCTAATCAATATCGAGGAGAAAACATGATACATGGTTGAAATTTTTGGTTCTAGAACAGAAATATTTTATAGGCTTCTCTGATAATGTGGTTTAATGGTGGCTGAGCGCTTTTGCCGATCTATGGCCTCTTCAGAGCTTATTATTGATTGATGTTCAAGTATACATTTTTGGGTTCCTCCTTGAACATGCCAGTCATGACCAGTTATATTTGGAGATGTTACTGGAGCCAATTCCATTAAAATTGAGGAAATGTGAAATTTGTGTGGAGAGACACACATAGTCTGATAGTTGAACCTCTTGGTCTTGACCTTTCATGTTTGGTGTTGTTTACTGGGTTCAATTTGTACTTAAATTGAGAAATATTCAAATTTTGTGGGGATATGTACATTGTCTGAACTTGATATGCGCAACTGTCTTGTCAGACAATGTACATATCCCCACAAAATTTGAATATTTAAGTACAAATTGAACCCAGTAAACAACACCAAACATAAAAGGTCAAGACCAAGAGGTTCAACTATCAGACTATGTGTGTCTCTCCACAAAAATTCACATTTCATTCTATTTTAATGGAATTGACTCAAGTAACATCTCAAAATGTAACTGGTCAAGACTGGCATGTTCAAGGAGGAACCCAAAAATTTATACTTGAACATAATACATTTCACCAATCAGTAATAAGCTCTGTAGAGGCCATAGATCGGCGAAAGCGCTCAGCCTAAGCATTAAACCACATTATCAGAGAAGCCTATACAATTTCTCTACCCTCAACAAACCCAACCTACGAAGGACAAGGCAACAATCCATAACCAATAAAAAGTCGTCTGGGTAATGTGATATTGATGACAACCGTAACCTGTCTCTCCTCCGTCCACCTGTCACAGCTCTCCAGCTTAGTGAGGTGAGTCTACAAATGTGGATGTTTCGGGTCAAGTATATGAGTACAAATTACGATTTCAATTCAGATGATCTATTAATAATATGAGGAAGAAGGCGTAATGAAAACCCTAAATTTTCGACAGATGAATATGGTATTGTTCGGTGTCAACATAAGGTTCCATAAAACGTATTTGTGTCCTAATGATGACACCTGTGTCAATATCAGTTTCATTGTAAAGTTCATATTTCTTTTTTAATCAGCAAGGTGAATACAGAGAGATAATATTTCTAAGCAAATATAGATAGAGAAAGAATATTTCTAAGCAACCCATCATAACCCGTACTTTATTGTGTCGCTCCATTTTCTAATGGTGGCCTACTAAGCCTAATGCATTTTAAGATATTTCCTGAGAATATATTTCTACGTGTTCACAAGCATTTTTGTATATTTACCTCAATGACAACTTCAGGTGAAAGAAGACTTATTTAACATAAGTGTCAACAGTAGGAACTGAAAATGTCAACATTTGGAATTTATGAAGACGTGTGTCAACGTTTGGTTAAAAAAAGATGAATTTCCAAAATTGCTTTGTGATCATCAACAAAATTATTTGGAGAATTTGAATACATGCAAACTATTCTCAACGAACTCACAATTTCTACTCACGAACTTCCAATACCTACTAGGAAGTTCCATTTTCTTGAGAGACGTCCCCTATTGTATAATATTCGACCAGAGAGTACATAAAAAACCGTATATATATATATATATATATATATATATATATATATATATATATAAAAGAGGATGTATGTATGTATGTATGTATGTATGTATGAATGTATGTTGCCTATAGACTCCGAAACCGCTCGACAGATTGTAATGAAACTTTCAGGTAATTAGGCATGATTCAAGGATTGTTCCTGTAAAGTTTGGTGCAAATCCGTTCAAAGGGCTCTGACCCAGAGGGCATAAAAGGGTGCAGTGTCAGGTTTTAGAAATTTATTTAACTACCCAAGCCAAGACCGAAGGCAGAGTGAGGCCGAGGGTGAGGCCAAAGGATGAGGAGGAGGATGAGGGAGGATGATGAGGGAGGAGGATGAGGGAGGAGGAGGAGGAGGAGGGAGGAGGGAGGAGGATGAGGGAGGAGGAGGAGGGAGGAGGATGAGGGAGGGGAGGAGGAGGAGGGAGGAGAAGGGAGGAGGAGGATACTATTGAACGTCTGCATAAAATGACAACGAATCCAGGGTCATTGTAGACACCAAAGGCAGAAACCAAAGGCTAAGCTTCCGTCCATCAAATCACCTCTTAATAACAGTTTAAAATTACGATCAATAAACAAATTTAATTTGGGCGCAGCAACGCTCGCGGGGGGAACGCTAGTATATATATATATATATATATATTATACATGCTCGTAGTAAGCTTGTGCTATCTTTAAATTTCATAATTCAAAACAAACCGTACCGAGCAATCAAAGTTGTTTGTCAATTATTACGTAACACATCAAGTTCAGGTTTCTCAAAATTCCACATTGATTGGAGCTTGGCTGGATTGCAAGGGCAGTTGACTGCATCTAGTCAAGTGCCCTCGGAAAAGCAAGGAAAAGAGGATAAAGGGAAATCACCGAGTAAATACAGGGATGGGAGTTCCTGAGTGAACCTTATGAAAGTGTTAAGTATATAGGTATGCATTATTGGTGCTTTTACCCTAATGGAGGCCCGGAATGTTTGGCCCAAGACCAGCACCCCCCCACACACACACACGAGAGGTGGGAAAGAAGTGCATTTTTCTTTGGTATCCGTCATGAGGTCAAACTGTCCAGGTCAGGGCCTAGCAATCTATGATTTTGCTATAGTTTTTATTTTCCCTTTAAAAAATGTTAAAACACCCTCGAATGCCCCTAGATATAATTGATGAATGAACGTACTTCCTAGTGAAGTTCATTCATAAATATGTCAGGGGCTTTAGAGGGTGTTTTATGCCCTCTCTCATATACGTGCCTGGGGACTCTCTAAACTAGTGAGAATGATGAGAGTCTCAATACGCCTCCACGATATCGTGGACCAAGCGCTCCTGACGGAAATGAAAATAAGCTCCCTAATGAGTAACGAAGTTCTAAGATTGTTTGATACTCGCTGAGTCCTCCTTAGTCTAGTGGTTACCGTAACTGATTACCTACTGTTTCCAGAGACCCGACAGGTTCGGGACAACATATTCTTGCATTTGAATTCAACCTCCAAAACATTATTCTTGAACGTCATTATTTTAAATATATCAAAACTTTATTTTGATCTATTCGTCTAATTAATCTGTATTTTGCTAATTGATACTTGATGTTATGTATTTTAGAGATGCGAGCATCCATACCACGAAACTATACAAATCATTCTGATCTATTTGTCCAACTAATCTGAATTTTTACAAAGGGATTGACTACTTGATGTTATGTACTTTTGAGATGCGAGCTTGCAAGCATCCAGACCACCAAACTACACAAATCATTCTGATCAGTTTGTCCAACTAATCTATATTTTAGTGGCGGACATAGATTTTTAAAAAAATTGAGGCGCCAATTCATTCAACGGAACTGGGGTTTGTTGCACCAGTTTCCGTAAGGAGCGCTTGGTCCGCGACAACTGGGGAGTAGTATCGAGACTGTCCTGTGAGAATGCAGATGACCATAGTGATCACCTTTGATGCTCCAGTTTTTTTTTTTTTTTTTTTTTTCATGCTGTTTCTAATGGATTTCTCTGCCAGTTATGTATATTATTCTGTGTAGAGGAAGGTTTAAATGGTTTTCTTGTGAAATTTTTATTTGGTAGTGGAACCATTATTGGTTAGAAGTTGGATCCCAACAAGAGTATTTTGAAAAGTGGTAGGTATTTTTAGCTGAATCGAAGAGTGAGTGGATGTAGAAAGAAGTTCTTCGCAGAACTCAAAACGAAATTAAGGACTATCTATGTGATAATGTTCTACCAACAAATTTACCCGTTATCTGGGATTGGGCTTGTGGTCATGGATTTTCAAGAGAAGTTTAGTCAGCAGAAGGCACATGGACTGCTTGAAAGTAATAATAAAGAGAAATCAAACTCATTTCTGTGATCGATCGTCCCAATCCCTATTGAAGCACGTTTAGGTGGTTGAACATTAGTTGGACGTAAATTACATTATTCTGTTGTTTTGTTGTTAATTACATATTCTGATGAGACCTTTTCTATTTCTGTCAACATTTTCATCCTCATAGTAGACCTTTATTCATTTAACTGCAAAACTAATGAGCCCTCGCTGATTTGATAAGGCTTATATGCAATTTAATAAGGCTTATAAGCTTGATGAGCACTTAAAAATTGTTAATTCATAAATATTACCAACCTGAATTTAACTATGAAAGGGTAAAGAAAACGCATAGATGACGTCCATACCTGTCCCAACGTATTAGTGTTGAGGCAGTTGTGCAAGGCAACGACTTGTGCGACGTGACTGTTAGAAATTGGCTGGTACCCAGAATAGCGGTCTTGAGCAAGATTATGTTCTCGAAGTACACCAAACTACTGTCATTTCCGTCATCAATCGAGAAAAGATGGGAGCCACACAAACTTATAAATAATTGGATAGAGTGCTTGAGTTTCCCTTGATTAATGAATAATAATAACAATATGAGCCATTTATTTTACAGTCGTCTTAACAAGATGTCTCATGTGGGATCTTCAAACAAGGAATCCCATTTTACTCTCGTCAATGCAACATTTATATTTTCCAAAAAAATGCAATCACTAAAATAGAAACCACAAAAAAAAAAAAAAAACTTCCAATTTCAGCCAGGACACTCTAGTGGATGTTTGATGAAGGTAGATCAGTTGGTTCTGTGTGTGGGCGAAATATCGGTTGGTACGACCTCCCTGCCGGCAATTCGCAATTTATTGAATTCCTTTGAAATCAGCTCTGTGCGTGGCTGGGACATTGTTAAAATACCCTCTAGTGCCCCTGACATAAATATAAATGAACTTCACTAGGAAATTCATTTATTCGTCAATTATGATTACAATCATAGGATAGTTACTGTCGTGTTACAATAGAAAACTATTACACGAATTACACCACCCACTCGATAGTTTTAGGGACTTCATAATATACAAATCGTGGATAACATTCATAATTCACAGGTATGTGGCACTGTCCCTGTAGAAAATGTAGAAATGACTTCAACTTCCTTGAAAATAGTTACAAGAATATTTATATTGACGCAATAATTCCAATAATGGGGAACGGTTTCAAGGAAATGCAATTAACAAAGTCGAAGATAGAACTTTATATTACTTACTAAATAATTAGTTTATTAGAAGTACAAATAATAAATTACGATCCATTAGTACAAATAAAAATCGAATTTGTTGAACAAGAAAATCACCAGCCTTGACATTGTAAAAAAAAGTTAGTAAGCATAAACAAAAATATACGAATTAGGCGAAACTACGAAATCGAAATTAATAATCTATAAAGATAGGAATAAAATGTCACAATTATAAGGACCAACTTTGCATTGTTTCACAAGTTTACAGTTCGAATATGTCATGTAAAAATTAAATTTGACAGGTTCCAAAAATTAAGGTTATACAGCGAATTTTGCATGTTTGGTGCCATTTATGATGAAAATAGGGTAAAATTAGGGGTAACAAAGTTAAAAGAGTAATATTTACTCGGTTGCAAAAATAACATTGATTTAAAATTTATTATGCTCTTGATTATTTCTATAACGTAATCGATGCGAATGGGAGGAACAGGATTTCCTTGTGATCACTACGATTTTAGAGTGCGAGCATCAAGGAAGAAGACGTAGCGTGAAAATCAGAATGTGAAAATCCTCTGTGAAATGTCATTTACGAGCCAGGAGATGGCAGGCACAACGTTTTCACCCGTCATGGCGGATACACGGACAATCTTCCAGTGGTGGGTAGTTATTTTATCCAATTCTAACCTGCAACAAAGATTTATCATTTAAGATTATTATTATTTAGGGGCGGATTATCAATCACATATAAAGCTCAGGCAAAGTCTAGGTTACTACCAGCCTCAGATCACCTCTCGTTGGCTATCAACGCACTTTTACCTGCAAGATACCGCTAACAGCTTGGTATCTCTAAACGGAAGTTAGTGAAAAAACGTTGTCTATTTTCACGAAAGATACAGAGTTACAATATTAAATCGATTTCGATGATTAGGCCTTCATCAGCAACAAACATTAACTGAACACACATTAGAAAGGACACAGCTTATATAATCACAGGTGAAGGGAGATTGAATCCCATTGATCGAGAGAAAGGAAAGGGGGCTGAAGGTACAACCAATTAGGTACAAGCTAAGTGAAGGGGGATTATAGCTAATGAAGTGAACGGAGGGGAAGAATTACTGGTTTCAACAGTTTGAAGGGATAATTCCAAGCTTTATAGAAATGGACTTATCAGTGGTGAAATGTATTGAGGTATATCCTCATTTAAACATTTACCAGATCTGTCACTTTGATAATATCGAATTTTTCAAGTACATTTAACATACCTCCATTTGGACAAAAATAAAGAAATTCTACAAACTGTCTGTCTGTCAAGTCAAAATTGTAACTATGATTGGATTCCTGAAGATGTTTTGCAAATGTAGACCTACCCTTATTTTCCCTGAAATCCTCCTGATGCTTTTCTATTCTTTCCCTGCATTTCCTATCAGTGCCATTTTAGTTTATAAACCCCACTTTTATCCTGAACATTAATTTTGTCTTTAACGGAACCTAGTAATGCTGTAAGACTATTTCTAGTTATAAAACCCACTTTGTAACCCCTCGATGCCGATTACAACCCCCCACTTTGTTTAGGAGTTGGAATATACCTAAGAACGCTGCGAATTATTTCACAAAGTTTACATTTAAAAAATTCCCTGACTTTTACCGACGCAAAGAATTCCCTAACAATTCCAGGTTTTCCATGACTTTTCCAGTTGGGGGCCCCCCTGCAAATATTCATAATTTGAGCCACTTAAAATATTTATAATCAGCATATGTCTCATTTTTCTGTCATTTTACACCATAAGATTCGCAGAAACAACATTTCATGCTGTAAGTCAATGCAAAAGTGAGCTGAAACTTCATAGATACAAACCTTGGATATTCAACCAAGAGTGGAATGAGCTTTAGCAGACATCAATCGGATCATTGCATCCAAGTCGCTTCGACATTTTGAAGGCAAACTCCAGACGGAAGGATTAAGGAGAGAGATCGTAGGCAAAATTAGCTCAACTTCCAAATGCTCTACTTTATGCTCTACAACTTTGACAGACAAATCCCGTAGAGCACTTGTATGGGTGCATTTCTATAGTTACTCATAGCAACCCACTTCGTTCTCTGTACAAGCAGAACAAAAAAAAAAACGTCTGCCAAGTTAGGTGTGGCTCATAGCTTACTCGTTTACATATCATGAGAGTTTGGATCAAAAATTCCATAGCGGAAAAGAGTAAATCAAGAAGTAGCGTGAAATGTCATAATTGGTCAATTAAGAAACGAATAAGTGGTACTCAATGTAATTTACGTTTGTGCAAGCTAAGAATGAACTGGTGAGTTGAACACAATGAAATAGGTACGGGACCATCTACAACCTAAACCGCGCATTTGGTGAAAATTTCATCTAAATCGGATGAAAACTGTGGAAATTAAGGTCATTACAAGTATTTCACATCGGCGCATGCGCAGTAGCTATTAATGATACGATACAGTCGTGTTGAAATTTATATGAGGTAATCAAGTCATCTTCTTCCAACTATCATCCAAATTTAAGCGAAATCGAACGACTAGAGTGTGAAAAAATGGAGCATAACGGAATTTACGTTTGCGCATGCGCAGAAAGAAGTATTGATGAGGCAACAATGAAACTGAAAGGGGACCATCTACAACCTAACCCACGCATTCTCTGACAATTTCTTCGAAATCGAATAAAAACAGTGGAAATTAAGGTCGATACAAGGATTTCACATAGGCGCATGCGCAGTAGCTATTGATGATACAATCATGTTGAAATTGATATGGGATGATCAGATCGTCATCCCCCAACTATCATCCAAATTTGAGCGAGATCAGACGACTAGGGCGTGAAAAAAATGGAGCATAGTGGAATTCACGTTTGCGCATGTGCAGAGTGAAGTATTGATTTGGCAACAATGCAACTGACAGGTGACCCTCTACCCCCTAGTCCGCACACTCCCTGAAAATTCTGAAAAAGTTGTTCAGAATGGTCTAAATACGTAAAATGCGAGTGGAAATTTTGATTTTGGAGACCAACATATTTTTCTCCCGAAAGTGAAAACAATGCTTTTGCTACCTTTAAGTATACTCGGAAGCAATATAATCACACAGGAAAAAACCGGAAGGACAGGTGTTGATGTGTTAGCTAAAGTATATACTTTTTACCCTTGGACTTGGACATACGAAGAAAAACGAAAAATACCAGTGTAAGGCTGTTTTGTGCGGAAATCATTGTTGTTGTTATGGTAGGTACCCTTATTTCCCACAGACGACATTATCTGAGAAGTTAGCTTCCTGCGGGTATAAAGTTGGTTGATAAACGCCCTACTAAATTTGCTCGATAGGTTGCGGTAAACTCGAGGCCTGAGGTTTGCATGGAAGTTATCCCTGTAACTGATACACGGGCCAAAGAACTTTTGATCAGAAATAAGTTCTAAAATCGATCCCTGAAGTTTTGTTCGCCTTAAACCCTACATAGCCGATTGTTAGCAACGGTTAGGTTTTGCACCATAATACATACTATAAATAGGTACATAATAGAAACGAATAGTAGTGTACGTTATAGTACAGGGTGTTCCGCATAAGGTGGTCAGTACTTCAAGGCGTGATCCTAGAGCTCATTTCTGATCGAACGTTCATCATAGAGATTTTAGGAAAAGTGTTACTTTGGATTTTCTGATGGTTACCGCTTATAACCAAATCGTTGCTACGGAACTGTATCTTAGGCATTCATCATCGTCCAAAAATAGTTCGCCAGTCTTTGGCCTATCATTCATCCGTTCGTCATCCATCCTTCGCTGGCCTACCAAAACAGTTTTATAAGGCGATAACACGATTGAGAAGCGGGGTGACCCTCACCGGATCATTCCTGCGCCATATTGGTCAGGAGGAAAGTGGCTTATGCTCCACCTGCCGAACACAAGAAACCGCAGAGCACCTGGTTATGGAGTGCACCAAGACACACAACCAAAGAGCCACGTTGTTCCACAAGTGGGACAAAGAATTATCAAGACTGTAGTGGATTTAAATATGTTTTACTTGACGTAGGTAGGCCAAGTCGGACATTTATATTCCGGTTATGCGGGTTAGTCCCCGGGTCATTCCCGTGAGGAATGTGAGCGGATCCGCCAAGGTCAACTGGTTTGGCGGACTGAAATGGGAGATAGTTCGTGTCGCAGCCGCGTGGAGCGCTGGGCTCGCGTAGCAAGTGCTGGGTTCGATCAGTTTGGTACTGAGCCGTTTTGTAATATTCCGGCCTTAGATTTATATCTGAAAGGGGAATATGTTGAGCTTGGTTGAGGTACTGAAAAGTATCCTTCGCTTTTTGTGCATTTGGAGTGTATTTGACACTCGGATCGGCCGGGTAGGCCTGCGTCGAATATCGTGGGTATTCGGACAGCTTGGTCGAATCGTAATGATCGGCTTCAGAGCGAGTCTGAAAGGTATCCTCGATCTTTTGTATAGGCGAGGCTTGATCGAACGTTTCTTGAACGAATACGTCGGGAGAGAAGGCGGTCCGGACGTGAGGACCGCGCCTTGCGCTGTCGCTGGGTTCAGCGGATTCGCCGTGTAGCCGGTAGGGAGCACTACGGGGGCTACTCGGCCCGGCTTCGCCGTCGTCTGCCTCCCCTTGCAAGGGGAAATAGGACGGCCGACGTTCCATCGAAATAACCGAGTTTTTGCTCGTTTCGATGCCTCTATGTGTGAAAAATAGAGGGTTTGGGAGGTGGACTCGCTTGACAGAGCGTCTTTCCAATGCTCGTATGTCAGGGTCCTACCTCGTAGCCTTGAAAAAGGCTTCCTTAGACAGTAAATTAGAGCGGATGAGCAGAGTAATTTACCGGCGTGCCCACAGCGGTCGGTTACGAGCTTAATGCTACGAAACCCGGGCGACACGGCTCGGAACGTCCCTCGGGCGTACGAGCTAAAGAGAATATCGATAGCTGTACCGGGTGGCGTCCTGACAGATGAACTACGTTGGGCAATGAGCAGGATGAATAATCACTGGACTCGTAGATGCCAATGCGAGATCTGTGTGGAGAGAAGGTCTGGCTTGTAGAAAGCAGTAGGAAGCCGTTCTTGAGATGAACTCGTAATGCAGAAGGTTCGTCAGCGTAGAGCGTGTAGAATTCTTCGTACTTCAGAGGTGTCGTCGTCGAGAGCGGAGAGTGGAATGAAATTCGGAGGGCTCCCAGCGGGGTATTTATAGGGAGGTGGCCGCCCCCTGCCGCCTCCTGGTTGGTCCGCTTAATTTCATAAATTCGACTGTGCAATCTTATTGGTTCGCACATTGTTTTCTCAGTATCTGTGCGTATGATAGCTGAGTTGGTCTTTCGAGGTGGTTTCCCTGCGTCCGTCGCTGTGACGGGGTCCCCGGGGGTGGCTGAACGACCTTGAGTTTTCCTGTTTGAGGTTTCTCATTCAAGGCGACTTGTTTCGAGATGTTTGTCGCATCTCTCTCGCCCAGTAAATGTTTGGGGAGGTCGCCTTGTGTGTTATTCTTTAATATTTCACTTTTGAGAGAGAATTTAGTATTTTCTCTCTGGTGAAATATTTTGTTTGACGGAGTT
Source organism: Adelphocoris suturalis (assembly GCA_030762985.1). Lineage (NCBI taxonomy): Eukaryota > Metazoa > Arthropoda > Insecta > Hemiptera > Miridae > Adelphocoris > Adelphocoris suturalis. The sequence continues at coordinate 44,261,444 of CM061042.1, read as the reverse complement.
GTAACTCGACGTCTTATAAATATTTTTGTGTTGTGCCTACCTCTTTTTGGTAGCCCTGAAAAGGGCTGTTGAAAAGAGGTGGTGGATTTCACCACAGGGGCCCCCCCAAGACGTCGTGTTATCAACGACGACGCCGATGGGGGAGAACTGGGAGGTCTACCCGGAATTCTCCGTAGGAGAACCTCGCCAGTTGGGGCGGAGGCGGAGGTGCAGGCCTCGCGCCCCGCGCCTGTGGTGCGCCCCGGTCTCGTCGGTTTCGACGAGCGCCGCGGGGCGGCCGTGGCCGGCCCGAGCTTTGCCGACGGGAGCCAAACCCGCGAGGGTTTGGCCCGCGGCCGCGGCTGGGCTGTTGCGGAGGTGCTCGAGATGTGCTCGGCTCCGACCACCCCGCAGTGCTCATCTCCTCCCACCGAGGCACGGGCACGTCGCCCGAGCTGATCCACTTGCGTGGTATCGCTGGGAGCTGGTGAGCGGGTGGAGCTGTAGGTAGTGGTTGGGCGGGTGGAGCTGGTGGCTGGAAAGGCCGGGGCCTTGTCCACACTACCTCTCTGGGAGCGCTGTCCGTTTTCTCTGCCTCCCTTGTCGGTGAAGGCGGGAGCGGGCCGAGCGGAGCTGGGAGGTTTGACTCTGCGAGGAGGAACTCCTCGACTTCCTCTGTGAGCATGTCCGAAGGTGTGGAGGCTGCCATGGTTGAGATTGGTATGATCCCTGGCCGTGGGGTGTTCTATATTTATACCTCCCACTGCTCCTACCCGAGAAAAATGGGCGTGGCTTGTTTTGAGTGCAGTCACCCACTTCTCGTCAAATTTGGTAGAGGGGACGCGCCCTCTGGCGGATTTTCGGGGAGTTTTCTCCTTACTTTCTGTCTGATTTTGTGACACAGATTGTCCTTGTGATACAGCTTCTTCCGAGTGTAGAGTATAAGCTGGCTTGATTTGCTGTTTGGGAACTTTTTTAGTATGTTCGCCAATTTGCACTGTAACCGAAAACTTATCTCTTTTAACCACTTTGAATGGTCCCGTGTAAGGACATTGCAGAGAGGTGAGCTGTGTGGGCACTCTGATATAGACATGAGTACATGTATCCAAATTTTTGGGCATGTTTACGGCATATTTTGTATTATTATGTTTAATATGCGTAGGCCGGAAGAAAAGAGGTTCCGAAAGGTTCGTAGAAGTTACGAAAATGTCTCCTGGGAGTGGTACGTCAATTCCGTAAACTTTTTGGAAAGGCGTAGTTTCGGTCGCCGGGTCTACTGCCGTACGCATGGCGAGTAGAACTTTGGGAAGTGCGTCGAGCCAATTTTCGTTTTGAGCTTTGAGAGCCTCTTTCAAAGATCTATTTCTGCGTTCTACCATTCCGTTTGTTGATGGTTTGTAAGGTAACGTGTGAGTATGTTTTACTCCGAGACGTTCCATAATGGAATTGAACAGATCTGATTCAAATTGAGTGCCCTGATCACTTGTGATGTATTTAGGTACGCCCTTTGAAGCTACCCAAATATTGATAAAGGCGTTTGTGATTGTGGTTGTTTCGATGTTGTTAAGAGGGACTGCCTCTAGCCAACCCGTTGCTCTATCAACCATCATTAAAATGTAACGTTTCCCTCCTTTAGCTAAAGGTAAGGATCCGGTAATATCAATGTGTACGTGTGAAAATTTGTTCGCCGTTTCAAATTCGGAGTAAGGGAGCTTTACGGAGCGCGTGATTTTTGCTCGTTGGCAAGTTTCGCACGCTCGGACCCAGTTGGAGACATCTGCACGGAGTCCGTGCCAAAAATATCTTTGTTTAACTTTATACACTGTAGAGTGTATACCTGGGTGTCCCAAATTGTGAATTTGGCTTATTATTTCTTCCCTTATTTCGTTTGGAATATAAGGTCTAGGGTGTCCTAGGTCTAGGTTACACCAAATTTCTCCTTGAGAGAATTCAACTCGTGTGAGTTTCAATTTGTCCTCCGCGGTAGGGGGAGAACGAAATTGTGAATTTGAAATGTGCAGTAGAAGATTGCATTCTATTGCAGCCGTAATTTTCGAAATTTCGGCTATGGGTGGACCCTCGTCCGTCTGAGTTGAAATCGATTTCGTTTGAATTTCAACCGGATCGAAGGGTCTGGAGAGTGCGTCGGCGACGACGTTGCTCTCTCCGGAAATATGACGAATGTCACTCGTCATTTGAGAGATGTATGTTAGCCATCTTAATCTCATTTTAGAAAAATGTGCATTTCCTTAAGCATCGTGCCTAGCAGAGGCTTGTGATCCGAACAAATATGGAAAGATCTGCCGTCCAAGTCATTGTGCCAGTGAATGCACGCTTGGTAAACGGCGAACATTTCTTTGTCGAACGATGCTTTGTTCTTCCATTGTTCTGGAATTTCTTTACTGAAAAATCCCAATGGTTGGTAAGATTTCGAGCCATGTTTGTCTGTAATTTCTTGTTCTAGTGCCGCTCCGATGTGTGTGTCGGATGCGTCACAGACTAATCTCCACTCTGCCGTAGGGTGTGGGTGAGCAATGTTATGCAATGTTGCTTTGATCATTGCTTGTTTTAAGCTGTTGAAAGCTTTTTCTCTCTCTGATGTCCATTCGATAGGTGTTCTGTCATTTTTTTTGTTTGACTGAATGGAGTCATACAGAGGTTGTGCCGTGTGAGCGAATTTGCTTGAGCATGCTCGGTAGAAACCACACATACCTAGGAATCTGCGCAGACTTCGTACGTCTACTGGCCTAGGAAATTGTTCTATGGCTTCTATTTTATCTCGTTTAGGAATTATCCCTTCCTTCGAGATAGTGAAACCTAGGAAATCGACGGTAGGTTTTGAAAAAATGCATTTATCAAAACCTACTCGAAGTCCGTGTTCCCCTAGTTTGTCAAAAATTTGTCTGAGGTGGTTCATGTGTTCGTTATAATTTTTAGAAGCCACCAGGATGTCATCTAGGTATACAAATGCGAAATCAAATTTTCGCATGATGCTGTCCATGTATCTTTGCCATGTTTGAGCCGCTCCGGCCAAACCCATGCTCATTTTCTTAAACTCATAAAGACCGAAAGGTGTAATAATTGCAGTTTTATGAGCGTCATCTGGGTGCATCGGAATATGATAATACGCTGATTTTAAATCTATTGTCGAATAGATTTGCGTATCATGTAAATTCGCTTGGAAAGAGCGAATGTGAGGAGGAGGGTAGGCGTCTTTCTTCGTTTTCGCGTTGAGGAAACGGTAGTCGCCGGTGATTCTCCATGACCCGTCTTTTTTTGGCACACAGTGTAACGGGGATGCCCATTCGGAATCCGATGGTGCAATTATGCCTTCTGAAAGCATTTTGTCAAAAGTACTTTTGACTTGAGCCCGTTTTTCGCCCGCCATGGGTCTTGCTCGGAAGTGTACTGGTGTTCCTTCCGTGGTTATACGGTGGTAAACCCCGTTGTTTTTCCATTTACCTTGAATTTTGCTCATTTTATCATTGTATTTGTTAATGATAGAGCGAATGTTTTCGTCCTCCGTGATTTGCACGTCCTCTGGTTGAGGGGTATTGTCACGATGAGGGATAGTAGCTGCTATTTGTTCGTCAGTGAACTTTTTGTTCATGACTGCAGCTATTTTTTGATCGGCATAGCACTTTATTTTATCTTTATAAATGTACTTGTGTTTGACCCGTATTCCGATATCCCACGACTCGAGGAATGGAATACCTAGGATCGCTAGATCAACTTTCGTGATCATAAACTCGGTGGTCATGTCCCCGAGGCCGATGTTAATTGTTGTGTCAGCTCGCCCTAGTGTGTCTATAGGGGCTCCGTTAGCTGCTGTGAGAGTAACGTTGGACTTAAGAATTTTCAAGCCCAATTTTTTTGTGACATTGTGGGGCAGAATGTTCACTTCTGCTCCCGTGTCAATGAGAAATTCAGTGCCATTTAGTTTGCACTTGAAAAAGAGCCTTTTGTACTCAGTAGACTGCCGGCGTGGTTATTCGTTTTCCGAACTCTCTGTGTCGGAGGTTGGAACGGTACTTTCTTGTACCGACTGCCGAGTCTTTTCGGTAGAAACCCGGGTTTTAGGCTGGCTTATAGTCGCAGCCTTCCTGCTAGTTTTGGAAGCAGTGTTTGTCTTCCAAGTGCAGTGTTCTGGGTCTGCACATTTGCGAGTTTCGTTACCGAAACGTGCGTGGTTTCGACAGACATAGGCCGTCGGTTTGTGAGGCTTACTCTCCACTGGTTGGGGTTTGAACTCAGCTTGTTTCGAGAGGGCCTTTTTGAAACCAGTATTTATGGGTTTCGGAGTAGATTCTACTCCTCGTATGTTCAGAGAAGTATTCTCTGTTCTGTACGCGTGTAGCGTATCAGCTAGGTCGAGCCGGGAGGTCGTGGTAGGCTGAGCTGCGACCATACCTCGTGCTTCGATGGGTAGAGTCTCGATCCACTTTTGAGTGATCAGAGCTTCTGAAAAGTACCCAACAGCTTTTGAGTACATTTCGTGGTACTTGGTGCTGGGTTTTTTGGCGAGAGATGCGGGGTCCTCGAGTGCGAGGAGCCTGTCCTGTAAGGACAACCCATATTCTCGCTGGAGGCGCTGTTTGGCCTCTTCGTAGGGTGCGTGGGGTGCCGTGAGGTAAGCTGAGTCGATAGCTTCCCTCATTTCTTCTGGTACCCACTTGTATATGGCTGAGAAGCATTCGTTCTGCGTTCTCAGGTGTTTTCGCACGCAGTATTGATCGAACTCGGCGAGTGCACGATCGATATTCTTCTTTTGGAAGATTGGTTTTTGATAATCTCCCATCTCCTCTAAAAGTGCTTGAAATCCACTTTGTGTAGAGGGATGTTGTGTGAGATGTGGGGCGTAGAGGCCCGGCGGGGGTCGCACGCCCGCAGTGGTTCCCTGAAATCCACTAGCTTCATAAGAGGGAACGAAATGCTCCGTGTTGAGCCTGTTCAAAGGCGGGGTCACCATTTGTAGTGGATTTAGATATGTTTTACTTGGCGTAGGTAGGCCAAGTCGGACATTTATATTCCGGTTATGCGGGTTAGTCCCCGGGTCATTCCCGTGAGGAATGTGAGCGGATCCGCCAAGGTCAACTGGTTTGGCGGACTGAAATGGGAGATAGTTCGTGTCGCAGCCGCGTGGAGCGCTGGGCTCGCGTAGCAAGTGCTGGGTTCGATCAGTTTGGTACTGAGCCGTTTTGTAATATTCCGGCCTTAGATTTATATCTGAAAGGGGAATATGTTGAGCTTGGTTGAGGTACTGAAAAGTATCCTTCGCTTTTTGTGCATTTGGAGTGTATTTGACACTCGGATCGGCCGGGTAGGCCTGCGTCGAATATCGTGGGTATTCGGACAGCTTGGTCGAATCGTAATGATCGGCTTCAGAGCGAGTCTGAAAGGTATCCTCGATCTTTTGTATAGGCGAGGCTTGATCGAACGTTTCTTGAACGAATACGTCGGGAGAGAAGGCGGTCCGGACGTGAGGACCGCGCCTTGCGCTGTCGCTGGGTTCAGCGGATTCGCCGTGTAGCCGGTAGGGAGCACTACGGGGGCTACTCGGCCCGGCTTCGCCGTCGTCTGCCTCCCCTTGCAAGGGGAAATAGGACGGCCGACGTTCCATCGAAATAACCGAGTTTTTGCTCGTTTCGATGCCTCTATGTGTGAAAAATAGAGGGTTTGGGAGGTGGACTCGCTTGACAGAGCGTCTTTCCAATGCTCGTATGTCAGGGTCCTACCTCGTAGCCTTGAAAAAGGCTTCCTTAGACAGTAAATTAGAGCGGATGAGCAGAGTAATTTACCGGCGTGCCCACAGCGGTCGGTTACGAGCTTAATGCTACGAAACCCGGGCGACACGGCTCGGAACGTCCCTCGGGCGTACGAGCTAAAGAGAATATCGATAGCTGTACCGGGTGGCGTCCTGACAGATGAACTACGTTGGGCAATGAGCAGGATGAATAATCACTGGACTCGTAGATGCCAATGCGAGATCTGTGTGGAGAGAAGGTCTGGCTTGTAGAAAGCAGTAGGAAGCCGTTCTTGAGATGAACTCGTAATGCAGAAGGTTCGTCAGCGTAGAGCGTGTAGAATTCTTCGTACTTCAGAGGTGTCGTCGTCGAGAGCGGAGAGTGGAATGAAATTCGGAGGGCTCCCAGCGGGGTATTTATAGGGAGGTGGCCGCCTCCTGCCGCCTCCTGGTTGGTCCGCTTAATTTCATAAATTCGACTGTGCAATCTTATTGGTTCGCACATTGTTTTCTCAGTATCTGTGCGTATGATAGCTGAGTTGGTCTTTCGAGGTGGTTTCCCTGCGTCCGTCGCTGTGACGGGGTCCCCGGGGGTGGCTGAACGACCTTGAGTTTTCCTGTTTGAGGTTTCTCATTCAAGGCGACTTGTTTCGAGATGTTTGTCGCATCTCTCTCGCCCAGTAAATGTTTGGGGAGGTCGCCTTGTGTGTTATTCTTTAATATTTCACTTTTGAGAGAGAATTTAGTATTTTCTCTCTGGTGAAATATTTTGTTTGACGGAGTTGTAACTCGACGTCTTATAAATATTTTTGTGTTGTGCCTACCTCTTTTTGGTAGCCCTGAAAAGGGCTGTTGAAAAGAGGTGGTGGATTTCACCACAAAGACCATATAATCTCGACGTCGCACTATGCTCCCAACTTCCACCAGTATACATTTCTCCATTCAACTTCCTACAAGCGTGCGGTCTGAAGCTGTGATACTACTATGTAGGTACTACTGTAGCTATATGTATTGTATATATTTCATAACAATTACTTAGTGTTGGCTGTATAGTGTAATTTGTAACTGATGCCAAATAAATGAAACAAAAAAGTCGGTGGAAATTTCTCGATTTACCTTACTACTTACCTTCTTTACTTGACCTTACCGTATTATGTTAACCACTGCGCAGAGCGTGGCCAACAATCTGCTGTATGAGCGTGGTTGTCTGAATAATTGTTTACATTCAGAATTATGTAAACACGATTGCAACCACTATTAGACTGGGAAATGAAGACATAAAATGTCTCAATGTCTTGCAGACTTGTATGCAAGATTTTCGGCATTTATCATCGCATTTAATTTATTTTTTTAATTTTCCCTCGCGATGGTACCACTCAGTATTGTAAATATTTTTTAGCAGAATATTGCTCAAATAAAGTTTATCAGCTATAAAATAGCACATTCAGAAATGTACTTATGTACAAAATTATGCTGAAAAATGAAATTGAATTTCATTAAAATTTGCTAAAATATCGATAAAACTGCAAAAAAGCTAAATATCCAAAATCTGCTTTCAAACAGCAGATTGTTATTGGGAATACCTACGTTTTCTGTCATAAACTAATAGTTAACAATACGATAACATCATTGCACTCAAATAGCTCAAATTTCAAAACAATTCAACTTTATACAATGCTTTATCCAAAATCTGCTTTCAAACAGCAGATTGTTATTGGGAATACCTACGTTTTCTGTCATAAACTAATAGTTAACAATACGATAACATCATTGCACTCAAATAGCTCAAATTTCAAAACAATTCAACTTTATACAGTGCGACAATTTACTTTTTTTAAACGCTTAGTTTTCGAGTAATCCAATTTTTGAGAGTTTTTTCGTGTTTTCGACTTTGAGTCACTAAATCAGCAATAAACTACATTAATTAAAACAAGTTTAAATTTGAGGATATCGTAAAAAAGAGCGTTAAATTACAATACAATGCAAAATCAATTTTTTTAATAGGATTCATTTGGTGAAAAAACTGCCTGAACATGAAATTTCCACGAGTATGAGAAATTCCAACTTTTTAAACCGGCTGTGTGTCCCATTTCTGTACTGATTTCCGCGTACCTGATCTGTAAAAACTGGCCCAAGATCTTAACTTTTCAGCGGTATAATCAATTTTTATTTTACTTTACTAATTAGGGGATAGAAGTTTGTTTGTATGTTGAAAAACATGGTTTTTTAATGAGAAATTTTGTGATGAAACATCCGGTGATATTTTCAATTTTGTTTTATTTGAATACTTATATTAATTTTATATCTTTATATATAGCTGAGTGAGCTAAATTCTTTCCTGTTCACTGTAGGAAGTTGAAATTTGATAGGGAGACTCTCTGGGACATTAAGAGACGAGTGAAGTGATGGGGTCTTTTCTGATCAGCTGAGTGAGCTAAATCCTTTCCTGTTCACTGTAGGAAGTTGAAATTTGATATGGAGACTCTCTGTTTATTAGGCTGTGGCAGTAACAACAGTTGCCACGGTAAGAAAGAAACATAGTTTAGGTATTAACATCTAGGAGAGTTATTTCTGAACGATCTTTGAAATTGTAAAGAACTTCGCGGACCGATTTCGGTGTTAGACGGCCCCAAGTGTCGTCGTTCGTCTCTGAGCTTATTTTGATCGTGTTCTAGATTAGGGCTTTCGAAGCCCTAACAGGCCTCTAGTTTATATTAATAAAACTAAGTTCAAATGCTCAATTTCTATGTAAAATGTTGAAATAAAATGTTTTGTTGATGCAAGGAATCATTTATTGCAGAAGAACTGCTGTGTCAATCATAGGGTGTCAATCACAGGTACAACAAAAAATGTGGCTGTCAAATACTGGGTCAAAAAATTGATTATAAAAAAAAAAAACAAATTTTTGATGTTTTGTGGCTTGAAATGGTGATTTTTTTCAATTCCGAGCAGCTCGAGGACATGATGCAGTAATCAATAGATGTAAGCTTCAAGTTTGAACAAACGAAAAACATAACTTAAATGCTTGTCAAAGTGAATATGACTTTTAACGGGTCAAAAACTGGCCCCACCACCCTAGTGCGCATGTCCTAGAACTGTCTGGGACTGCACTGCAAACGAACCTTACGACACACGGAGATAAGTGTTTTTTCAGGTTGAAATAAATCGTGAATGATTCTGGTACCTTTCCCTAATTTGCTCAAGAGAGGCAGCACCCGGAAGATCAGCTTTGTTGGCAAGTATGAGGACTGAAGCCCCGACCAAACGCTCCTCTTCGATGAGGGTGTGGAGCTCTCGCGAACAGTCGTCCAGACGTCTTGTGTCCACACTGTCCACCACCCAAATAATTCCATCCGTCGATTCGAAGTAATTCTGAAAAATCAATCAAATTCATTCATCATACATCATAATGTCCTTATAACCTTGAATAATACAAATATTTATTGAGGGTATTCATGGCCCATCTCGTAAATCGAATCGTCAAAAATCGAAATTATAAGTAGTAATGGGACAGAACTCACTTCACAAGTTGAATAACCTATTATTTGAAAGTAGCAGTATTCCAAATCACCAGCTACCTGAGAAATCCTGCTAGTCGCCCTTCTAACAGTGATTCGATAGCAGCATGACAATGAGAGAGAGAGTATATTTGTGGAAATACAATGTACATCACAATTTTCATATTGGTAATTCTAAAGTAAATGCCTGGCCACCCCAAAAGTGGCTCGGTCTCAGCCGAAATTTTTCATACATGTTATATATAGGACTTCGTTCAATTTATATTATATCATGCGTTTTTGTTCATATTCACTTTGTCTACGATAAACTGGAACGATCTTCTTAATTTGTATCTTCTTTAATTAAAATGAGAATTCTGAAAATTTAGGCTAGGTACTCTTGAATTGAGTTTAATTAGAAATGAGCGAGTGAAGGTATAGTATAACCAAAAATTGGCAACTTTTTTAAAAAGGATTAAAATCTCGACTAAGTTTAGGTAAAAACTTTATAGCTAAGCCAAACAGTTCTTGACCTTAAGCGGAGGGACGGAGTAGGAGGATCACTTTTAGCGCTATTCAATCACAAGTTTGGGAGGGAATTCACTGGTATCAACTCTGAACGGCTGGTTATAAATCACCCTGTTACTGAAATCACCTATTACTGGAACCTATTATTTCACAGTAGCAGTATCACGAAAACCTGCTACTGGAAATTCACAGTATCACCCATCACTAATGCTAAGCAGTTCCTTTGCGTGAATTGATGACAACCAAATCAGTGCAAGTTACCTACTAACCAGGTTACAAATAATAAATTACAAAATTATATGTAAAACAATATATATCTCATAATATCTCAACTATCTATAAACTTAAAACTCAACAAATCGAACAACGTTATTGATGCGTCAGTAGGTCTGAATATCGAGAATGACAACCTTGTTTGATTGATAAGGATGTTTTGTTAAGCAGCCGGTAGGGTTGTAGCTACTTTTTGATGATTCGATGACAAGCTAGACTTACGAAGACTTCTGCCTGTGGTCAAAGAGCTTAAATAGGATAGAAAGGGCATGTGTCTGTTAAACTGAGGGAGCACATGAAGCCAGTTTTCTCGAAGGGGCGGAGCCCACAACGTAACCTTCAACACTGTTATAAAACCTCGTGATCGTAAACTCTGAACTTACAGAGTTTCAACTCTACGAATACAGAGAATTCCCACACCAACCACATTCTCTTATATTCGTAATAATGGAATACTGCAGAATACCTACTTCCTAATATTAACTAGCAAGGCCAATTTCATTCGAAGCAAAGTTGAATTATTTACAAGTCATATTCTGACTGCATGAAAGCCACCGTTTATGTGTTGTACCATGAATAGATTTTAAATCTCCCGCCACGTTTGAATTTGCGCGGTATGAGGTTGGCCTCTACAACTGCCTCCCATAGTGGGACTCAGCAAGTGACAGTTCTACCATAATTATTTTGAAGACTGTTGTAATGCAATTACTTCTTCACAACCTGGTACCGTTTTTTTCTTTTTTTTTTTTTCTTATTATTGTTTAAATGAACGGAGACTATATTTAGTGGGTAAATGAAGAATTTTATTTTCCCAACACGTGGGGACTATTTTCTCACCTCAGAGCTGCTGCCGCCTACAGGACTCGCGACACAACGGCTCGTTTTCTTGGTCTTCAATAATTTAGTATAGTAAAAAAAATAATAATATTGTTCAAATTTACGATACATAAATATTTTCGAGACAAAATTTTGATTTAAGAGTCCTCTACCCCTGGGTGTTTTGAAACAACAGGCAGACAGACAGACAATTACCATGCAACAGAGGTAGAATCAGTGTGTATTTTGCAGTGTAAGGTTTCGCGCGGTCCCATTTTGAGCGTGTATTTTTCAACATATCAATGCAATACGATATTATTTAAATAAATCATAGTCTAAACTACTGTGATTGCTTTCAAAACAAAATATAGAGCTTATATATCTGAATTTCCGGTTCGAGATTGTCGGTAAAGCTACAGAAGTAAAAGCTTTATTCCGGCGAGTTAAAAAATCGATGGTTTGGGATGAAAACATCGATGTTACATAAATATCGTAAAGCGAAAATCGATGTCTAAACATCGATGTTTGAAACTTAAAAAATCGATTTTTCGAAAACATCGATTTTCTTTTGCCATCACTCTCGTTCTGCGCTCCGCTGCCGTATCGTCTCCCGAATTTTACCTTCTTATATAAAATCCTCCCGTTGAAATGAATGGTTTTGAAAATGAATTTGGTTGGAAATGAAAATTTGAATGGTTTTAATAACCAGTTCAGTTAACGTAAAAAGAAATCTCTCTTACCGCTGTCTCCACGATCTTCTGACTTCAGAGAACTTCGAGTTCTGGTGGAACAACTTCGCCTTTAGGATCTGCAGAAGTCATCAAGGACCAAGACTTTTGCCTGGTGGAGAACATTCTTCGGGGAAAATTCACTGCATCACCGCCCTCAATAGTCTACTCAACATCGAAAATTCTACGTGTGGCAAATCAACTACCGTACCGTTTTAGGTATCTACCTACAGACTGGTTATCTCTCCGAATTGGAAGCCTGCCTTCTGTCCTTCCCTTCCTCACCTACAGTTCTTACCTACTGCATAGTGTAACGTATAAAATAGAATATATTGTTGAGTATTTCCACAACCGTCGGAATTTAAGTACTAAGTGTCAGCGTAACACTTTACCACGAACTAGTGATTTTGTCTACAACCTAGGTAACTTCTCGAATCTGACTCTGTATCTTTACCAAGCAGGAAAACAGAACTAAACAGGTTAAACTCCCCCAAGCAAATATAGAAAAGTTCCAGAAATCATTCACGTTTATAGCCCCACGCCTGTACAATTTACTACTGTGCAAAACAAAAAGAGAAATCAACTTGAAAAATTATAAACAAAATAATAAATGACTGGATATGGGACATAGATGAGAATAGTGGAGAAGTGTCAACATTATTATAAAGGATAGGGTCCTTTTATAACTAATTATAAAGTAATTTTTGAAATTAAATAGTAATTCATCACCCTATGATATTAAAATGATATTTTAACTTGAATTTTATTATCTTCAATTATTTCAAATTAGAATTATAATGTATACTCTTTAACTACACTGAAGCATAAGGTAGGCATCTCATCATGCTGTTTTTATATAAAAGATAATTTTTGTGTTAAAAATCGATTTTTATTAAAAATCGATTTTTTATCCCGATTAATTGGTACAATCGATCGTGAGCTCTCGATTGAAAATCGGTATTACCGCATTTATTATACCTGTGACATTCCGAACCCTGAGTAGGTATTTCCGATTTTCCTGTATAGGTATATATTTTTTGTAAACAAGCAAATTTATTTTCTTTCATTTTAGCGGAATAAAATTCGCTTTAAAACAAGATTTGAGAGTTCATGTTTGAATACTATATCCTTGGGTTCATCCCCACTCTTGAAGTTTAGTTTTATTTTGTCACAGTGTAAACGACATGGACAATTCAAAATAATTTGATTTTGTGTCCTGAGAAGCCAAAAATCATTATTTTTACAGGATTTTAACAGGAAAATCGTTATTTTAACCCACTTTGCCCAGTTTGATTATAATAAAAGGAGTGAAGTTTGAAGCTAGAAAATTAAAAACAAGTAAAATGCAAGAAACAAATACACAGTGGATATGTACACCTATAATGTGTTCAGCTGAGAGAAGAAACAACAGAAGACCTAAATAACCACAGGGGAAATAGATACAATAATTGAATATTTATGAATTTAGCGGTTCGGGGAAAATTCGGTTTTAACAGCGAACTCGAAGTGAAATTTCAGTAACGTACATTGATGCTCCAAAGCCATGGATAGTAGTTATCGATCCAAAAATATGGATACTGCTATCGTTATTTCTTCGGCTCTCACTGTTTCACTCCCCGACTGGGCAGAGTCTCACGTGGCTTCTTCCCCCTCCACGACCTGCCCTCTCTATCCTATTATAAGCTCTTTGCCTGTGGTACATAACCCCACGCATGCGCAATGGAGCCTGTTGAAAAGTTTTGGTGATTCGACGTCGAAATTACTGGGACTTTTTGAGCACCCCCCTCCCAAATTTTTTTTGGTGCGGCCCTGTCCTTAGTGTTACTTTTAAGATCAAATATTTATGTCCGAAAAAATATTACGCCTATTTTATGTCCTGAATGGAATAGGGTATGTATGTAGGCACTTACCTTCCAGTAAGAACGAAGGGATTTCTGTCCTCCCACATCCCACATGTTGAGCTTATAATCACCGTACAGAATGGTTTTTATGTTGAATCCAAGAGTTGGACTGATTGTCGTAGGATCCTCATTATTCAAGTGTTTGAGAACGGTAGTTTTACCTGAAAATGACATAGACATAGCCTATTGTATAACGCTTGTTCCATCTCAACAGCTTGTCCTGTACAGTCATGTGCTTTGGCAAATAAATGACTTAGGTAGTCTAGCTTTAATTTTGGTTATTGTTACGCGTTTTGGGATCCGTTTTAATGTTTTAATATACGGTGTTGTTTACATGCATGGTTTACACTCATTTTCGCACCCCGATTGGCGGTCGGTCATACAGAATCTGGAGGACGCGCTGGCGGTTGGATAACAAGAAAGGTCCATAGACACATCTTTACCTCAGAAACAACTGTTGTAACATTTCAGAACTTTTACAGAAAAACCATAAAAGGTAACACTATGGAAACACTTGTTTGCCGCTCTACTTTCGTAGCTTACAATTGACTAGGTTTGTTCGAGCTGTCCACTGAACTTGCTTAGAGCCCCTCCGCACAAGCGCATTGAGCAAGGTGGCCATTCGAGCTGGCCAAATGGCTGCTCCGTGGCAGCTCTGCAATCGTTCGAGCTGGCCCACTGAGCTAGCTCTGAACTGCTCCGAACTTGCTCACCCTGCTCCGGCTGATGAGGAAGAGCAACGTGCTCCGCGCATGCGATCTAATTAGCCTAGGATAACCTTGAGTATCCTTCCTCGAACTTCCATAACCTTATCAAGGTTCGTCATTTCGTCAACAAAGGGCTCGTATTTTTAGATAAGATAAGATAAGAACGTATATTTGTATGGAGGCCACTGGGGCCCTTATATATACAATTATTTACAATAGTGGTTGGCAGGAAAATTAAAACTAAAAAGTTATAGTGAATACAAAATTTTTTTAACAGAAACAAAAGTAAGTGAAAAAAAAAATGTCACCTGTTCGTGTTGGAAATCCGCGGTTTTTCCCGTTTTGTGTCCAAGTTTAACTAGGTAAATTGTTGTCCATATATGATATTGATTGATCATGGACGGAGAAATAGGTAGGGGGAATGGCGATCTCATTTATTGTTTGAATCTTTCATCATTACATTACAAACCTATTTCATCCCGCATTTTCCCTATCTATCTGACAATCCACAGACATGCAATTTCCAGAATATTGCTCCTAACACGAATTCACGATGCTGATGCTTGTATAAAACACTCTTTGTCTTGTAAGGCCAAGGCAAACACCTGGGCCATCAAAGATCTAAAAGAACTATGGAGAAGAGAACAGTAGGTATATATAATCTAGGATGTGCATATCTAGGCTGTGATAAAGTCGTTCAGATTGGATTATATCACAGCCTAGAACACAAATAATGAAGAAAATCATTGGGGTCCTCACAGGGCATCGTAGCTTTAAGAGGACCCTTTATATCATGTCCAAGGTACCCTCTCCACTCTGCGAATGTGGAAACGGGGAGCTGAACACTTTCTGTGCGATTGTGATAGATTCTGGAGACCTAGGCAAGAGGCCCTGGGACATTATACAATCGAAAGGGTCTAGATTGGAAAAAGATTAAGAAGTTTGTTGCGCTATGCAACAAATTTAGGGACATAGCGCAGCCGATTCCCCAAATCAAAAGGGGCCCTTTTGGAGAAATATAAGCCATTAGGCCTGGGATTTCTTTCCACGGAAGCCCTATGCAGTCTGTCAGTCATACATTTACCTACATACCAAATTATTTATGTACACGTAGTATAATTTACAACAATTAAATGAAGGTATTAAATGAATAATTATGAAATCTAAAACACCAACCTGCGTTGTCAAGGCCTAGAATGAGGATTCGCATTTCCTTCTCCTTGGCTTTCATTTTCTTCAAAATCTTTTGAAACCCCATGTTATAAGTAGCAATAAAACAGTAAAGGAAAACTTAATTATTTTCAAAGAAAATTATCAGGATCGTTTTACTGATGTTAAGTGTGTTTATGAAAAACGAAGGTTATAAACGTTCATGTGTTGGTTAGTTGCTCGTGTTTTGAGAATGAGTGGACTCAAATTTAGTGGTTGAAGCATGTTGGAAGTACCTACCTATCATACACGTTGTAGTGGATTTATGTAAGTTTTACTGGGATTTGTATAATCTTTTCCGCGATTTATCTTGTTTCGTCTTGAGGTAGCCTGACGTCTTATTTACCTTGTTTTAGGTGTGAACTCAATTTTGATGGCCCTGAAAAGGGCCGGTGATAGGTGGTGAGTTGACCACACAGGTATCTTATATATTTCAAGATTCTTACATCTTTTATTTGCTATTTCTGTTAAGAGTATTCCAAAGGTGTGTGGTGTTACCATTTGATGTGCGATTATCGCAATTAACAGATTCGTCCATAATTCCAAAAGTATCTTAGGAAGTGTACCTATCTATTCTAGTACAACATAAGAGAGCTAAATAAAAGTAACTTTTTTCGTTTAACCCTAAATTGCTAACCAATATTAATCCCCACTGTTACTAACCATACCTACGTCAAACAGTGGCCCGAAATGCGATTCTGGCTAGCAAAATAATTTTTATCCTCTATCTATAAGGACATTTCGCACCCCGGCAAGAAAAGTGACACTTTTAAAAAACCTCACTTTTCAGGGAAGCCAAAAAACCGAAATCAGCAACACAATAATGATGATTACGTCCAAACGCTGGTACTTGGGACTGCCATTTTAACTGATTGTATAGAAGAAGCAATTCAGATAACAGATATCTTGATAATCGTTTTGTTAATGTCATCAGGAATTGATTATTCGGCCAAAAAATACGAATTTCGTCGATGTGTCACTTTTCTTGCCGGAATAGTTCAAAAGGTGCTAGTAAATTGAATTGTAACTAGCTATACAAAACGACACTTCCATTTTTTTAAATTGAAAAAAGGTGTGAAACAACAAAGAGCTTGTTGTAACAGCAACATTTTAATAGAACAGAAGGAACAGTGAACCTTAATCACAGCACTTGAAAAAGTTAGGCACTTTTGGGTGGCACTTGATTAGGTACTTAGTCTTAAAATATCCCAGATAAATGTCATTATTCTCAAACTGAATTAATTATTTAAAGAACTAGAGAACGCAACACAATACTAACTTATACATCCATTTAAAAAATAACTTCAGTCTGCAAAGAAGTACACGCATTTAAGAAAAAATTGTTCATAAAACCAAGGAACATTTAATACAAAAAAGTGTTTTCTAAAGAGATTACAATGGTTTATTAAAGAATAATAAACCAAAAGAGATAGGTAGGACCTAAGGCTATTGGTAATACCTAAAGCACAAACAACTGACACTGTAGGAACTAATTAAAAAGAGTTTGGCACGACGTAGTGTTGTGCCATTAGAGCCAAGACTAGGAAATTCGGAGTCACATATAAGTCATTCGCAGTCAGTTAAATAAGGCGCGATAGTAGGATTCATAAAATTGAGGAATCAGGCTGTCAGCAATCAAATTTATTACCTCCTGCTAGTGGTATCTTGCTGGAGTAGCCCAGTCAAATTGAGGAAACAGGAGAAAAAATTCATAGTAAAGAAATTTCTTTTTTCAGCGTTCTAGCGACTTGTTTACTATTACCAGAATTAAAGTGCATAAAATTTTCCTTTTGACTTTATTAAGAAAAGTAGGTATCATTTCAAAAAATCAGCAAAAACTTTTTACGCAGAAATCATTCGTATGTAGATTTTCTGGGTGACTTAGAATTCATCATGATTTGTTTTAAGAACATTTAGGTTTCATGTATGTGATAACCATAATATATTTTCAGCACCCTTACCAACTCACTGTGAATTATCACTGAAATATATGTATATAAAACACATGAGCTGTGGCCAACCCATGTTAAAGTAAATTCTCCGTCAAACTGAAAATTCAAAATCGGATTAGAGTGAGGTGCATATAATCTTATATTGATTTGTTCATGCAGATGATTAGGATGGAATGGTTCCAGCATCTTTGAGTGTTGAGCAGTGGATGCCAGCTGAAAATTTTTTTGGTGCAGTTGCAAAATATATCCTGCGCTTCCTCAAACCGATTCCAACTTTGGATCCACCAGCAACATCTGAAATTCTGCAGAATATATTTTGCAGCTGCACCAAAAGCTGCGGTAGTGCCCGATGTGGATGCCGCAGAGCTGGCGTCCACTGCTCAACAAGACGCAGAAACTACCCCCATACGAATGACGCATAAAGGCCTTTTTGCTGATTTTTTGAAATGATACCTACTTTTCAACGCGCTCTAGCGGCGGAACGCCTAATCGTAGAGTCTAATGAAGTCAGGAGTGAAAATTGTAGGAAATTTTATGCACTTTAATTCTGGTAATAGTAAACAAGTCGCTAGAACGCTTACTTTTCGAGTTATAGGCAAAAAAACATAAAAAAATTCAACCGTCCACATCGTCCACATTGCTGGCCTTGGGCAAAAAAGGATGGAAAAACGCACCCCCCCCTTTTCGAGCTTTCCCCCCATTACTAGGTGTGAAGGAAGAGCCTGGTGAAGAAATTTCTTTACTATGAATTTTTTCTCCTATTTGCCTCTTTTCGGTCTAATTTGACAGTTTGCGTGGGCTGGGACGAAGAAGCACGCATTTGCTTCAATTCATCTTTGAAACCCTTACTGTGGTTTTAAAGGTCACTTTTCTTGCTGGGATTTGGCCCAAAACAGGTGAGAGGAAAACTGACACCAGCGACTTCCCACGGCCAGTGTTAAAACAACTTTTTCCTATGGTAGATATCAGTCTGGAGCACGCAATGAAAGTGCTAACCCAAAACCGGATTTTTTGAGAAGTGTCACTTTTCGTGCCGGGGTGCGATTTTACGTTGATTCCGAACATAACCCTCGTCCCTATACCTTCCTACATAAAATGGCTCCTCTATGTGTTTTTCTTAAAAACCACTTTTGACTACGATTCTTCTAAAAAAATTAACCATTTTTAGCCGTTTTAGTGATTTTTTCAGCACTTTTTTTAAAGTTGACCAATTTAATGTGCTCAAAAATGCTGGCCAACGAACTCGTCCTTTTGTTTGGAAAGCTTGATTTTTTGGCGCAAGAACGGAATTTTTATCTCAAACCTACCGGAAAGCGGTAAACTCTAGGATTCGTCTTAGAATGTCCCAAAACGAATTTCAATGAAGAAAATTTTCGAAAATTTTCATTTTATAATTTTTGGAGCCATTGCAATAACTTCATTTTCAACAAAAATTCGCTAAAACCAATTTTTTAAACATATTTTTCAAATTTTCGCCTAGGTACCTACACATTCCATTCAAACCAATTTTCGTTCCATTATAAGGTAATATAGAATAGTATTCTACGACGATTGACGATACCTATGTTTCCTTCCAGACGATAACTCTAGTAAGGATTGAGACAAAAATTCCGTTCTTGCGCCAAAAAATCGAGCTTTCCATACAAAAGGACGAGTTCGTTGGCCAGAATTTATAGAGCACATTAAATTAGTCAAATTTAAAAAAATAAGTGCTGAAAAAATCACAAAAAATAGCAAAAAAACGGCTAAACCGTTAAATTTAGATTTTTTAGCAGAAATTTGCTCAAACAAAGATTATAAACTATAAAATAGAATATTCGAAAATTGATGTGCAAAATTATGCTGAAAAATGTAGGTAATTAAATTTCATTTAAATGTGTTTAAAAATCGGTAATAACCGCAAAAAAAGTGAAAATTCCAAAATGCTCCAAGAAGAGCAATTAGAAAGAGTTTTGTACCATAAAATCAGTAATTAACAATTTCTTTTCACTCAATATGTTCAATTTTCAAAACAATGTAATATCGTGCGATAATTTACGAAAATTCGCTCAAACGATCATGTGGCATGATTAGAACTTTTTGCAACACAGCGCTAATATGAGATTGCAAAGTTTTTCTTTTTTTTAATTTAAAAAATGCAAATTAGGAAGCATGAAAGTAGTGGCACATGAGAATGGCAAATAGACTTTGTATTCTCACATAGCGCTGAGTTAGAAATTAACCTCCAATGATTATAGTGTAGGTATCAACCACTTGTACCATGTTGATGTCCTGAAGAGTCCAGATTAGGCGGAACTAGTCGACAACAATAAAAAGCCAAATTCTGGAAGACTCAACTTCTTCTACCCTCAATCCCGTTGATAATATTTTGATTTAACTAAAAGTCTGCTAAAAATGAGCAATTCAACGATTTTTGGCCGTTTTTAGCACATTTTTTGAAATTAGACCATTTCAAAGTGCTCAAAAAGTGCAGGCCAGCGAACTCATCCTTTCATTTGGGAAGCTTGATTTTTTTTGTGGCGCAAAAACGGGATTTTTATCTCAAACCAAAGGAGATTCATCGTCTGGAATGACTGACACACTCACACATAAAATAGGTACCTACCTATATAAAAAAGCCCAAACTTCAAGAATCGTTTGAGAATGCCTTGAAACGGATATCAATTAAGAAAATTTTGATTTTGAAATTTTGGAGCCATTGCAATAGCTTCATTTTCTTCGAAAATTCGATAAAAACCACTAGGCTGGGAATAATTACCTACCAAACGATTCAAAAAACCCATCAAGGCTACAGCTGATGTTTACAGGATACTTTGGAGGGTTGAAATAGGTATATAAATATGTACCTATAAAATGAGACCAGGACGAGAAGGTACCTAGTAAAAAGCAGTATTTGAGAAAACACTCTTAGAAGTTGAAATTCGCACGAGAGATTTGAGATCACAAGAAAAACCCCACAGAAAAAAATTACTTAAAAAAATTAAAAAACACCACTTAATTTTTTTCCTCGTTTTTCCTCAACAAAGCAGAAAATATGCATTAAAAAACTAATACTTACCACGGAGAAGACTTGTTAACACGTATAGTTCTGAATGAACGCTTAAACCGAAGTGAAGTTAGCAATAGATTCCAGCAATAGAAAATATTGTCAAGAGAGGTTAGCAATTTTGAAAAAAATTAAAAAACAAATTTTCTCATAAATTCGTTGGAGCGTTCAAATATCTATAAAACGGATAACAATGCAGAAATAACTTGGAAATTCACCTAGCAACCCATTTTTAGGCCAATTTTCAACAATTTCAATTCTTGGAGATTTCATCATTTTTTCAACTTTCTGAAGCTCTTCGTACTGCTATCATAACACTTAACTTTGAAAAAAATTGAGGGAAAAAAATGTATTGCTTACGTCTTCTCTTGGCGTCTCTTAGCAACCCATTTTTAGGCCAATTTTCAACTACTTCAATTTTTGGAGATTTAATCATTTTTTCCATTTTCTGACGCTCTTCGTACTACTATCATAATACTCAACTTTGAAAAAAGAATCGAAAAAAAAAAAAAAAAAAAAAAATGTAGGTATTGCTAACGTCTCTTGGCAATATTTTCTATAGCTGGAATCTATTGCTAACTTCACTCCGGTAACGTTTAAAACCACCTTCATGATAGGCTCAACTTTGAACGTGTACTTCACCAGCCACATCACTCTAAAGCCGGTTTCACATGGAGCGGTATGAGCGTACAACCAGAAAGTCGGAAGGCCGAAAAATCCAGTGGAGGGGGCGGCGGAATGCGTCATGTTGTTCACATAAAAACGGCACCTTGGTGAACGGAATCATAACCATCCTACCTGATCTGAAACCTCTACTTGAGGTTATCAACATTCCTGTCCAATGAGCTTGCGCTCCGCTCGACGGCAAGCAGCAACGGTATACAAATTTCTACCGCCGAGCGCCGACGGCAACATGGCTGCCACCATCCTCAACTGTTGTCCCAACAGCCAATCACATTGCGTTCCGTCTCCGGACATACCGCTCCATGTGAAATCGGCTTAATAGTACCTAAACATTGATTTTAATCCATAACAACGGGAAAAACAAACGTCTGCCAAGTAGGGTGAGGCTCATAAGATATAGCTTTCTCATTAACGTAGGTATCATGAATGTATAGATCATTGAAAAGTTTTATATGATCTTGAAAAATTCCATAGTGGAAAAGAGGAAATCAAGATGTAGAACGAAGCTTCATAAAATTTGGTCATTCAAGAAAAGAAAAATAACACTCAATGTAATTTACGTCTGTGCATGTTTTCATCGAAATCGGATGAAAACTGTGGAAATTAAAGTCGTTGAAAGGATTTCAGATTGGCGCAGTAGGTATTAATATATTGAAGTAATTTCATTATATTGAAATTGGTATAGGATGATCAAATCTTCGTCTCCAAACTATCATCCAAATTTGAGAGAGATCGAACGACTAGGGTGTGAAAAATTGCTGACAACTTCAACGAAATCGTTTAAAAACTGTGATAACTGAGCTTCTTACTAGCATTTCACATTCACGCATGCGCAGGAGCTACTGAAGTTACAATTATCTTAAAATTGGTATCCAATGCTCAAATTGTCTTCTCCTATCTATTCCTTGAATTTGAGCCAGATCGGATGACTAGGGCGAGAGAAAATAATGCTTGGTAGAATTTACGTTTGCGCATGCGCAGAGTGAAGTATTGAGTTGGGAACAATAAAACTGATAGCCCGCACCGTTTACGCCATAGCCCGCACATTCCCTGAAAATTTCATCCAAATCGGGTGAAAACTGTGGAAATTAAGCTTGTTACAAGGATGTGCGGATACACGACAGACACGTTCGACGTGTAAGTTCAAACTAAAGGGTTTCATAACCATTCTGAGACAAATATGAAGGAAATACCATTTCTCACAAATTTTAAAAACAACCTTATTCATGAATGAACTCTCTTCTCCATAAATTATTTCAGTATTTTCCCACATTTGTTCATTAGGGCCACTAAATTGTGGTAACCGATAGCAGTTTAACTAGAAATTACAGTTTTTAGACATTTTATATTTGGCATAAGTCTTACCTTAGGTTTTTGCCGAATAAAAAATATTGATTTTTGTTGCATTTGATAATTACTCAGCTTACATCCAGGTCTGCACAAAATTTTAACTCCCCTATCCCTTCCTTGTCAATATTCTGGCCATGGTCAGTGCTCCCATTTTTTGTAAATTTTAACAACAATTACCAAACAGAGAATGAATGTTAACCCCAATCACAACACAATGTTTACAGTAAATCCAATTACTTAATTCGATGAAGAAAAGCTCATCATGCAGCATGATCGTATGAGCGAATTTTCGTAAATTATCGTACTGTAGTATGTTATGTACTTTGTTTTAAAATTTGAGCACTTGTAACGCTATCGAAAACTGTTTCGGTGATCCGTTCAATGGAACGGCGTGCCCGTTGGTACCCCCAATGTGCACGGGCCTGCTTGCTCTTAATCGTTGTTCAACTTTCAGAACGGTGAGTCCACCTCTCTCTTCCATCTGCGTTAATAGCAATTAATATTATATAAACTCCCATTGTTTATACTAATACCTAATCCATTGCTATCCTGCATAACCTTCTTCCCTGCGGTATTTCTTTCATCTTTAAAAGAAGTGAATATAAGAAATTAATCAACCGACAGGCTAGATAGAAAACCCTTCTGATTACCTTTCTTTTTTTGGAGCAACAAAAAGAAAAGCGTAATAAATTATCCCAGTGATTAAATCTTGTTCAACTCATTTCACCTGAGCCCTAAAATTACATCGAAAGATTGAAAGTATAGAAGTCAAAGAATTTTGATCACGACAATCAGTAGATTGTCACACACTTCGAGTGCAAAGAAATTGTTATCCACCAATTTTATGGCAAATAAACTCGTTCTAAATCATATTCTACGATTCAAAACAAATTTTGGGTGTTTAGCAGTTTTTTAAATTGATTTTTCAGCAAATATTAATGGAATTTAAGAACGTTCTTCACTATAATTTTGTGAATAAATTTTTTAATACTCTAGTTCATCGTTGATGAACTTCTTTTGGCTAAAATTCTGATAAAAATATAAATTTATCGAGCTTTAGACGATTTGGCCAATTTAATGTAGGTACTCGGAAAGAGTTGGCCAACGAACTCTTCTTTTCATTAGGAAAGCTTGTTTTTTGGCGCAAGAACGAAATTTTTATCTTAATCCTAAGGAGAGTTATCAACTGGAATGACGCATACACATTATATTAATTTATAAATATGAAAAACAGTTAAACCCTAGGATTCGTTCCAGAATGTCTCAAACCGGATTTCAATGAAGAAATTTTTCGAAAATTTTGATTTTTAAATTTTTGGAGCTATTGCAATAGCTTCATTTTTTACGAAAAGTCGCTAATGAGTTTTGGTTAACTTGAATAGAATGTGGAAAGAATGTAGGTGAAATATAACGTTAGTAATTTAAATAGTGATTATTAGGTACCCAGTAACTTTATTTTCAATATTTCGTCACTATTGAGTACATGCTTACATTACAAAACAAACTTCACTGTTTAAAAAAAGTACTCTTCAAACTTATACGTAAATATAAAGAACATAATTTAATGGAAACAAACTAGATACGTACTTGAGAATATCAAAATATAACACTTTCTCACATCTTTAAACATTAGTGGCGCAGTCAATGAAAGTTTCGGAGGCCTTCAGAACCAAAAGAATCAGGAAATGACAACCAGATTCGGACGAGAGAGCGACGTACGTAAACCTCGTATCCTGCGCAGAGGGGACTCACTTTACGAAGTCCCATTAGTTTGTTTTTCAGGGTGTTCAAAGTGGCCATGATATGGGGGATGTCTCCTTGAACAACTCCGTAACAATCTTCAAGTACTGAGTAAGACACCAGACAGGACAATGTACGAACACAAAATAGGATTTCTTGGCAGTCTCTAGTCAGTCGGAGAAACTGATTTTCTTTCCTCGAGTCAAAAATGTATGTCAGCAAAGGCATCTTAGATATTAACTTCTTAGACTCAACACTGAGTCGTTCCAGAAGACTCATGGATTTCGTTCCGTTAGCAAGTTGATCTCTTTGGAATTTATTACGCATTGCTAGTATGGCAAGGTGCCTCGAAAGGACAGGCATTGCGTCATCTGACCATTTGCCCTGGTTGTTGGCAATATCTCTGAGAGCTTCCAGTTTAGCGGAGAAATGTTCTATGGCTCCAAGGCAATCACTGCTGACAGCCTTCCATTCAGCAGGGGCATCTCCAGTTGGGTTCAGAGAAAATATCTTCCTTCTCTTGCCCTTAGACTCCATATCACGTCCCTGCGAGATCCTCAGGAGGTATCTAAAAGCTAGAGCCCTCACAAGCGGGATTCTAGTTTCCCCGATGGCCTCAGAGAGACTCAACTCGCACTGATTCTGGTCGAACAACTCCATTCCGAATTCTTGTGGGGCCAACATGAAAATCCTCATGAGGATTTTGGCCATTCTGAAAGAAAAAACTGTCAGCACACCAGACAAGTACACAACCACGAACCGCCTTATATTGAAGAACTGGTACCAAGTGTGGTCGATTTCCAGCGTCGAGGAGTCAAGGAAGAGGCTCGTTGTGACAATATAATTTTTGACATCGTATAAAAAGAAATGGTAGACCACGGTGAACCATACAGCAGGCCATCTGGACTGTTTGAGTGATTTAATCAAAGTTGGGCGAGCTTTGGCTTTAAATTCTTGAAATTTCAGTCTTTGGATGATAGGGAATTTAATTCTTGGGCGGGTGAAGTCGAAATGACGTTGGAAGAATAAAATAGACCCGAACCAAGTTCCACCCATTATGACGTAGAGGCATTCTTCGTTTAGGAACTTGGTATGACGATCTGGTCTGTTTAGATCGCCACTGAAGAGGATGGGGCCCTGGTAATAGGAGCCAAGTTGTGCAGCAAACACCCAACTGATTAGAGAGCCTCCTAGAGCGAATCTAAGCCATTCCAACGAATTTTGGAGAGTGAATAGCGAGAGGAAGGCATTGAAACGAGTGTCGGTTTCGACTGGGGTCTTGATGTAATCCCGTAGATAAATCGTACTATGAGAAAACGACGCTAAGATTATAGGAAAGAAGTATGGAACGGCCCAGAATATAATGTAGTTTCCGGAAATGAAAAATGTTATGGCAAAAACGCGATATATGAGCAGAAGGAAGCAGTGGGTAGCTACGAAGGCTATCAAGGCTTTTGAGAAACGTGTGGAATAGTATTGGGAGAGATTGACGTTTCTGAGGCCGAACGTTCGCGGTGGGTAGAAAGCGATTTCCTGTTCATCGTCTACCACCGTGTTAGTCATACCTTCTGGAGCAACATTCATGGGGAACCTCTCGTTCAACGGAGACCTCCATTTGTCGTTCCAGAATGACGATCCATTCGATTGGTTTCTTATAGGAGACGTGTAGGTGGCTGAAGTATCTCTCAGATCCACAGATCCCAAAGGATTCACGGCTAAACAGGCTTCGATACCTCGTTCTTCGTATTCTCTGGCTAAAGGACTGTAGTCGGACTGGACCCCGTAGGTCCTCCTCCTCGTAACCGGGTCCATCCTATCGACTCAGTGATAGAAAAAAAATTCACTTACATCAGGGAATCTCTCATGCGCCACACACGGTATTCCTAAACCTGGACCAAATTAAGTAAAACACAAATTTAACAATAATTGATTTCACATAAAAAGAAAATAGTTCTCTTCACAAAAAACATAGGTCTGTACACAGAACGGTTCAGTTTCCCTCTTCTTCTTTTTCGTTTTACCATTTCTGTTACATCATGGTTATAGGAAAACATCTGATGATCATGGATCTAAAACAAGCCGTAGTTCCATGATATAAAACTTTCCGATGTAAACAGCGATTAATCTGACCAGATGCTAGGTACACAACATGTCCCGCTTTGCGCGCCTCTGCCGACCTGAATTCGAACTAGCGTCAGCTGGCAATGGAAGAAGTAACTCCTCTATGGGTAGCTTGAGTTCTGTGATTATTCATTGATTGATCAAGTCCTCCATAGTCTATAGACAAGTTTTTATAGTAGATAACTTATCAAACTTCCAATTCGAGGGATCCAAGTTCGATCCCTAGCTTGATATATGTATACACCCATGTGTCATTCCAGAAGATAACTTACTATCCTTAGGATTGAGATAAAAATCCCTTTACTACTTACATTTCATTATTATTTGCTGAAAATCGATAAAAGCTCCCCAAAAATGCTAAAATTCCCAAATCTTTTTTGAGTCGCAGATTATTATTTAGAACGAATTTTGTTGCCATAATGTTGGTTATTACGATTTCAAAGTGTTCTAATTTCAAAACTATGTACCTAACGTAATATAGGTACTAAGATAATTTACGAGATTCGCTCGTACGATCATGCTGAATGACTGGAACTTTTTTTTGCCATACCTTGCCATAAGGACCGAAGTGGTAATGGTAGAGGGTGCTGGCCTGAAAACGGTGGGCTAACTCTTCCGCGAGCCCACGGCTTATTCTAAAGTGGTAAACGAACTCTTCGTCGTCAAACCTTGGCACGATTTTCTCAAAAAAATTTGAGTTTCTTGGATGTAGACGAGATCCAACTATAACTTCGATCTCGTCCTCATCGTCTACAAACCACGGGACACCATCGTCGAAATTATCGCTATCTGTACTTGACGAGGTAGTTGACATTTCGAATTATAGAATAGTTTGGTAACGTATAGAGACTGAAAGAGAATGAAATGAAAGAAAGAGAATGAAGCTGAAATTGTTATGATCGATGAAGCGAAATAAAACGAGCGAAATAAAAAGATATAAGGTTGTTTAATGAATAAAGTCGATGAAGACGAAAGTTGTTTATTCCACGAGATCCGAAAAATAGTGAAATGCGCATGCGTTAACTACGTCCTTGCGTTCGAGTTCTCACAGTTCCGAAAAAAAAACGGGAACTGTCAGAACCGTTCGGAACTGGGTTCCGAAGACACTGCGAACGCAGAACTCGGCGTTCTTGGCGTTCCGGAACTGGGCGTTCTGGCACTGCGAACGACAAAACTCTACTGCGCTTGCCCAGAACCGTTCCGAACTCCCAGAACGCGCACTGAGAACGAAGCTCAGGAGTGGCATTTTTTGCATTCGCATTCCATCCAACCTCCGAAACATATTTTTTAACCTCATTTTTATAGGTTAATGTTTTAAATCATATTTTAAAACGCCATTTTGATCTATTTGTCTAACTAGTCTATATTTTACTAAGGTATTGACTACTTGATGTTATGTATTTTTGAGATGCGAGCTTGCGAGCATCCAGCCCACCAAACTGCACAAATCATCCTGATCTGTTTGTCCAACTAATCTATATTTTAGCTACGGACATGGATTAATAAAAATTGAATGGGCGCCAATTCATTCTACGGAACCTATTCGTGCGAAAAGACCAAAGAGCTTATAATTATTTTTTCTCTGATCTACAAAGAGCTCCTATTGCAAGCTTTTACGAAAAACTATGGGGGAACGTAGTTATAATTCAGCTCGGTAGGGGCGTGCACAGCGGGACATGTTGTGTACCAACGTCAAGTATCAATCTGTCCTATATCTATATGCATCTCCTTCAGGAAACTATGAATTTTATAGCTGATAACATCGCGGCTTAGTCCAATTTCTTAAAATGTAGCTAAAATCTAATTGGAAAAAAAAAATTTGGTACTGAAGTCTCTTATCAGCTCTTGTGCAGGTCTTGATGGCAACATTGCATTTTTTCACTGTTATCAGGTGGCTCCGACTTCTTTGCGGATCGTTGCAGATTTTTGCCAATTAAAGGTTTGTCTTTCTCTTAATATCCAAATTATTATGTCAATTTTCCGTAAGAAGTATAAGTAATATATTATTTAGCTAAAAAGTTCTACGGGTTTCATAGGTTAGGGGTATGTCGGTTGATTTTGGAAGGTTCCTTATAGGCTGTGTTATGGGGCCTTGGTCCCCACATTTTTCTTCAATTTAACTTTTAGTTTAAATTATCTACTCCTCGATAAATTTACTAACCAAAACCAGTACGAATTGTTTTATATTTAGTATCCGTATGTCTCTAGCGTTCGTGTAGGTAAGTATATCTTATTTGGGAAACCTTTGACTTTCGGTAGCATAAATATCGACCAGCTGATATTCTTCAGCAAAAAAAAAAAAAAAAAAAAAAAAAAAAAAAGAATTTACTCAGTCATGCAGCATGGCTAGTAGAGCGATTTTTCAAAGAATAGTTGTGAATAAAACGCAAAGAAAATTTTAGGGCACGCTGCCGGACTCGAAAATGTGGTCAATTATGGGCATTTTGACATGGATATGTCTATTGGCTGGCCTACATGAGTGCGAAAATCTATTCCTACCTATATGTAAAAGAAAGTTGTGTAAGTTACACTGCTTATAACTGTTTATGGAGTGTCCTTGTCCTTAGTAGGAATCTGAAATTTGACAGGGAGCCTTTCAAATTGCTATAGTAAAATCGTCTAAACTTCCTCCTTCATCGAGAACCCGGTCTTCCTTAGGAACATTGTTAATGGTCTCCAAGGCCAATCATATGTTCGGTTCCATCAAATTAAAGTGATCTATGATCTATTTCGCAGATAGAAAATAAAGGTAGTTTGAAAGGTTGGTAGGAGAATTAGGACTTAATTAGCTACGACGATGCTTAGGGCTCATCAACTGAGTAGCTTCTAAAGCTATTTCCTGAGTTATTTACCCTATGAAGCTGGAATTTAGCATGTAGCCTCTGCAGGACTTCAACTTGATGATGCCTACGGCCCAGATCAGCTGAGTGAGCTAAATTCTCTCCTTTTCACCCTAGGAATGTGAAATTTGACAGGGAGTCTCTCCAGGACATTATGAGAAGAATGCAATGACGGGTCCCAACCAGATCAGCTGATTTAGCTGAATTCTCTCCTATCCACTCTGGGGATTTGATAGGGAGCCTCTCTCGGACATCGAGAAATTGATAAAATTATGGGCTCTTTACTTATCAGCTGAGTGAGCTAAATTCTCTCCTTTTCACCCTAGGAATGTGAAATTTGACATGCAGCCTTTCAAGGACATTGTCGAATGCAATGTCGGGTCCCGCCGACCAGATCAGCTGTCTCAGCTAAATTCTCTCCTATTAATCCTAAGAATTTGAAATTCGATTGGTAGCCTCTCTAGGGCATAGACGGATGTAATGATGGGTTCCAACTAGATCAGCTGACTTAGCAAAATTCTCTCCTATTCACCCTAGAAATTTGATAGGGAGCCTCTCTTGAACATCGAGAAATGAAAAAGATGATGGTATCTTTCCATGAACCATCACTTACATCTACAGAAACTAATTAGAACACCCGTAGTCACCCTTTATTCATACTCATTTATTATTTATATTCAATGTTTTCTTCGCTTGAATTAAATAATAAATTCAGATGAATAAATTATTGTTATTTGTAACCATGACTACGAATAATGTTAGGCGGGGCAAAGGCCGCCAGGTCAGCTAGTAGTGTTACGAAATGCAACGGTTTTTTCTATTTCTATTGATTTTCACGCACAACCGATGCTTTACAAGCGAAGAGTAACTCCCTTAGATTTCATAGTAGGCAAATCGTTCGCCACTTTTTGGAATGCTCTAATTTTATCACAACATCCCATGATCCTTAAGCCATTGTAGTGTCAAGGAAAGCTGATTTATTACGCTAAGTTATAAACTAATGTTGCTAAGAACCATAATGAACTAATAATGTGAAAAGAAGGCACTACAGTGTAGGTATACTATTGAGTAGTAGGTACTTGTAAGCAGTAGGTAGGTACTAGACGATGCATAGACCTCTGATCAGCTGATGGGCTCCTAAAGCTGATGATTTCTATCGTATTTAATCTCTGAAGCTGAAATTAAGAGACGATTGAAATGATTGGCTCATTCCTACTCAGCTGAGTGAGCTAAATTCTCGCCTGTTACCCCTAGGAAGTTGAAATTTGATAGGGAGACTCTCTGGGACACTGCGAAATGATTGAAATTATTGGCCCTTTTCCAATCAGCTGAGTGAGCAAAATTCTCTCCTGTTGACCCTAGGAAGTTGAAATTTTATTCTCTGGGAAAATGAGAGACGATTGAATTGATTGGGTCTTTTCTGTGCTAATTTAGTTGAGACTTTTTAACTTGAGACAAAAAACACATATTTCATTCAGGGAAAAATAAGACACATCCATGTACCGATGTATCTGCATGTAGTGTAGATACTCACCATCAGTTTAATGATTTCCTTATTTCTCCTAAAAATCTATTTTTCTCACTTATTTATGAAATTGGAAGACCTGGCAGTGGTCTCAACGACTCAGCGCTAAAAAATACATTAACTGTCACACCCCGCATGCCCAATTGTCAAAATTTAGTCATTGATGGGCATTTTTCACCTAAAAATATATTTTTCTCCCTTATTTATGAATCTCAGAGATCTGGGAGTGGTCGCAATCGTCTCTGCGTTGAAAGTTACTTCCACTGTGACACACCACATGCCTATTGTAAAAATTTGGTCAATTATGTGCATTTTTCACATCAAAATTGTGTTTTCTCACTCATTATGAATCCTGGACATCTGGGAGTAGTCGCAATCCACACAGCGCTGAAAAATACTGTGATGGTGACACCCCAAATGCCCTTTTGTCAAAAAAACCTATTTTTTTAGCATTTTTTGGGACACTAAATAGTAAATTGGACACTAAAATTCTGGAACGATCGAGGCTCGCCAATGAACTCACTTGAACGAAAAATTAACGCACCAATAACACTGCTGGCTGTCACAGAAAAGGGCTGGTCTATTGTTAAAATACATCCTGTTAAGAAGCTCCTGGAAAATTACTCTCACAGTCGAAGAGGTTTGATAACGCTGGCTTCATAGCTCAGATCATTGGAGTGTTGCAACTACGGGAAATTTCCTGTAGTTGTAACCACTCGAGTTCGAACTCCTGTTGAGGTATCAAATATTTTTGGGCTGTTGTGATCACATGAGGCAAGAGTGATCAAACCTCTTCGACTGTGAGTTATTTTCCTGGAGCTTAACATTTCCCCGGAGTCAAATACTAACCGTCTCGGCTGGTTTGGGGTCGGACGAATGACAATGTGAAACTTCAGGCCCTGGAACAAGTCAGCAGTTGAGCGAGGTCATTGTGACGTTGTGTTTTGACTCAAGTGAGAGAGGAAGTGAAAGGTGCTTATGACAGGAAATGTGATGTTTCAGTATTTTGGCTCGAGAGGGATTTAATTAATTATTGTTTCGTATGATTTCTGGTGCTACCGACTGCGCCACTGTAATGGCCCAAAGATATTTGTTACCTCAACAGGAGTTCGAACTCGTGTGGTTACAACTACAGGAAATTTCCCGTAGTTGCAACACTCCAACAATCTGAGCTATGAGGCCAGGGTGATCAAACCTCTTCGACTGTGAGAGTTATCTTCCTGGAGCGTAACACATTCTACCTAGGCCACGCCCCTTTTTGGCTGATCGGACAGTCACAGAACGTTTCCTGAACGTTTGGTTCACTGTTGAGACAGACAATCCTGAACTGTTCCAAACCCATTCTACCGGTTCTGGATTTTCTTCAGAACGTTTGGTTCGGGTCATGGGCACAGAATGTTTTCAGCATAATCCCCGCCATATTTGAATTTGTCTTCGATTTCTTGCGCATTGTTTTAAAATTTATTTGCATCATTAAAATAAATTTATGTTCTTGTACTATGAATGATTGGTTTAATGAAGGTGTCTCATCAGTGTGAATCATCGGAGTGCCACACCTTTCGAACAGGGTTCAGAATGGTTCTCCTCACATTCCGTTCAGAACGCTGTTCTTGCCGAACAAAGAATACTGTTACATTGAAACATTTCAAGAACTCGATTTTTCAATATTTCAGCCTTTAGTGTTGATCGAATGTGGTGCCGATGTTACTGGCACATCCCTGGCCAATAAAGTTCTTGAACTTTTCTTTATTTTTTACTTTTTGAGAAATGCTGCGTACAGCAAACGAACGGATTTTTAGCATGGAATATGCGTTTACGATGGACTAACTGCCAGAAAACGTTACGTGGAAGGGGATCGCGGGAGCGACCCCAAAGTAGCGCAGTCAAGAATACCTCCTTGTAAGGTAGTGAGTGGGTGAGTCATCACATCTGAGTCACGAGTCTAGAGTCCTCATTTACATACCAGTCTGGTTCGAGCGTGCCCTGGAGATGTGTCAGTGTCCTGGGCCTGATTGCTCTCAGAACTCGCACATTTTGAATGAATAAAGCATGTTCCAGGTTTTTGAATTTTAGCCCTAGGCTCTAAGCAGAAATGATGGGGGGGGGGGGGGGGGGTCCAGGGGGGCGAAGCGGAAGAAAATCTAAAACCGGTAGAACGGGTTTGGAATTGTCTGTACGAACAGCGAATTTTTGTTCAGATCGCGTTCTGTGACTGTCAAACTGCAAAAAAAGGGGCGTGGCTTAGGTAGAACGGTTCTGAACGGGTTAGAATGGACTTTCCGATCAAGCCTTTTGAGAATAAATTATATGGAGGGCTATTGCTCTTATTTCAACACTGTTCTCCTGAAAGTTGATACATGCTGCTGGACCAGGAAAATGATGCTTCCTGCCACACACCTCCTCTATGTACGCAATAACGCATGGTAAATATTGGAGAGTTCCTAGTACATCCGTAAAACACAATACGTTGTGCGGTATCGACAATCCGGCACCAAAACTCTGACGCAATGAGTAACAGTGACGCATCCTTCTGTGGAGATACATTAACGGATCGCAATCCTTAAAAAACGTAATTGTCTTAAATAACCTTCTTCCATGGATTTAGCGTTACAACTAGATCCGTTAAGAGCTTGACATGACTTTGAGGTGAGGTAAATGTTTCTCGTTACCACACACCCTATTGAGACCGACGGATCTAGTAGGAACTCTCTATTAGTTAGAAATGAAATCACAAAACATCCTGCATCAAACAGTTTGATTAAGTATAATATATTCTAATATGATTTATATAAAACTATAATAGGTAACACAGAATTCACAAATACCGATTAACATCTCAAATGGCATTCACTGATTGGTGTACGGCCATCTTGCAAGTAACATAGTTTGTGTGGTCCACCGTGACAAAAAGCGACAACTTTGGTTTGACAACTCATCTACTGATAATAGCTCTCCGTATTATTTATACTCAAAGCCCTCATTTAATTCCTCATGATGACCTTATCCAAATCGACTAGCGTAAAATATTAGTTTGGAATAGTTGTATTCTGTTTACTTTTTTTGTGTGTAGAGTACCTAATAAGATATCTACCGTATATTGTACATGCACACAAATTTATCATACAAATAAGAATTAATATGTTGCCCATTCTCATCAGTTTGCGGATGATATCAAAATTTTTCTAACATGCAAACCCGATAACATCGATGAATGTGTCACAAAAATTAATCATGATCTCAAGAGCATTCTTATTGGGTCTGAAAATAATTCTTCAAGATTAAACCCTTCGAAAACGCAAGCTATGATTTGCACTGCTAGGCCACTGGAACTCGAAAACCTTCCCAGGATCATGCTGAACTCTATCCCAATAAATAAAATTGTAATTCCGCGAAGAATTTAGGAATCATTTTAACGCCTAACTTGCACTGGTCTGAACATGCTTCTTTAATATGCCAAAAAATTTATGGATCACTGCATTCTTTGAAGAAAATAGCATACTCTACCCCAGAAGAAACTAAATTAAATTTGTTCAGGCTCTAATTTTGCCAATATTCACGTATGACATAATTTATATATGCTCTTGTGATGCAGCCTCCAAGAGACGCATTGAAGTGGCCTTCAGCAGTTGTGTGAGGTAAATCTATAATCTCAAGCCTAGAGGTCATGTGTCCCCTTACATAAATCAAGTTTTGGGATGTGGTTTGTTTGACTATCTGACGATTTGTCTGCTACGCTTCATATTCAAGTATTTGCACAGATCCACCTCAATACCATCATACCTGGACTCTTTATTTTCGTTCGGTTCATCCATTAGGCTAGCTGAGGTAAATCTATAATCTCAAGCCTAGAGGTCATGTGTCCCTTTACATAAATCAAGTTTTGGGATGTGGTTTGTTTGACTATCTGACGATTTGTCTGCTACGCTTCATATTCAAGTATTTGCACAGATCCACCTCAATACCATCATACCTGGACTCTTTATTTTCGTTCGGTTCATCCATTAGGCTAGCTACTCTAAATCAAATTTTTGCGAGAACCGTTCAATGTATCCATACGCGTTGCTGGGCCAAGGATTTGGAATGGTCTGCCTGTAGGTAATAGGTCCCTTCCATCGCTTAGTGCCTTCACTTATGCCCTTGGGGAGCATTTCGAGTAATGAGCTTTTTCTTTCTCCTTCCCCTTCTTCTTTCCTCTTTTACCCTATCTTTCCTTCTTCTTTCCTCATCTTATCTTCACCCCCCCCCCCCCCATACCAATTTCTAATCATTCCTCTCCTAATTTCATCTGTAATGTATTCGTTACTATTTGATAATTTCTTCCCGTTGTTATTTTTGCTTTCCATTTTTCCGAATTGTATTAGTGTATTTTTATCAATGGTTACTGATTTTATTTTTAATTTGTCAATTTTTATGGTTTTTTCTGTATTCAGAGCTAGGCGGGAACTTGTTCCTATTCTGAATAAACGGTTTTATTATTATTATTATTAATGTACGGTTGGCAACTCTGGTGCCCCATTGTTTAAGTTAGTTTTCTGTTTCAACAGATGGCTGCCACTCGTCTGCTCATGAACGTCTCCTCCAACCTCCGGGTTTCCGCCAGGAGAAACTTCGGCGTCTGCGCACCCGCCCTCCAAAAAGTCTCTGATCCCATTCAGCAGATTTTCCTGGACAAAATTCGCGAGTACAAGGGCAAGAGCAGGTGAGTCATGAACACACTATGTCATTCATACACTAGTTTGTATGGAGAATATTGGATTGGAAACGATCCCGCACTGATATCACTATCATATGTGATTCATTCCAGACAATATTTGATCGTAAAATCAAGATGGACGATGAGAAATAATAAAAAAAAAAAAAAACTTGATTCCAAGATCAAGGAAGACCATTTACATTCACACACACTAATGTACATTTTGTTTTTGAAGTTTTGATGACGTGGCCAAAATTATAAAATTTACTTTTTGCGAATTTTCGTAGGAAATGAAGCTATTGCAATGGCTCCAAAAAATTTAAAATCGAAATTTTCGAAAATTTTCTTCATTGAAACCCGTTTTGAGACATTTTGGAACGAATCCTAGTGTTTAACAGTTTTTCATATATATGTATGTATGTTTTTCTATGTGTCCTTCCAGACGATAACTCCTTAGGTTTGAGATGAAAATTCCGTTGTTGCGCCAAAAAATCAAGCTTTCCATACGAAAGGACGAGTTCGTTGGCCAGCATTTTTTGAGCACATCAAATGGTCAAATTTCAAAAAATGTACTTAAAAAATCACTAAAAATAGCAAAGAACGGCTAAAAATCGTTTAATTTATATTTTTTAGCCGAATGTTGCTCAAATAAAGTTTATTAACTATAAAATGAAACAATAAAAGATTTATGTACAAAATTATGCTAAAAAAAATGTACTTAAATTCAATTAAAATGTGCTAAAAATCGATAAAAACTGAAAAAAGTTACAAATCCAAAATCTCTTTTTGAATCGCTGGATATTATTTAGATCAATTTTTTTGCCATAAAATCGGTAGGTAGTTAACAATTTCTTTCCCTCAAAGTCCTTAATTTTCAAAACAATGTAACATAATATAGTACGATAGTTTACGAAAATTCGCTCATACCGATCATGCTGCCTAAACTGGAACTTTACTGCATAGTACCACTTGAAAACGTTTTCTCCGTAAATTTAAACGATAATTTTTCGGTGTAAGTAGTAGCCTCCACTGCGAACTTTTACACATGGACACTAGGGTGCCCGCTATTTTGAGAAAGGTGGAATTTTGATGGCCTCCACCCAAAATTTGGTTTAAAATGTCAAAAAAATGACCCCTGAATTTTTTCAGATTTTTCGCATAACAAAAACTTACGCCGGTAGCTCGATTTTGGGTTTTGAAATACGCTTTTTTTTGCCAACATTAGACTTTTGAATATAACTTTTATAAACTTCTTTGCAAAATATTGTGAAACTTCGTATACTTACGTTTTTGGGGTCGCTGAACTCGAATATGCAGTCAAAACAAGTCAACAGCAACAACTTTTGATAGTTTGGAATCTCAAAATTGTCAAAATCATTTCAAAAAATTACAATTTCTCAAAATTCATTGTAAAATTATGAAAATTCGTATTTTTACGTATTTCTGTTGGAATTTTGATTATTTGACAGCAAATTCGAGTTCAACGACTCAAAACGCATAAGAATATACGAATTGTCATAATTTTACAATAAATTTTGAAAAATTGTCATTTTTTGACATTATTTTTGACGATTTTGAGATTCTAAACTGTCAAAAGTTGTTGCTGTCGACTTGTTTTGACTGCATATTCGAGTTCAGAGACCTCAAAAACGAAGTTTCACAATTTTACAAAGAAGTTTGTAAAAGTTATATTCAAAAGTCTGATATTGGCAAAAAAAGCGTATTAAAACAAAAATCGAGCTACCGGCGTAGGTTTTTGTTATGCAAAACATCTGGAAAAATTCAGGGGTCATTTTTTTTGTCATATTCACCTTTCACAAAATAGCGGGAGCCCTAATGAACACACATGTTAGAACAGGCATTCCTACAGCTAAAAAGTGAAACGTTCAAGTTCGGAAAGTGATATTTACCTCAGTCAATCCCTTATTAAAAATTCAGATTAGTTGGAAATATAGCTTCCCCTCCCACCGTTATCATCGTTCCGTCAAAATACATAACATCACCCAGTCAATCCCTTAGTAAAAATTCAGAGGTCCTATGTAAAACTTTGAACTGAAGAATTACCATTACTTCATATGTTTTTCTCATTATATAAATCTTTGTTTAGCGGTGGCAAGCTGGTGGATGCTACTCCCGAAATCGAGAGAGAATGGAAACAGGAGTTGGGCAAATTGGCCAAGCAGTATGGCGGCGCTGAAGGTGCTGATATGACCAAATTCCCCGACTTCAAGTTTGCAGGTAAATAGATTTTTTTGGTACCTATGCTTTATGATGAGTTATTTTACTTATCAATTACAATATTTGTAGGTGGTAGAAAGTATAGAATTTATTTACATGGTAGATAAGTGCTGTTTTAAGTTCCCAAATTGTCTTTAGGATATATATTTTTACCTCCACGCAGGCCATTAGGCCATATTGTACTCTCATTCATACTACTCTATGATATGGTCCATTACGAGGCTACGAATGAGATGTTACTGTTTTCTGGTAACTATCTCTGGAAAATCAAAAATTTGAAGATAGCTGTTATAATTGACTTGAACTTTGAACAATAGCATTACCTACCATTAATTCTGGTTAATTCGACCATTAATCCTGGGCTTTAATAATTAATCAATCGTTCTGCTACTGGTTATATCTGTATATTCTTAGTTGCCTGGCAACAATCTGTCTATGGAACCATTCTAAGTGAGGATCATGTGATGATCCTGTAGCGTGTATATCGTACCTATTCGTGCTTATTTATAAATAAACTTGACTCCGTGAAAATATTAACTCTAACTCGGAACAGCTATTTTATTGGAAACGAAACTTTTAAGGTAAACATATCAACAGGTGTAACATGTGTCAATGAAAATACTAAGATCCACTGTAGGACTGCTACAATTCTTTCTTTTAGGGGCCATTTAATAGAACTTGGAAACTCTGATTTCAGAGATTTTTTTTGTCATCTTCTTTAGTTTGTGTTCGTGTTTCTGATTATCATCCTGGCCAAACCAGAAACATGAGAGATGAAATCCACTAAATAATACTCGACGTTCTGGAGCAATCATGTCTCCCCATCAGAATTCACCTGGCCCATTGGTTGTGTAACCACACCTGCTCCACAGCGAAGTAGTGTCATTGGATATTCTCTGATTAGAGTCTTCTGTGGCAGAGTGCATAGAGCACTTGTGGTTGGAACTTCAGGTCCCAAGTTCAAATCCTGTAGGAACCTTTGAAACATATTTCTAAACCTAATTTATTTGCCCAACAAATCTATACTTTACTGAAAGGTTTGAGTTAGGATATCTTTCTATTTTTGAGATGCATGCTTGTGAGCATCCAGACCACCAAAATATTTGTTCAAATAATCTAAATTTCACTCAAAAAACTGATAGAGAATATTTCTTCTTCTTTCAAATCTATTTCTTCAGACATCTACTTGGAGAGATCTCCAAATATTGGCTTCCTGTATAATTGCTATGATCAAGGAAAATAACCCACTATCGAAGAGGTTTGATTAATCAGCCTCATAGCTCAACCCATTGGAGTGTTGCAACTAAAGAGAAATGTCCCTTTAAGGGGCGTAAGGACACGAGTTCGAACTCTGTCAGAGGTATAACATAATTTTGGACTGCAACATGTGCAATAAACTGCCCTGAAATCATCCAGTCTGTTAGCTAGCCTCCTAGAGAAATCATTTCATTATATACTCATTTTATAGTGAACAATCAAATTTCCCTCTTTACTCTAAAACATTAGTAGTTGGCAGTGGTGCGGGAGGGGGGGATGATGTAGATTTGTTAACTTCTTGAGCTTGTGATCGTTTTTCTGATTAACATCCTGGCCAAACCAACAACATGAGAGTGAAATCCACTTAACAGTACTTGACAGTCAGGAGCAACCATGTCTGCCCACCAGAATTCAACCGGCCCATTGATTGTGTTACCACACCTGCTCCACAGCGAAGTAGTGTCATTGGATATTCTCTTATTAGAGTCTTCAGTGACAGAGTGCTCTCACTTGGAGCTGACGGTATCCAGTTCAAATCACATAATAGGAACCTTCAAAACATATTTTTAAATGTAATTCTAATTTATTTGTCCAACAAATCTATTTTACTAAAAAGTTTGAGTTAGGATATTTTTATGTTTGAGATGCGTGCTTGCGAGCATCCATTTGTGATGTGCTATACTGAACAGTCAACAGCATAGACCAAAACATCTGAATTGGGAACAGGACTCTCACAGACCAACTATAAGATTTCAAGAGTAAAATTTTGGGATCTTCATTGTACAGTTTGTAGAGTCGCAATCAGAATGCCCCCTCGTCACGCTACAATTCGCCAGCCTCTTTTTTTTACGCATTTAAATTATTGTCCTCCCATCATAATCCGTGGGAACTATCGAATTATTCGTGAACCTCTATCAGTGGCGTCATTCCACCAAGGAGTGATACCTTATCTTGTCTTCGTATTCTTCAACTTCTATCTCCTTCCTGCATGGCCACAACACCACACACCACTAAACTCCAACACAGACCACCAAACTGTGAATGTTATTCTGATATATTTGTTCAACTAATCTATATTTAACTAAAAGGACTGATTTAAAATATTTCCTTCTTCTTTCTAACCTATTTCTTTAGATACCTACTTGAAGAGACCTCCTAATATTGGCTTCCTGTGTAACGTTATGTAGGTAGTTTTCATGTATGTAAAAAACCATGAATAGTGGATGGCACCTCAACCTACAGGCCCATGGTTATGTGGCTGAGAGACACTGGTGCTCCCGAATGTCAAATCTAAATAATTTTGGTAGTTTGTTAGTTCAGTTGGCGTTTACATTTGGCAGGTATCTAGGTACCTACTTATTTTGTACATTACTTTACATATCGTTAAGGCCAATAGATATCTTTGTTCTCACAGTTTCAGAGATGTCGTCACCATTCTCTAAAGGCTGGTCCAGACGCTA
This sequence comes from Adelphocoris suturalis, assembly GCA_030762985.1. Classification (NCBI taxonomy): domain Eukaryota; kingdom Metazoa; phylum Arthropoda; class Insecta; order Hemiptera; family Miridae; genus Adelphocoris; species Adelphocoris suturalis. Next base: position 44,221,157 of record CM061042.1, on the reverse strand, counting down.
CGTTTTGCACTACCTTTTGTCTGCACAGTTCAAGACGTTGCAGACGAAACGTTGCGTGTGGACCGGAAAACTGCGCAGTTTTGAGTCCATTGGGAGAACTGCACAGTTGCAGCGATAATTGAGCTCGTGAGCTCTGAAAACCGTGACCTGCACAGACATGTCGTTGCGTGTGGACACTTGCTCCGTTTTCCAATCCGTTTTGTTCCTCAGTGTATCATGTGGTGATATTGCTGCTCCTATACAAGTTTTTTCTTTGTTGATATGCGGTGTCACTAATTCCAATAAGTAAATATACGTGTCCAATAATCTAATATGGGAAAAGTCCCATCTTTTTAAAAGCCATTTCCGTGACCATTTTGAACGAGCGGTTCCTCTGTTTTTTTTTTTTTTTTTTTTTCAATACAGTACGCGAAAATTGACCACAGGAGAACCATGGCATATCACACAAAACTGCAGAGTTTTAAAAGGTAGTGCGAAACGCAGAGTCTGGACCGGCCTTAACCCTCATATCTAGACTACTCATTTTGATTGAATCATTTCGGTTCCTACAAGTTTTTTAACAATCTTGAGACTGTGACAGTATAAAATGATCCTAATTGAAACATGTGTTTAATAAACAGCTGCATTTCAATCTAATAAAATATGTTTTCTCCATTTCAGATGCCAAATTGGATCCCATCAATCTCGAAGAATAAGTGTAAGATTGCGGACAGAGTAAAAAATCATCTTACTTTAATTAAACATTATGTAAGTAGGTTGCTCAAATAAAGTCTATTAACTATGAAACAGAACATTCAAAAATTTATGAGCGAAATGTACGGATATATCTGCACCGTGAGGACACTCTCAACACTGCGCAGTTTTAAAACTGTGCAGACAAAAGGTAGTGCGAAACGCAGAGTCTGGACCGGCCTTAACCCTCATATCTAGACTACTCATTTTGATTGAATCATTTCGGTTCCTACAAGTTTTTTAACAATCTTGAGACTGTGACAGTATAAAATGATCCTAATTGAAACATGTGTTTAATAAACAGCTGCATTTCAATCTAATAAAATATGTTTTCTCCATTTCAGATGCCAAATTGGATCCCATCAATCTCGAAGAATAAGTGTAAGATTGCGGACAGAGTAAAAAATTATCTTACTTTAATTAAACATTATGTAAGTAGGTTGTTATTAAAAGTGGAATCCATCTTGTACATTTCTGTAATATTAATTTCAATATAATAATACACAACTTTTTTTGTTTTGTTTTTTGCATTTCTTATTCTTTGAATCCCAATAAGCTGTTAAATAATTGAATGTAATTAGTGCTTGAGGTTTTTCCCCCCAGAAAAAATTGCTTTTATCTATCCAACATAAATATAATAATAAATGCTTTTGTTCTCGAAAATATAGATCTATTGCTTATTATTTGACGATTTTGCATGGCTCATAATTTATAATTAAAAAGGATAATGTTGGTAGATCTGTTATGTTCTTGATTGTTCAATATATGAGAATGTATGTAGTAGGTAGGTATCTTAGGAATCATACTACCATAATCATCATAAATAAAATATTTCTTAGTAGAAATGTCCCTAAAAGACGATGCCTAAATTACCATTTAATTCAAAAGGTCATTTAAAACTATAAGTAGTTATTTTGCATTTCTGAATATTAATCTCCCTGAAGAAGCCCCAGTTCCTGGGGAGAAAGGTTGGAGTTTAATTAAATAAGAAACGCTTGCATACGAGTCTGCAACACATTGGGACATTTTATGTCTTTAGTTGCAGACACGTATGCAAGCTCTAAGAGCTACTCAGCTGATCCGGACCCTGGGCATCATCAAGTAATGTCCCAGAGAGGCTACATACGAAATTACAGATTCGTAGAGTGTTAAGTATAGAAATTACCTATTAAAATGATTTAACCACCACTTCACAAACCAAACCGTTCTCGCAATATTCGGAACATCTGCTATGAATCAAATCATCGAAACACCAGCTCAATGAAATCATCAGAAATTAAAAAGCGGTTGCAATCATATTCACAATATCAATTATTGAGAATGATCACCTGAGTGTAGGTACACAATTATTCAAATAACAATGCTTATAACTCAGCTTGTTGGCCATGCACATATTCATTTTAATGTTTTTGACATTTTATGTCTTTGCTTTGGCACATAAACGAAAAAAGTGTTAACAAAAAGCGTTACGGTTGGTTTTCTGATGATTTCTGCTTACAACCGAGTCGTAGCTAGGGAAATGGTACTTCGTCGTTTTTCATCCCACAAAATTCGTTGACCATTCGTTTGAAAGCTCTCGATTTATCCAACCATATTAAGTTAACTACGGCGAAGTGCAGTAGACGTCCAGCATTCGACGTGAAAGGTTCTCAGAGCCCCAATCAATTTCTATTGTTGTTTACTCGAGTGTTCAAGTGAGTACGAGTTATACACATCAATTCGTTGTCCACATCAGATAGACTTTATCCACATTAAATAAAGTTTATTCACATCAATGGACCGAGACAATCCCAAAAGGCCTCGCACCGACAACAACATACATAGTCCATTTTTCTCAACAAACAGGTGCGCACCACTACAAGATATAAAATAGTGATAGAGGCGATCTCCCAACTGCTAACCCATCCCAATCAACTGAAAATAAGCCTCCGCCTATATACATTAAAAATATATCAGACATAAACCTAGTCCTGCAGGAAGTAAGCAAGCTAACAAAATATTCGTTTAAATATCAGTCACATTCAGACAAAGTTAAATTTAATGTAGACACAATTGAACATTTCCGTGCCGTAATTAAATACCTTGGTGCTTCGTCTGCAGAATATTACGCGTTTCAACTAAAACAGGAACGTAACTTTAGGACAGTTATAAGAGGACTTCATTCACCCCTCTACAGATGATATCCAAGCTCTAACAAATGAACTCAAATTGCAGGGCCATAATCCTGCACAGATAATCCCGGTATTGCATCAGGTTTCCAAAGTGCCGATCCCACTCTTCTTTGTAGATCTCAAACCAGCGCCAAATAACCTCGAAATATACTCAATCACTAGACTATATCACTGCGTGGTTAAAGTTGAGCCGCCAAAGCCGAGACGTTCTATCGTACAATGCACTCGTTGCCAAGGTTATAACCACACAAAAAACTACTGCCACCAACACCCAAGATGCGTGAAATGTGATCAACCTCATTCAACAACTAATTGTACAAACCAGCATCAACTCAGCCTATATGTACTAACTGCAGGGGTAACCACACGGCCAACTATAAAGGTTGCCCAGTGCATACGAGACTACAGCGTGCTTATCCCCGGTAAACCTTAACCACTGTCCAATCAGTAAGAGATGAAGTTCCCGATTCTCAGCCAAATACAGTTAGCACTCAGGTCACTCCAGAAAAATCATATAGTTACGCACTAAAACAAAACCTTCAACGTAACTCAAATCAGCAGAATCAAGATTATGACAAAATTTGATTCTCTGCTAGGAACTCTTCAACCCCTCATTCATCTCCTCTCGCAGGTTATCACCAAACCGCTGCCAAAATGAATACCCCAACCTCAATAACCTTGCTGAAAATTGCCACATGGAATTGCAGGGGCATAGTTCGCAAATATCACGAATTAGAGCTATTTGTCAAACAAACTCATATAGATATTATCTTGGCCACAGAAACGAAGCTCTGTCCACAAATAAATTTTTTCATGACTGGCCAAGCACCCACGCTGGGGCTCTTCAATTACAAATCCAAGAGGTCGCCTACTATATGACCTAATAATATAAAAACAACTAAATGTCTTTCACCCTATGGAGCCAACACATTATCCGGATATCACTACTCATGCTCCTGATATCCTGGATTTCTTTCTTCAGGAGACATATGGACACACTCTGTGGTGACCCTAGTGTGAAACATGAGCTGTCTTCTGTCTGTTCAAATGGATAAATGAAATAGATGAACGAAATGGATGAACGAAACGGATGAATGAAATGGATGAACGGAATGGATGAATGACATGGATGAACGAAATAGATGAATGAAATGGATGAACGAAATAGGTGAACGAAATGGATGAACGAAATGGGTGAACGAAATGGATGAACGAAATGGATGAATGAAATGGATTAATGAAATGGATGAACGAAATGGATGAACGAAATGGATGGTTATCAACTTCGTTCATCTATTTCGTTCATCCACTTCATTCATCCATTTCGTTCATCCATGTCGTTCATCCATTTCGATCATCCATTTCGTTCATCCATTTCGTACATTCATTTCGTTCATCCATTTCGTTCATCCATTTCGTTCATCCATTTCGTTCATCCATTCCGTTCATCCATTTCGTTCATCCATTTCGTTCATCCATTTCCTTCATCCATTTCGTTCATCCATTTCGTTCATCCATTTCATTCATCCATTCCCTTCATCCATTTCATTCACCCATTTCATTCATCCATTTCATTCATCCATTCCCTTCATCCATTTTGTTCATCCATTCATCCATCCGTTTCGTTTATCCATTTCATTCATCTATTTCATTCATCCATTTCATTCATCCATTTCATTCAACCATTTCATTCATCCATTTCGTTCCTCCATTTCGTTCATCCATTTCCTGCATCCATTTCGTTCACCCATTTCAGTCATCCATTTCATTAATCCATTTCGTTCATCCATTTCGTTCACCCATTTCGTTCATCCATTTCGTTCATCCATTTCGTTCATCCATTACATTCATTCATTTAATTCATACATTTCATTCATCAATTTCGTTCATCCATTTCATTCATCTATTTCGTTCACCCACATCCTTCATCCATTTCATTCATCCATTCCGTTCATCCGTTTCATACATCCATTTCATTCACCCATTTCATTCATCCATTTTGTTGATCTATTTCATTCATCCATTTCATTCCCTTAGTTCATCCATCCATTTCCTTTATCCATTTCGTTCATCCATTCCATTCATCCATTTCATTCACCCATTTCATTCATCCATTTTAATCTATTTCATTCATCCATTTCATTCACCCAGTACATCCATCCATTTCATTCATCCATTTCGTTCTTCTATTTTGTTCATCCATTTCGTTCATCCATTTCGTTCATCCATTTCGTTCATCCATTTCGTTCATCCATTTCGTTCATCCATTTCGTTCATCCATTTCGTTCATCCATTTCGTTCATCCATTTCGTTCATCCATTTCGTTCGTGCGAATGATGGGTCGCTGGGCTACGTGAGTAGGTACTGATTGCCCAGTCCGTATAGAACACTTGAGAGTAGAGTCTGGGGAAGGGACGTTCAGATGAATGAAATGGATGAATAAAATGGATGAATGAAATAGGTGAACGAAATGGATGAACGAAATGGGTGAACGAAATGGATGAACGAAATGGATGAATGAAATGGATTAATGAAATGGATGAACGAAATGGATGAACGAAATGGATGAACGAAATGGACGAACGAAATGGATGAACCAAATGGATGAATGAAACCGATGAACGAAATGGATGAACGAAATGGATTAATGAAATGGATGAACAAAATGGGTGAATAAAATGGGCGAACGAAATGGATGAACGAAATATATGAACGAAGTTGATGAACGAAATGGATGAACGAAATAGATGAACGGAATGGATGAACAGAATGGATGAACGAAATGGATGCACGAAATGAGTGAACGAAATAGATGAATGAAACGGATGAACGAAATGGATGAACGAAATGGATGAACAAAATGGTAGAACGACTTGGATGAACGAAATGGATGAACGGAATGGATGAACAAAATGGGTGAACGAAATAGGTGAACGAAATGGATGAACGAAATGGGTGAACGAAATGGATGAACGAAATGGATGAATGAAATGGATTAATGAAATGGATGAATGACATGGATGAACGAAATAGATGAATGAAATGGATGAACGAAATGGATGGTTCATCGACTTCGTTCATCTATTTCGTTCATCCACTTTGTTCATCCATTCCGTTCATCAATTTCGTTCATCCATTTCGTTCACCCATTTTGTTCATCCATTCCGTTCATCCATTTCGTTCATCCATTTCATTCATCCATTTCGTTCATCCATTTCGTTCATCCATTTCGTTCATCCATTTCGTTCATCCATTTCGTTCATCCATTTCGTTCATCCATTTCGTTCATCCATTTCGTTCATCCATTTCGTGCATCCATTTCGTTCATCCATTCTGTTCATCCATTTCGTTCATCTATTTCGTTCATCCATTTCGTTCATCAACTTCGTTCATATATTTCGTTCGTGCGAATGATGGGTCGCAGGGCTACGTGAGTAGGTACTGATTGCCCAGTCCAGAGAACACTTGAGACTAGAGTCTGGGGAAGGGACGTTCAGATGAATGAAATGGATGATTGAAATGGATGAACGAAATGGATAAAGGAAATGGATGAACGAAATGGATTAATGAAATGGATGAACGAAATGTATTAATGAAATGGATGAACGAAATGGATGAAAGAAATGGATGGACGAAATGGATGAACAAAATGGATGAAGGGAATGGATGAATGAAATGGATGAACGAAATGAGTGAACGACATGGATGAACGAAATGGATGAACGAAACGGATGAACGAAATGGATGAATGAAAAGGATGAACGAAATGGATGAACAAAATGGTAGAACGACATGGATGAACGAAATGGATGAACGGAATGGATGAACAAAATGGGTGAACGAAATAGGTGAACGAAATGGATGAACGAAATGGGTGAACGAAATGGATGAACGAAATGGATGAATGAAATGGATTAATGAAATGGATGAACGAAATGGATGAACGAAATGGATGAACGAAATGGATGAACGAAATTGATGAATGAAATGGATGGTTCATCAACTTCGTTCATCTATTTCGTTCATCCACTTCGTTCATCCATTTCGTTCATCCATTTCGTTCATCCATTTCGTTCATCAACTTCGTTCATATATTTCGTTCATCCACTTTGTTCTTCCACTTTGTTCTTCCATTTCGTTCATCCATTTCGTTCGCCCATTTTATTCACCCATTTTGTTCATCCATTCCGTTCATCAATTTCGTTCATCCATTTCGTTCACCCATTTTGTTCATCCATTCCGTTCATCCATTTCGTTCATCCATTTCTTTCATCCATTTCTTTCATCCATTTCGTTCATCCGTTTCGTTCATCCACTCTGTTCTTCCATTTCGTTCATCCATTTCGTTCACCCATTTTGTTCATCCATTCCGTTCATCCATTTCGTTCATCCATTTCGTTCATCCATTTCGTTCGCCCATTTTATTCACCCATTTTGTTCATCCATTCCGTTCATCAATTTCGTTCATCCATTTCGTTCACCCATTTTGTTCATCCATTCCGTTCATCCATTTCGTTCATCCATTTCTTTCATCCATTTCTTTCATCCATTTCGTTCATCCATTTCATTCATCCATTTCGTTCATCCATTTCGTTCATCCATTTCGTTCATCCATTTCGTTCATCAATTTCATTCATCCATTTCGTTCATCCATTTTCTTCATCCATTTCAATCATCCATTTCATTCATCCGAACGTCCCTTCCCCAGACTCTAGTCTCAAGTGTTCTCTACGGACTGGGCAATCAGTACCTACTCACGTAGCCCTGCGACCCATCATTCGCGCGAGTGTATGTATAAATGAAAAATATGGCTGAACCCGGTCCCAGTAGCCAACATGCGAAAAATGCGGAATACTTGTCCTCTCTATCCTATTATAACTCTTTGCTACGATCCAAGGCGCTGGATTCCAAGAACGCGGAATGAACTTCGGCAGAACTTACCAGAATGCCACCAGCCCTCCGGGGAATCCTCGAAATACACATTCTGTGTTTCATTGGTTTGATCCTTGATTGGTTTTCATTGAAAGAGCGAAAAATGACCGGTTATTTGTTCTTTAACCAGGCTCCTTCCCTAGTAAACCTGCAATTGATTGCGATCATAACTACTCTTCTTTCACCCACCTTGCCACAACTGAGATTACTTTTTTTTTCAAAATACAGCTAAAACGTTATTAACAAATTGCAACGAAATCACAATGAATCACATCAGGCAGGTGAGATTTGAAAATCTTCAGGATGTTTTTTTAAATTGAAGTTCTATTTTTCAATACAGTTCATGTTTTCAGCTGGTGATATGCACCAGCATAAAAGCAGCAGAAGCAGATGCAGTGTTTTATGCTGGTGTGGTGTTTTCATGGTGTGGTGGTGGTGCTGGTGGTGGTGATATTTAGATAGTATTTTTCGAGAATCAAAAGACACAATTTAGAAAACTCAGGGCTAAAAAGTGCTCGAAAATCAAATTTGGTCAAGTTGAAGTAGAGAAACATGATTTTAATGCTAAAGAAAAGTGGTTTCTCCGAAAAAAACTTTTAAAAATCACATTATCTCGAATATGATTGAGTATTTGAGATAGTAAATGAAATGACGGTGTTCTACAACATTTTTGAACTAGTTTAACTCAGAATTCTGAAATAAATATAAAAAAATCTGATCCTACTCATCATGTCGTCAAGTGATATTTTTGGAACGTTTAGATAATATGAACATAAAGCCAAGCCCCTTTGGCAGGGACCTAAATAAAAAATTACCCTGACTACACCTGGGGCTTACCAGAATCCATCTTTTGCACTTTTTTTGGTTGTTAGGCAACTTTGCGCGCTCGCAGAAGGGGTTGCGCGCGGACACAAAAATCTAGTGAGGGGTCTTATATTCCTAAACTTTTGCGTAGAATTAAAATTTGCAATGAAAATTTGTGGGTTACCAGTTGAAAAATGATGTGTCATTTATCTGCGTCACTTCTGGCGCAAGAGATGCGTGCGAAAGTATTTTCCTGGGATCTACGTGAAAGATTATGGAGAATGGGCGCTTGATAGGCAGCGTAGTGGGAAGGGACGAAGACATACACTAAGATGTAGTTCGCAGAACTGGGACGCTCTCTACCTCTAACCGAACGAACCATCGACTTCTCCGGCGCGGCCATAGAGTGCTGTCTTGCGTGTTACAGCCCGTGTTGTGTATAATTCATATTGTAAGGATTCACGATTTAAACTTTAAGAACATAATACATGACTAATAAATCATCTTGTTTCAAGAGTAGGTACTTGATGACATGAGATCTAAGGCCCTTTCATATAATACGTCACAACACTGGTAATGTAATAAAGTTGTAAGGATTGGTTCCCAACACGACGGACGGACGGTCTGTAGTACGTTGCACCACCGGTGCCGTATCTAAGTTAAGATCATACTTCTACAGGATCATTTCTGTAGTAGATCTTCACTTCATTACCGACCAACAGTCGGCTTCTTGAAACCACGATGAAGAAATGTGGTGCTGCACCCTGAGCGTGAGGCAGAGGCTGGGATACTCTCTAGGTATTCTGGTCTCATCGATGACCGTTCAGTTACCCCATACTTGGAGTGACGTGGGTGCTGCGCTTTCTGAGTGGTACTAATATTTCAAAACTTACGTTTATGACGGAGCTCCAGGAGAGGTGACGGAGCTCCACGTGCTTCTGACCCTATAACAGCAGGCAGTTGTTATACTGCATGAGTGAATCCAGAGGGGGCTTGCTTGCTACCCATCCCGATTTATCAGCATAATATGTCCCAATTTTCGATGTGTCTCGTACCTATTTACTAATTTTTTCGCCGTCCCGATAGTGTCCTGATTTTTGAAGAAATCGAATCTTTGAAAAATGTTGTTAGGCGAAGATGAAAACTGGAAAAAAACCTCAGTGCCGGTTTTATTGTTTTCGGAACCAGTTTTGATTGTTGATTTAAAAAATAAACGGGTTTCACCAACATAATCAATGGTTACACTGATATCAATTTTCTGCGTTTCTGTAGGTTTGTTCGCTGAGGCGACTGGCAGTGACTTGAAATCATTTCATACTGATTGGAGACTGCTCAAGTACGCATGCACGACTTCTACTAACTTTTGAAGTGATTTCAAATCGATAGGGAATTGGAGCCTGTGCGAACGGTTCTGACGGTTTTACAAAACATGGAGCAACCTTTCGAGTGAAAAAACAACAAACCACCGCTTTGGCGCTTTCCATACTTTATTTTCCGTCCTTTAAGCCTTCATTCAGTTAGGTACCTATTTAAAATTCCTGAATAATTATACTCATGACATGTATGGTCCTACCTGGGGCATTTGTAAATTTTTTCAATTAGATCGAAATATACAGTAGGAGGCCACACATTTAAAACCCCTCAAAATTTGGGGGAAACGTGAACTGCCACCCCTTCCCCATAGAAACGAAATACCCGGGATTTTGAAATAGAAATTCGTATCTGGGATGTGAAAGAAGGCTGATTCCGATTTGCGGTCACTAGTTGACCAATCAGTCAATAACACGGTTGAGTGATCAGAAAAACGAAAGGTAAACTCCACAAAACCATGTAGAACACAACTTTGTCGGTTGTTGGAATTTTTGCCAAAAGCGAATTACTGTGAAAACTACTTACTTCAGACAATTAGAATGAAAAAATAGAAAACTCGGCCCTTCGGGCCTCGCAAGGGGCTCCGCCCCTTGACCCCGCCAGGGGGGCTTCGCCCCCCTGGACCCTCCCGGATGTTATTACTTTGAGCCTGACTGCTAAAATGTAGAAAACATGGAATCATGTTTTAGCTCCTCGCTCTCACTTTATTATAGAAATGATCACGACAATTGAGCTCTTGTGCGATGATGATCTCCTAATATAAACTCGCGAGTAAACATTCACTTTATTATAGAAAGTGGCTAAAGAGGCTACATACGAAATTGCAGCTTCCTATAGTGTAAAGTATAGAAATTACCTATTAAAATGATTTAACCACCGCTTCACAAATCAAACCGTTCTCGCAATATTCGGATCACCTGCTATGAATCACATAATCGAAACACCAGCTCAATGAAATCATCAGAAATTAACAAGCGGTTGCAATCATGTTCACAATATCAATAATTGAGAATGATCACCTGTGTGTAAACAATTATTCATATAACCATGCTCATAACTCAGCTTGTTGGCCACGCACTTCGCAGTAGTTAATATAGTATGGTTGGATAAATCGAGAGCTTTCGAACGAATGGTCAACGAATTTTGTGGGATGAAAAACGACGAAGTATCATATCCCTAGCAACGACTCAATTGTAAGCGGAAATCATCACAATTATTGGCGCTACTTTCATCTCACTTTATAGTCTCACTTTTCGGCGGGGGATCCATCGCTAAAACATGATTCCATATTAAAACAAATGCACAGACAACTATCAGGCATGCCACCTAGTTATTCTGCTCACTTATATATGTAAATAAATATTCTGCAAAGAATTATAATGATTTTTAACCGATTTTTATTGGTCTCTTTCATCACATTTTTATGAAATTTGACCAAATTAATGTGCTAAAAAATTGCTGGCCAGTGAACTCATCCTTGCGTTTGGAAAGCTTGATTTTTTGGCTCAAGAACGAAACTTTTATCACAATCCTAAGGAGAGTTATCGCCTGGAACACACACACAGGAAAAAGCGTTGTGGATTTGTGTCAGAATGCCTCTAAAAGGATTTCAATGAATTAATTTTGATTTTAAAAATGTTTGAGCCATTGCATTAGCTTCATTTCCTGCGAAAATTCGCTAATACACTTCGAAAAAAGCTAACAGTTGTCAGCTACAGCTATTAGCTACTTCTGACATAGTTGTCAGCTATTAGCTACTTCTGACAGCTAATTTTCCGCAGCTAAAATACCTTACCAACAAAAAGCCAATTTAGCTTACAAAATTAGTTGTCGCTCAATTCTTCTTTCCCCCCTCAGTTAATGTTACATTTGTATAGATACCTACATAGAATGAGGGAGATATTCGCCTGAAAGTTATAAGTTTTAGGTTTCTCTTCTACTCTTGTCGATTGCTCTATTCTAATTTTTTCATCTTATTTAATTAATTTCCAAATGTCTTTCCAAGGCACCTCACTTTCCTCCTGGTGCCTCTTATCCTCAATGAAACAGTCCGTATGATTGAAATTCGGGTTTTCACTCTCACCCATTGGGTGATGTGCGACAAGGGCTTCTACCATTATTCGGTTAGTAGTTAGCACACATGCAACTCTCTTAAGAGCTGACCCTCAATGGCTAACAGCTTAAGTTTTAGCTATTAGCAAGGAGGAATTTCGGCTAAATTAGCTTTAGCTGCAACTAATTTTTGCCGATTTCTGCCCCAGGTATGGGGTAACTGAACGGTCATCGACACTGAGCAATGAAAAACGAATTAAATCACAAAACTCATTATAATTAATTACACAAAGTTGCAAATTATTACATAAAGTTAATTTTTCTCCTTTACCAACATTATCGCCAACGAAGACGAAATGGAGGTGTGCCTGAAGCAAAAGGTGCAGAATTGTTCAAGTGAAGTTGTACCGAATTATGACGATGAAACGTTCCTGTGCCACTTTCGAGTGAGCCGGAAAATTGTGGAAGGGTTGGCGTCGAGGTCTGAAACATCGGAAGCATTTACATACCAAGTAAGAAAATGAACGTACCTAGACGTGAAGATTTTGGACTACCTACGCGACAAAAAGCTAGGAGGGTGAAGGATAGATATTCCATGGTACAAAAATTAGAGGATTGGTTCTACTGATAATTCTTAACAGTTTCTGCGTACAATAACAATATTTTTTTACCCTATGTTCTTAGAGGTGTATTTGACTAGTAGGTACCTTACAAGTTATATACAACAGTACAAATTATAACAGTAAATTTTAAATACCTAACTGAATGAAGGCTTAAAGGACGGAAAATAAAGTATGGAAAGCGCCAAAGCGGTGGTTTGTTGTTTTTTCACTCGAAAGGTTGCTCCATGTTTTGTAAAACCGTCAGAACCGTTCTCGCACAGGCTCCAATTCCCTATCGATTTGACATCACTTCAAAAGTTAAGTAGAAGTCGTGCATGCGTACTTGAGCAGTCTCCAATCAGTATGAAATGATTTCAAGTCACTGCCAGTCGCCTCAGCGAACAAACCTACAGAAACACAGAAAATTGATATCAGTGTAACCATTGATTATGTTGGTGAAACCCGTTTATTTTTTAAATCAACAATCAAAACTGGTTCCGAAAACAATAAAACCGGCACTGAGGTTTTTTTCCAGTTTTCATCTTCGCCTATTACATTTTTCTAAGATTCGATTTCTTCAAAAATCAGGACACTGTCGGGACGGCGAAAAAATTAGTAAGTAGGTAACGAGACACATCGAAAATTGGGACATATGCCGATAAATCGGGATGGGTACCTACTCTGGACTCACTCATGCAGTATAACAGCAGCCTGCTGTTAAAGGGTCAGAAGCACCTGGAGCTCCGTCATCTCTCCTGGAGCTCCGTCATAAACGTAAGTTTTGAAATATTAGAGAGTTTTTGGCGACTTCAACTTAACGTCACCCGTCACCGTAGTCTTGAGGGAGCAAACGAAGATGCTAACCCAAATGGAACCTGGAGAACGGTTGCCTTAATTTTGATGTCACGTTAACGGTGGTTGGGTAACGCGATATTTTCCCCCAGCTGTCTCTTTGTTTACTTCTTTATTTCGATATGAAACGCCGATTTTCAATCCTGAATTCGAATTTCATGTTAGTTTCAATACAAATACGGGCTAATTTCTCATTTTTAGTTTTCAATTCGTAAACAGGGGATGGATAGTAAGCCTCAAGTGTGGAACACCGCGGTTTAGTTGCACTTATAGGTCATTAGTCGTTACGAACTTCATGTTTTTGGGTTTTCCATTGGGCAAATTATCAACAAGTATGAAAAAGTATTTATCTCTATGACAATGAAACAGGATTTTACCTGACAAAATCATCAGTGGAGGCAGCACTTCACGCAATGTTCACGAGAAAATAGCTGAGAGTTCAGGTAAACTAAGAACAATACAGCGAAGAAGTAGTGTCTTAATACTCAGGTTTCTCATTTAAAATATGTGAAATAATAATAGAAACAAGGCTCTAATCGACCAAATAGAGCCTGAGCGCAAAAGAACAGAACTTTTCGATCGAGTTGAAGGCTAGTAAAGCTGGACAGCGGAGGCGGACTTCAGATGGCACATTCGGTTTCTACGCGACTTGAAACGTAAAATAACCAAGTTTGAGGGGTTGAGGCGAAAAAATTAGTAAGTAGGTACGAGACACATCGAAAATCGGGACATATGCCGATAAATCGGGATGGGTACCTACTCTGGACTCACTCATGCAGTATAACAGCAGCCTGCTGTTAAAGGGTCAGAAGCACGTGGAGCTCCGTCACCTCTCCTGGAGCTCCGTCATAAACGTAAGTTTTGAAATATTAGTACCACTCAGAAAGCGCAGCACCCACGTCACTCCAAGTATGGGGTAACTGAACGGTCATCGATGAGACCAGAATACCTAGAGAGTATCCCAGCCTCTGCCTCACGCTCAGGGTGCAGCACCACATTTCTTCATCGTGGTTTCAAGAAGCCGACTGTTGGTCGGTAATGAAGTGAAGATCTACTACAGAAATGATCCTGTAGAAGTATGATCTTAACTTAGATACGGCACCGGTGGTGCAACGTACTACAGACCGTCCGTCCGTCGTGTTGGGAACCAATCCTTACAACTTTATTACATTACCAGTGTTGTGACGTATTATATGAAAGGGCCTTAGATCTCATGTCATCAAGTACCTACTCTTGAAACAAGATGATTTATTAGTCATGTATTAGGCATGTTTTTAAAGTTTAAATCGTGAATCCTTACAATATGAATTATACACAACACGGGCTGTAACACGCAAGACAGCACTCTATGGCCGCGCCGGAGAAGTCGATGGTTCGTTCGGTTAGAGGTAGAGAGCGTCCCAGTTCTGCGAACTACATCTTAGTGTATGTCTTCGTCCCTTCCCACTACGCTGCTTATCAAGCGCCCATTCTCCATAATCTTTCACGTAGATCCGCGCAACCCCTTCTGCGAGCGCGCAAAGTTGCCTAACAACCCAAAAAAGTGCAAAAGATGGATTCTGGTAAGCCCCAGGTGTAGGTCATTTTTTATTTAGGTCCCTGCCAAAGGGGCTTGGCTTTATGTTCATATTATCTAAACGTTCCAAAAATATCACTTGACGACATGATGAGTAGGATCAGATTTTTTTATATTTATTTCAGAATTCTGAGTTAAACTAGTTCAAAAATGTTGTAGAACACCGTCATTTCATTTACTATCTCAAATACTCAATCATATTCGAGATAATGTGATTTTTAAAAGTTTTTTTCAGAGAAACCACTTTTCTTTAGCATTAAAATCATGTTTCTCTACTTCAACTTGACCAAATTTGATTTTCGAGCACTTTTTAGCCCTGAGTTTTCTAAATTGTGTCTTTTGATTCTCGAAAAATACTATCTAAATATCACACTACCAGCTGAAAACATGAACTGTATTGAAAAATAGAACTTCAATTAAAAAAAAAGTAATCTCAGTTGTGGCAAGGTGGGTGAAAGAAGAGTAGTAATGATCGCAATCAATTGCAGGTTTACTAGGGAAGGAGCCTGGTTAAAGAACAAATAACCGGTCATTTTTCGCTCTTTCAATGAAAACCGGACATTTAAGTGCACGAAGCAATTTTCGCCCGGACACCTGGCAACCCTGGGCGTAGTACATGAGCGTTTTCAACGCTGATTCACATGGTGCTATCAGTTTCTTGATTTTACTCAATTTTAGGGGCATAAAAAATGGCCAAAATTTGGTCAATTTCCGTTAAAAACAAAATCATCTTAGGCTTGTGTTAGCACATGAAATTTCATAATTTCTCATTCCCTTTCCCTCTTCCTTTCTCGACTGGGCTTAAGACCGGATATATCGGAAGTAAAAAGAAAATAAAAACATGATGGTACATTTATTGTAAAATGAAATCTGGAGGACACCTCCAGACCCCCGGATTTTTAATGTTAGGATCAAGGATCAAACCAATGAAACACAGAATGTGTATTTCGGGGATTCCCCGGAGGGCTGGTGGCATTCTGGTAAGTTCGGCCGAAGTTCATTCCGCGTTCTTGGAATCCAGCGCCTTGGATCGTAGCAAAGAGTTATAATAGGATAGAGAGGACAAGTATTCCGCATTTTTCGCATGTTGGCTACTGGGACCGGGTTCAGCCATATTTTTCATTTATACATACTGTAGTGGATTTATATATGTCTGACTTGGTGTAGGTAGACCAAGTGGGACGTTTATGTTCTGATTATGCGGGTTAGTCCCCGTAATATTTCCGAAAGGAATGTGAGTGAAATCGCCAAGGTCATCTTGCTTGGCGGGCGGAACCTGAGGATAGTTCGTGTATAGGCCGCGTGGAGCACTGGGCTCGCTTAGTGCGTGCTGGGTCCGATCTGTTTGGTGCTGAGCCGTTGTGTAATATTCCGGCCTAAGATTTATATCTGTAGGGGGAATATAACGGGCTTGGTTGAGGTACTGAAAAGTATCTTGTGTTTTGAGCAAGTTAGGAGTGAATTTGACACTCGGATCGGCCGGGTAGCCTTGTGTAGAATATCGTGGATATTCCGATATCTTTGTCGAATCATGATGATTGACTTCAGAGCGAGTCTGGAAGGGATCCTCGAACTTTTGTGTGTGTGAGGCTTGACCTAACGTTTCCTTCACGGATATCTTAGGTAGTAAGGCGATCTCTTCGCGAGAATCGAGCCTTTGTCTGTCGCTAGGACCAGCTGACGGGTCGAGTATCGGGTAGGGAGCGTTTCGTGGGCTAGAGCTCGCGACCGCGCCGGGCTCTGCTTCCTCTTGCATGAGGAAGTAGGACGGGCGGCGCTCCATCGATGTACCCGAGTTGATTAACTCGTCTTTAATACCTCTCCGTGTAGGATGCAGGATTTGGAAGGTGGACTCGCTTGACAGAGCTTCTTTCCTTTGCTCGGATGTCAGGGTCCTACCTTGTAGCCTTGAAAAAGGCTTCCTTGGACGATAAATTAGAGCGGATGAGCTGAGTAATTTATCGGCGTGCCCCGGCGGTCGGTTAAGAGCTTAGTGCTACGAAACCCGGGCGACACGTCTAGAACGTCCCTGCGGGCGTACGATCTAATGAGGATATCAATAGATGTACCGGGTGGCGTTCTGACAGAAGAACTACGTTGGGCAATGAGCAGGATAAAAGATCACTGGACTCGTAGATGCCAAAGTGAGATCTGTGAAGAGAGAAGATATGCCTTGTGAGCAATAAATTGCCGTTCTGAAAAGAACTCGTGAGCAGAAGGGTCGTCAGCGTAGAGCGTGTAGAAACTTCGTACTGGTAGAGTGTACTCGTCGAGAGCGGTGAGTGGAATAATTAACCCGGCCAACGCCTCCCTTATTTATACCCGGGGGTGGCGTTGAAAGGGGTGGCCACTTAATGGCTAGTATGCAAATTAGCCCGTTGATTTATTGGGCTATTTTCTGATTGGTTGTTGGGGTGGCTTCCCCGCATCCGTCTCTGAGACGGGGTCCCCGGGGGTGGCTTCTCTGCGTCCGTCGCTGAGACAGGGTCCCCGGGGGTGGCTTCTCTGCGTCCGTCGCTGAGACAGGGTCCCCGGGGTGGCTTCTCTGCGTCCGTTGTTGAGACTGGGTCTCTTGGCCCTCTTTGCTTCTGAACCAGAGGCGGTTGTAATTTGCTCGCCGCCTCCTGGTTGGTTCGTCTATTGTCTCTCGCGCAATCAGAGTTTCTGATTGGCGTGTAGGCTTGCTAGAACCGTCCTTGTTAGTTCTAGAGGACATTTGATTGTCTTTTTGAGTTTTCTCATTCAAGGCGACTTGGTTCGAAATACTTGTCGCGTCTCTCTCGCCCAGTAAGTGTTTAGGGAGGTCGCCTTGTATGTTATTTGATAATATTTCATTATTGAGAGAAAATATCGCATTTTCTCTCTGGTGAAATATTTTGTTTGACGGAGTTATAACTCGACGTCTTATAAACGTTTGTGTGCCATGTCTACCTCTTTTTGGTAGCCCTAAAAAGGGCTGTTGAAAAGAGGGGGTGGTTTTCACCACAGGCGCCCCCCCAAGACGTCGTGTTATCAACGACGACGCCGGTTGGGGAGAACTGGGAGGGACATACGGAATTCCCCGTATGTTACCTCCACCAGTTGGGGCGGAGGCGGAGGTGCAGGCCTCTCGTCCCGCGCCTGGTGTGAGCCCCGACCTCGCCGGTTTCGGCGAGCGCCGCGGGGCGTTCTTGGCCGGCCCGAGCTCTGCCGACGGGTACCAAACCCGCGAGGGTTTGGCCCGCGGCTGCGGCTGGGTCGTTGCGGAGGAGCTGGTTCCGGTGACGTCCACCCCGCTGCGCTCATTTCGTCCCAACGAGGCACGGGGACGTCGCCCGAGCTGATCCACTTGCGTGGCGTAGTGGGCAGCTGGTGAGCGGGTGGAGCTTTGGGTAGCTGCTGAGCGGGTGGAGCTGGCTTCGTGAACGCGGCTGGCGTTCTCCAAATTACCTCTCTGGGAGCGCTGGCGTCTGCCGGTTTGTTCTTCTCGGGTGAAGGCGGGAGCGGGCCGATGGGCGCAGGGATTTCCTCCGCAAGGAGGAAATTCTCTACCTCTTCTGTCATCATCATTTCTTCTTGCGTGGTAGTGGATGCTGCCATAGTCAAGATTGGTATGAGCTCCGGGCCCGGGGCGCTCCGTATTTATATCTCCCACTGCTTCTACCCGAGAAAAGTGGGCGTGGCCTGCTTCGAGCGCAGTCACCCACCTCTCGTCGAATTTGGTAGAGGGGACGCGCCCTCTGGCGGATTTTCGGGGAGTCTCCTCCTTATTTTCTGCCTGATTTGTGCTTAGTGAAACAGCTTCGTCTGTGTTTAGAGTGTAAGCTGGTTTGATTTGCTGTTTGGGAACCTTTTTTGTGTGTTCGCCAATTTGCACTGTAACCGAAAACTTATCTCTTTTAACAACTTTGAATGGTCCTGTGTAAGGACATTGCAAAGAGGAGAGCTGTGTGGGCACTCTTATGTAGACATGTGTACATGTATCTAAATTTTTGGGCATGTTGACGGCATATTTCGTATTATTATGCCTGATATGCGTAGATCGGAAAAAGAGAGGCTCGGAAATGTTCGTAGAAGTTACGAATATGTCGCCTGGGAGCGGCACGTCAATTCCATAAACTTTTTGGAAGGGCGTAGTTTCCGTTGCTGGGTCTACTGCCGTACGCATGGCGAGTAGTACTTTCGGAAGGGCGTCGAGCCAATGTTCGTCCTGTGCTTTGAGAGCCTCTTTCAAGGACCTATTTCTGCGTTCCACCATTCCGTTTGTTGACGGTTTGTATGGCAACGTGTGAGTATGTTTTGCTCCGAGACGTTCCATAATGGAATGAAATAGGTCTGATTCGAATTGTGTGCCCTGGTCACTTGTAATGTATTTAGGTACACCTTTTGAGGCTACCCAAATATTTATAAAGGCGTTTGTGATAGTGGACGTTTCGATGTTGTTAAGAGGGACTGCCTCTAGCCAACCTGTCGCTCTATCGACCATCATTAGGATGTAACGTTTCCCTCCTTTAGCTAAAGGTAAGGGTCCGGTAATGTCAACGTGTACATGGGAGAATTTGGTAGCCGTTTCAAATTCGGAGTAAGGGAGCTTCACGGAGCGAGTGATTTTTGCTCGTTGGCAAGTCTCGCATGCCCGGACCCAGTTGGAGACATCCGCACGAAGGCCGTGCCAAAAATATCTCTGTTTTACCTTATACACTGTAGAGTGTATGCCCGGATGTCCCAAACTGTGAATTTGGCTGATTATTTCGTGCCTTATTTCGTTCGGAATATAAGGTCTTGGGTGTCCTAAGTCCAGGTTACACCAAATCTCTCCTTGAGGGAATTCAACTCGTGTGAGTTTTAGTTTGTCCTCTGCGTTAGGAGGAGAATGAATCTGTGCATTTGAGATGTGCAGTAAAAGGTTGCACTCTATTGTGGCCGTAATTTGTGAAATTTCGGCTACGGACGGACCCTCGTCAGTTTGGGTTGAAATTGACTTTGTTTGAATTTCAACTGGGTCGAAAGGTCTGGAGAGTGCGTCGGCTACGACGTTGTCTTCTCCGGGTATGTGTCGTATGTCACTTGTCATTTGGGAGATGTATGTTAGCCATCTCAATCGCATTTTAGAAAAATGTGCGTTTTTTTTTTAGCATTGTGCCTAGCAGAGGCTTGTGATCTGAGCAAATATGAAAAGAGCGGCCGTCCAAGTCATTGTGCCAATGAATGCAAGCTTGATAAGCGGCGAACATCTCTTTGTCGAACGAGGCTTTATTCTTCCATTGTTCCGGAATTTCTTTACTGAAAAATCCCAATGGTTGGTAAGATTTCGAGCCGTGTTTGTCTGTAATTTCCTGCTCCAGTGCTGCTCCGATGTGTGTATCGGATGCATCGCAAACTATTCTCCACTCCGCTGTAGGGTGGGGATGAGCAATATTGTGCAATGTAGCTTTTATCATTGCGTGTTTTAAGCTGTTGAAAGCTTTTTCTCTCTCTGATGTCCATTCGATAGGGGTTTTGTCATTCTTTTTGTTTGACTGAATGGAGTCATACAGAGGTTGCGCTGTGTGAGCGAATTTACTTGAGCAAGCTCGGTAGAAACCACACATACCTAGGAATCTGCGTAGGCTTCGTACGTCTATTGGCCGAGGGAATTGCTCTATGGCCTCTATTTTATCTCGTTTAGGAATTATCCCTTCTTTTGAGATAGTGAAACCTAGGAAATCGACGGTAGGTTTTGAAAAAATGCATTTGTCAAAACCTACTCGGAGTCCGTGTTTTCCTAGTTTGTCGAAAATTTGTTTGAGGTGGTTCATGTGTTCTTTGTAATTTTTAGAAGCCACCAATATGTCGTCTAGGTAGACAAATGCGAAATCGAATTTCCGCATGACGCTGTCCATGTACCTTTGCCATGTTTGGGCCGCTCCGGCCAAACCCATGCTCATTTTTTTAAACTCATAGAGACCGAAAGGGGTAATAATGGCCGTTTTATGAGCGTCATCTGGGTGCATCAGGATATGGTAATATGCCGATTTTAAATCTATTGTCGAATAGATTTGTGTATTGTGTAAATTCGCTTGGAAAGAGCGAATGTGAGGCGGCGGGTAGGCGTCTTTCTTAGTTTTTGCATTGAGGAATCGGTAATCGCCCGTGATTCTCCATGTTCCATCTTTTTTGGGCACGCAATGTAGCGGAGAAGCCCATTCGGAGTCGGAGGGAGCGATGATGCCCTCTGTGAGCATTTTGTCGAAAGTATTTTTAACCTGAGCCCGTTTTTCGCCTGCCATGGGCCTTGCACGGAAGTGTACTGGTGTTCCTTCCGTGGTTATACGGTGGTAAACACCGTTGTTTTTCCACTTTCCTTGAAGTTTGTTCATTTTATCATTGTATTTTTCAATGATAGAGCGTATGTTTTCGTCCTCTGTGAGCTGTGTGTCCTCTGGTTTAGGACTGTTGTCACGATGAGGAATAGCAGCTGCTATTTGTTCGTCAGTAAATTTTCTGCTCATGACTGCAGCGATTTTTTGATCGGCATAGCTCTTTACTTTATCTTTGTAGATATATTTGTGTTTGACCCGTATTCCGATATCCCAAGCCTCGAGGAATGGTATACCGAGGATCGCTAGATCAACTTTAGTGATCATGAAATCGGTGGTCATGTCTCCGAGGCCGATGTTAATTGTCGTGTCAGCACGCCCTAGTGTGTCTATAGGGGCGCCGTTAGCTGCTGTGAGCTTGACATTGGACTTAAGAATTTTTAAGCCCAATTTTTTGGTGACATTGTGGGGCAGAATGTTCACTTCTGCTCCCGTGTCAATGAGAAAGTCAGTGCCATTTAGTTTGCACTTGAAAAAGAGCCTTTTATACTCTTTAGTCTGCCGGTGTATAGGCTCAGATACACTGGCAGTTATACGTTTTCCGAGCTCTCTGCGTCTGAGGTTGGAACGGTACTTTCTTGTACCGGTCTGTGAGTTTTTTCGCTTGAAACCAAGTTTTTAGGCTGGCTGATAGGCGCTGCCTTTTTGATAGGTTTGGAGGCGGTATTTGCCTTCCAAGTGCAGTATTCTGGGTCTGCACACTTGCGAGTTTCGCTACCGAAACGGGCGTGGTTCCGGCAGAAGTAGGCCGTTGGTTTGTGAGGCTTACGCTCTGCTTGCTGAGGTTTGGACTCAGCTTTTTGTGAGAGGGCCTTTTTGAAACCAGTCTTGGTAGGTTTTGAAGTAGATTCTACTCCTCTTATGTTGAGAGGAGGATTCGCTGTTTTGTACGCGTGTAGCGTATCAGCTAGGTCGAGCCGGGCATTCGTGGTAAGCTGTGCTGCGACCATGCCCCGGGCTTCGATGGGCAGAGTTTCGATCCACTTTTGAGTGATCAAAGCCTCTGAGAAGTACCCAACAGCCTTAGAGTACATTTCATGGTACTTGGTGCTGGGTTTTTTGGCGAGAGATGCGGGGTCCTCGAGCGCGAGGAGCCTGTCCTGCAAGGACAGCCCGTATTCCCGTTGTAGGCGCTGTTTGGCCTCTTCGTAAGGTGCGTGGGGTGCCGTGAGGTAAGCTGAGTCAATAGCTTCCCGCATTTCTTCAGGTACCCACTTGTAGATAGCTGAGAAACATTCGTTCTGCGTTCTCAGGTTTTTTCGCACGCAGTATTGATCGAACTCGGCGAGTGCACGATCAATATTCTTCTTTTGGAAGATAGGTTTTTGGTAATCTCCCATTTCCTCTAAAAGTGCTCGAAAGCCACTTTGTGCAGAGGGTTGTTGTGTGAGATGTGGGGCGTATAAGCCCGGCGGGGGTCGCACGCCCGCAGTGGTTCCCTGAAATCCACTAGCTTCATAAGAGGGAACGAAATGCTCCGTGTCAAGCCTGTTCAAAGGCGGGGTCACCATTTGTAGTGGATTTATATATGTCTGACTTGGTGTAGGTAGACCAAGTGGGACGTTTATGTTCTGATTATGCGGGTTAGTCCCCGTAATATTTCCGAAAGGAATGTGAGTGAAATCGCCAAGGTCATCTTGCTTGGCGGGCGGAACCTGAGGATAGTTCGTGTATAGGCCGCGTGGAGCACTGGGCTCGCTTAGTGCGTGCTGGGTCCGATCTGTTTGGTGCTGAGCCGTTGTGTAATATTCCGGCCTAAGATTTATATCTATAGGAGGAATATAACGGGCTTGGTTGAGGTACTGAAAAGTATCTTGTGTTTTGAGCAAGTTAGGAGTGAATTTGACACTCGGATCGGCCGGGTAGCCTTGCGTAGAATATCGTGGATATTCCGATATCTTTGTCGAATCATGATGATTGACTTCAGAGCGAGTCTGGAAGGGATCCTCGAACTTTTGTGTGTGTGAGGCTTGACCTAACGTTTCCTTCACGGATATGTTAGGTAGTAAGGCGATCTCTTCGCGAGAATCGAGCCTTTGTCTGTCGCTAGGACCAGCGGACGGGTCGAGTATCGGGTAGGGAGCGTTTCGTGGGCTAGAGCTCGCGACCGCGCCGGGCTCTGCTTCCTCTTGCATGAGGAAGTAGGACGGGCGGCGCTCCATCGATGTACCCGAGTTGATTAACTCGTCTTTAATACCTCTCCGTGTAGGATGCAGGATTTGGAAGGTGGACTCGCTTGACAGAGCTTCTTTCCTTTGCTCGGATGTCAGGGTCCTACCTTGTAGCCTTGAAAAAGGCTTCCTTGGACGATAAATTAGAGCGGATGAGCTGAGTAATTTATCGGCGTGCCCCGGCGGTCGGTTAAGAGCTTAGTGCTACGAAACCCGGGCGACACGTCTAGAACGTCCCTGCGGGCGTACGATCTAATGAGGATATCAATAGATGTACCGGGTGGCGTTCTGACAGAAGAACTACGTTGGGCAATGAGCAGGATAAAAGATCACTGGACTCGTAGATGCCAAAGTGAGATCTGTGAAGAGAGAAGATATGCCTTGTGAGCAATAAATTGCCGTTCTGAAAAGAACTCGTGAGCAGAAGGGTCGTCAGCGTAGAGCGTGTAGAAACTTCGTACTGGTAGAGTGTACTCGTCGAGAGCGGTGAGTGGAATAATTAACCCGGCCAACGCCTCCCTTATTTATACCCGGGGGTGGCGTTGAAAGGGGTGGCCACTTAATGGCTAGTATGCAAATTAGCCCGTTGATTTATTGGGCTATTTTCTGATTGGTTGTTGGGGTGGCTTCCCCGCATCCGTCTCTGAGACGGGGTCCCCGGGGGTGGCTTCTCTGCGTCCGTCGCTGAGACAGGGTCCCCGGGGGTGGCTTCTCTGCGTCCGTCGCTGAGACAGGGTCCCCGGGGTGGCTTCTCTGCGTCCGTTGTTGAGACTGGGTCTCTTGGCCCTCTTTGCTTCTGAACCAGAGGCGGTTGTAATTTGCTCGCCGCCTCCTGGTTGGTTCGTCTATTGTCTCTCGCGCAATCAGAGTTTCTGATTGGCGTGTAGGCTTGCTAGAACCGTCCTTGTTAGTTCTAGAGGACATTTGATTGTCTTTTTGAGTTTTCTCATTCAAGGCGACTTGGTTCGAAATACTTGTCGCGTCTCTCTCGCCCAGTAAGTGTTTAGGGAGGTCGCCTTGTATGTTATTTGATAATATTTCATTATTGAGAGAAAATATCGCATTTTCTCTCTGGTGAAATATTTTGTTTGACGGAGTTATAACTCAACGTCTTATAAACGTTTGTGTGCCATGTCTACCTCTTTTTGGTAGCCCTGAAAAGGGCTGTTGAAAAGAGGGGGTGGTTTTCACCACACATACACTCTCGCGAATGATGGGTCGCAGGGCTACGTGAGTAGGTACTGATTGCCCAGTCCGTAGAGAACACTTGAGACTAGAGTCTGGGGAAGGGACGTTCGGCCGAACACCAGCCCTACCTTGCGCCGTTTCTCCAACTATCGTTATCCCAAATTCCAAGATTTTCCCGCCTCCCCTTTGAATCCACTGTACTCACAGGTGTAGCCAGCCCGAATTTCTTGGGCCCGCTGACCCGATGTCATACGGGTAGTTTCCCAGCGCTTAACTGGCTACGCCAAAGACTTGAATAAATGGCGGTGAAGTGGGTACAGTTTTGATAGTTTTCCACCTCTTCCAGCCACAATTTTCATAATTTTTTTGTGAATTTCATACTGAAGTAACTTAAACTATCAACCTTTCGAACTACGTTTGAGTTGTTGAAATTCATCAATTGGTACACCGTCGTTTTACACCTCCAACCAGGTTGCAGAGGCTTCTGTACCAACTTCACCATCGTTTTTAACATCTAATTTCTTTCTACAAGTGGAGGGATGATGGAAAAATGGGACTAAAAAGGTCTAAGGTTGAATCAAACGCAAGAAAAAAATTAAAAGGCCTTTATTTAGCAAAAAATGTTTTATTGAGCAAACAATTCGATCAAGTTAAAGGATTTTTGGGTAACTTCCCCAGGAACAACAAAACGGTATCTACGTATCTTCAAATGGTACGAATCAGTCTTTTCAACATACCTACTCGTAGGTAAGCAAAGAAAACGACTGTACCATCGTCACTACCTAAAACTTAATTTTTTACAATTTTGGCTTCAGGAATTTTTCTTAAAGAGATAGGTAATTTGGATTTCTCGACGGATTTCCGATCCCAAATAGATGTGTAACCAAGGAAATACATTTACTTGGTGATCGCTGTTCAATTGTCGCAGTCCCAGAAGCAGTTAGGCAGAAAACACAGTTCACCTTGATTATCACGTTATCACTAATAGTGTTATCAGCGTCAAAGAGTACATGAGAAGAAGGTGCTCCACCACTCAAGAGGGCTGAAGGGCTGGGTGGTGAAGAGGGCTGCTCCCTAGTGCCCTTGACACAAACCTGTCGGCCATTTTTGCTTGGGAACCCCCCTTTTCCCGCCAAATGTCAATTTATTTGGAAAATCCGTCTTTGTACCATCTTCACCCCCGGATCCCTCTTCACCACCATTTATGGTACATTCAGTAATTTCGACACCATTATTCTCATTGTTATATTCTATGAAAGTGATGATTGGCGTCGTAGAGTAGAGAAAGTATTGGCTCATTGCTGAATTTAGTAATATAGAGATTTAAGTACCTTCGTAATTAGAGATGGTTATAGATGGCTTGATATTTAGCTAGGATTATCTGGATGGTAAAATCGTCGTACGGTCGTTGTATTCGAACACAGGAACTAATATGGCCGCCAGACGAGATTCCCCGCTTGGCTTTTGTGGCAGACGCAGTCCTGCCACCTCTCCGGATTATATGTTCGGATGGATCTCATGGAGGCTTGCAAATCCAACACTCCCCTCCAAGCTTCCATCCAGGCAGCTCCGTATTTAATTTCGCCGGATTACGTAAGGATTGAGAGAATGAATGAGAAGAAACCTTCTCATTCAATTCGATCTGCAACAGTACAGTTCACATACACACATTCCGATTAGTGCTGGAATAACATCAAATTTCTAAATTTAATAAATTTTGATTTGTGCAGTGACTTCGTCAGTGTGTCTGCAATTTGGTCATCAGTAGATATCCACCGGATTGTGATATTTCCTTTACGGTGTTCCTGTCGTACGTAAAGATAAGATAGCCTAACCAAATGTTTCAGAGTAGACAAATCATCTACTTCCGCTAAGCGGATTGCCGGTTTAGAATCCTCATGGATTGTCGGTATTATTTTGATCCCCGCTAACTCTGAACACATTGTACGTATTGAGGCTAATTCTCTGCACGCCGTACTCATTGCAACGAATTCGCTCTCTGCTGAGGAGAGAGCTATGTGATTCTGACGCTTAGTTCTCCAAGCTACCGGATTACCGAAAAGGTAGATTATGTAACCAGTCGTGGAGAAACCCCCTTCGGCCGAGAGTCCTAGGGATGCATCCACGTAACAATCTATTCCATCCCCCTTATCGGAGAACATAAGTCCAAAATCTTTCGTACCTCTTAAATATCTCATTATCCGTATTACTGCTTGCCAGTCCTCCATCGTAAAATTTGACTGTCGTCTACTCAGAATATTAGTAGCATATGAAATATCTGGTCTGACTCCCCCTTGTATGTACAATAATGATCCAATAGCTTGTCGGTAAGGAATCGAATTCAAGTCACCGGGTTGTTTCAATTTTTCATTGACTCCATTCCTATCAACAATCATTGGTGTAGACACCGTTCTATCACAATGAGGGTCAAATTTCTTTAACATCGATTCTATGTGAGACCTCTGAGTAAGACCGATAGTTTTGTTCCTCCGGTTTCGTATGATTTCTAATCCTAGGAATTTTCTTGGTTCTCCCAGATCAGTTATCGAGAATTCCTTTTCTAATATAGATTTTACTTGTTTGCGTTTTTGATTACTATTTGTTGCTAGTAAAATATCATCGACATATAGCAACATTATAGCAATTTGATCTCCGGATTTCCAAACAAACAGGCAGGGTTGGAAAGGATAGGGTTTAAAATCCATTCTTTCCACAGCCTCCTGGAATCTTATGAACCATCTCCTTGGAGACACTTTAAGACCGTAAAGAGCTCTGTGTACTTCACATACACTATGACTCTTTATATCATCACCGGTTTGTAAGTATTCTGCATACCCATCGGGAATTTCTATATATACGAGTTTGTCTAAGGAACCGTTTAGAAAAGCCGTTTTTACATCGTACTGAGCAAGATCTAAATCGAATTTGGCTGCAAGTATTAATAAAAATTTGACATCTGGTAATCTTGCTACTGGAGCGTAGATTTCAGATATATCATACTTATTATTATCGGCAAAGCCTTTTACTACAAGTCTGCTCCTATATCTTATTGAACCGTCTGCCTCCGTTTTCTTTTTGTGAACCCACCTAGTTTTCATTACCCTCACACCTTTCGGTACCGTATTTCGAGGAATGATTTTCCAGGTGTTGCAATTTTCCAAAGACTGAAACTCCGTTTCAATTGCTTCTAACCAAGCATCTGCGTCTGGCGAAGCCAGTGCTTGTGAATAGGTAATTGGGTCCTCCCCTAATTCGTCTGCAGAATTTTGTAGGAAACACGCCAGATTTTCTGCATTATCGAATTCTTCGTAAAATTCGCATTCATCATTTTCGTGAATTAAAACCGGGTTTGATGTCTTTTCTGTTTCTCGTCCGGATTCAACAGAGACATCCTGCACTTGTTCAAAGCCGGATTTAAATGAATTCTCTAATGAAAATTCAACTTGATCAAGTGGCAATTTAACAATTGACCTGTCTCTCAAATAATCCGTGTAAGTCCTACTTTCTACAAAATCTACATGTTTTGATCTCACTACCGTTTTATTTTGGAAATGCAGTAAATTGTAACCTGTTTCACCGCATTCTAATAAGAAACCCAAATTAGCTCTAGGAGCGCATATTTTAGTGACGGAAGCCGTTTTAGTGCCAGTTCAAACGGGGTCTTGAATTCCAACGATTTGTTGGGCGTCCTATTGTGTATATGCACGACATGTCTCATGGCATATGCCCAAAAATGAGTAGGAATTCCTGATGAAATCAAGTTAACCCGGATTTTCTCCTCTAATTCTAAATTGAATCTTTCAGCCGTTCCATTCAATTGAGGAGTATATGGTTCACAAACCGTCAAGGATATATTTTCCCTATGTAACAAAAATTTCATTTCTTCCGTTCTAAATTCTAAACCTCCGTCCGTCCGTATTTCTGACACCTTAGTGGTTTCCCCCGTCAATCTTCTAATTTCTTTTAGACATGAGAGCAAAGCCATATTGACTCCCATTTTACTTCCGAGTTCGTAAGCAAATGCATATCTACTCGCGTCATCCGTAAATGTGACAATATATTTGGCCTGAGACCTAAATGCTCCTGGTTTTAAAGGTCCCATTAAATCAGAGTGCAGTCTCTGAAATGGTATTTCGGCCCTATGTCTGACTTCCGAACATGGCTTTCTTTTTGCTTTCGCCATCTTACAGTCAGGACAATCGAGAATGTTTACACCGAATTTTACATTTTTTAATTCAGGGAGAACTTTACCAGCTATTTCGAGATATTTCTTTGAGGCATGGTTAAGCCTGTAATGCCATGCCAATCCTATGTCATTCCGTAATTGTAAAGTTTCAGCCGGGTTTTCTCCGTGATCAGTGTCAGTTCTCCCCTCTAAACTAGTATCCGAAATTTTGATGGATTTTTCACCGGGTTGATCAGTGATTCTCCCCCTTAAACAAGTATCTGTAATTTCGTCAAAATTCGTATCTTGTTTACGTTTAATTCCCTTTAGTTGTTTCTCCGGATTAGTCATTAACGATCCACCGTGACCTAATTTCAACAATTTCCGTTTTTCCCCCGTACTAAGTTTTGACAAGGGGAGAGAGAAATTGAGCCACCAAAACCGTCCATCAAATGAACCCGTTTTAAGTATTTCATTCGAAATTGGATCACTTATTATCACTCCCTTATCCGTCAATAAGGCCGATAAACCTTTCGCTATTTGTTTTCTAATAGAAAATAAATTTTCTATTAAGTCTTGTGCGTACAATACTCCTTTTAAAACACCGAATTTCCGTTTTTCTTCGTTGTAATATATAATATCTCCGGATTGTTTTATTATCAAGTCTGCGTCCCTAGCATTGTTAGCACATGAAATCCGTGTTGGTGTGATCAAGTCCGTTATCGTCGTAAATACATTTATATCATTAACAATATGCTCAGTAGCACCAGTATCCAAAATGAATTTTAACTTAAAGTTTTTACCGTCTATTAGGGACGCCAGAGACACCTCCGATCCCCAGGAGTGTAATGCAGCTGGCTTTTCGATTGCCTGAGCCCTTGGAGTCGCTATCGCTGCCACCGAACTGTCCGACTCCACATCCGCAAATTGCACCCTGGGAGGAGTTGCGCCTCTCTTACTACGAGCCACAGCCTTTGTCAACCGGTTTTGCGCCGTCGTCAACCGGTTTTGCGCTGGCGTGTGGCTCCGTTTTTGAGGGTTGCTACGACCAGCCCCCGGCTTCGACCTATCCCTAGTAGCTGAGAGAGCTCGTTCTTTTCGTTTTATTACGGGGATGGGGTCACTCGTTCGACTATTTCTGCGGGCCATCTTCGTACTCGCAGTCTGTGGACACCGACATTCAATGGACAGATGTCCAAACCGTCCACAGTTATAGCACATCTTGCTATCGTTTCGACATTCTGCCTTTGTGTGTCCTAATATGCCACACTGATAGCAGACCAATTTCGCCTTTTTGACCCCACTTCCCCCTCCGGATTGGGTCGAATTTTTCCGCCGTTTGCTGAAGGAAGGCCCCCTGCTAAGGAAGGCTTTTCCTACAGCCTGCTCTCTCCTACTATTTTCCGACATCATATCGTACATTGCGAACATCCGATCAAAGATGTCCCGAACCCTCATTTTAGAGTTCTCCTGGAGTGCATCTTCAGCTATCCTGGGGCATGCTTCCGAGATAGCATTAATTAAATTCCTCCGGATTGACCTATCTGTCAGCTCAGC
Organism: Adelphocoris suturalis; assembly: GCA_030762985.1. Lineage (NCBI taxonomy): Eukaryota > Metazoa > Arthropoda > Insecta > Hemiptera > Miridae > Adelphocoris > Adelphocoris suturalis. Next base: position 44,190,646 of record CM061042.1, on the reverse strand, counting down.
CTCAGGGAACCTCCGAATACCCTCCACAAGACCCTCAAATCGATTTTGAAACTCTAATACTGTTTCCAGCGCCGGGTTAAATCGAGTATTCATAAATTCGATTTGCATTGCATGTTCCTTCGCCTGAGTAGGCGGATCGACCGCCTTCTCAATCATGCTCAATGCAATTGATGGCTCGTTCACATCTTTGATCATCGATTGCAAACCGTGATCAATATTGGAAATTATGTACGAGAGTACGATACACTTCAACTGATGAAGCTCTCTCTCCGTGTAGTTTACTGCCGGTTTTATGTTGGGATCGACGAGAAATTGATAGTCGCCACTCGCCAAATCCAACATTACCCTTCGTTTCCACACGGCGATCGACCCTTCTTTCAGTGGATTGCCTCCGTATTTTAAATTGGTAATTGGCCTTACGGCCACTCCGGGTTCTTTGTGGATCTTACAGGCACAAGTGCCCACCGAGTCAGATCCACTCGCCGTTGTGTTTACAACCGGATTATCTAGGGGAACCTCAAGTGTGCGAGGAGCATCCTCAGATCTACCAGAGCCCTGCTCTTCCACCACCATCTCTGACCTCGATGTTGGAGGTGGACCCATGGTCATCGAAGCCAGAGCCGCGAATTTCAGAACAGACTCCTCCGCAAACTGTTTGATCTGATTTTGCATCATCTCATACCTTTGAGCGTACTCAGTCTCAAGCCGAGCCCTGATCGCAACTTCCCTCCTCTCGACTTCCTCGTTTATAAATCTCTTGATCTCTTCCGTGTTCATTGTTCTCTTCGTAATTAGAACAAGAGAAGGGTTACTCCGAATTCACGACCTTCGTTTTATAAACACATCCCTAATCCTAGTATCATCCGGCTTTATGTACTCCGTTCTACAAACACATCTCTAAACTTCGTATCATCCGGATTTATGTACTCCGTTCTATAAACACATCTCATTTCCGGATTTATTTAAGCCTTAGTGGAATCACTCATAACGTTCTATCAACATGGTGTTAGGATTTGAATGCGCCTCGATTGCCACGCATAAATTGGGGTTATCACATATGCCCCGCTACCTGTCTGTCGATTTCGCTTCCTTCGAGAAGGTACTGTCTCTCCGAGACATGCGCGCTGTGCGTAGGTAACAGAGCCTTCGACCATCTAATCTCCCAGCGACACGCTTACAAGAAGACTATCCCGCTGCAAATCCGCTCACCACTGCCGTACTATTAAATCGTATTTCATTCTCGAACTGTAAATCGTAAATTAATAATTCGCTCATTCGCACAAAGTTCTAGCTAACTTTCGTACTTCTTTATTCTTATGAGTGTTTCCACTATATTTCAGCCTTGGCTTGTCATGTTGGGGTGTGCATAGCGTATTAAAACAATTTTAACTCCGTTCTGTTTTGCTCATGTTGTTTATGTTTCGTACATTTTACAATCGTATTCATATTAGGTACAATTCGCAAGCGACAATGAATTTATTTTGCAGCTGAATAAACATCCATGATCCGTTCAGCTCAACTGAATTTTCATCGATCTTTTGACTTTACAAGTTATTCTAACGTTCGTTTGCAAGAATTATCAATACAAACATTCAACACAACGAAGGAGAAAAAGGAAACAGTCCACCACTGCGACCAGAATTAATATAAACTTAATTATAAGTAGGATTACTACTATGCTTAAATTACGTTAACTCTAGTAAAAACTAGACATGTTAGCGATCACAGTGATATCTCCAATTCCTCGTCCGATTCATGTTTCTTGTTTCCAAGTTACATACTCAACTTTTCGTATCAGTTCAAACAATCAAATAAAATATCGAAATCAAATCGTAATGTTGAGTGACTACATTTTCGAATCGTAATCAGAGCAAACAGAAGCCATGGTAACGTTCATGCCGCAGTTTAGCCAAACTGACGAAAAACAAAAATCCGTAGACATGGTAATCTACCAACAAAACTTCGTGTCTCCTCCGTATTTCAACCAACATAGTTGGCACCACTGACTGTCAAACGTTGACACCTCCAACGTCAAACTGGCACCGTATTTTCGTGATTTTACTCTTGAGTGTGGACAACACCGTCATAGTTCTACATTAGTTTAAAAGCTTAGAATTAAACTTAAAATAAACTTATAAATAAACTTATCCACACTCGAGAATTTCCACCATGATGTAGTTGGGGAGTCAATGGTTTGAGACAGCTTTGGTTTGACATTCAATATGGCTTGAGTTTCGAATTGTCGCCTCGTCACGATATAAACAACATGGCGCCGTATTAAAAATCGAAAAATTCCGTAATTTCCTTCGAAAATAATTTTTCTCGTTTCGAACATCCGTACTCATTGTAATATTTATTCAAAACCGTTATTTCGTACTTTGGGATTTTACACAGCCGTATTTTCATGCTCGAGCCTTACTGAATTCCGTAATTCACGAAAAAGTCAACCCAAAAATTTCGATTATGTCAAGTTCAATAACTTCATAACCTCGTTTAAAATCGTATTTCCGTTTTATGTGACTTCTCCGGATTATGACTTTTTCATCGTAACTTTCTGAAATTCCATATCCAGAGAAAATAACTGTTCGATTACCCTCAGTAATAAGTCACAAATTACTGATTCCGAAAAACGAGAATTTAACCTATGCACAGCCCAACAAGTGAGCAAACCCCAATTGCTCCGCCATGTATACATATTGGCTCATTGCTGAATTTAGTAATATAGAGATTTAAGTACCTTCGTAATTAGAGATGGTTATAGATGGCTTGATATTTAGCTAGGATTAGCTGGATGGTAAAATCGTCGTACGGTCGTTGTATTCGAACACAGGAACTAATATGGCCGCCAGACGAGATTCCCCGCTTGGCTTTTGTGGCAGACGCAGTCCTGCCACCTCTCCGGATTATATGTTCGGATGGATCTCATGGAGGCTTGCAAATCCAACAGAAAGAAAGACCGGAGAGGCCTCGGGTAGGTTCGGGACAGTTCGGATTATGACTGACGCTCAGGCCATGACGGTTTTCACGGGGAGACTCCCGAGCGGCAAGCGTTCCTAGCGGGGGAGGGAGGGACGTCCGTATGAAAGCTTCGCTTCAAAAGTAACGGACATCTGATTCGGATGAACGTGAATACGATGGTAGCTCGTAGGAACTCTCCATTTGGTAAATCACTGAAAGTGATCCAGAATTCAACAGGTTGAACCTTAGAGCATAAACATTATGCCATACACGTTTAAACGCTGCTGAAAGCAAAGTGAGTGATTATTTTCCATTCAAAATGTATAATGCAATTCAAAATACCATAAAATTTGCAAAACATTTCACAAAGTGCCTTCTATGGCATAAATGAGGAGGACAACGAGAAGATTTACCACCACCTTCTATGGCTGTTTGCATCTTTGGGCATCTGACCATACGGTCACTACAGTAAATAGAGAACAAGAAGAATTGATAACGGAGTTCTGTTTTTTGTTGTTCTGATTCATTCAATTCATTCACGTATTTTTAAGAATTTCTGTTTTATTTTCCAACATTTTGGTGCAAGTGATATTTGTATCTTCATCATACAGAACTAGGTATGCTTGATGGGTAGGTAATTACGTTTCTCGCAATGTCGTCTATCGATCAGCTGAAGAAATTCGGGTCACCGGATTTCAACCCAGAGAAATGTAGGTACAATTTTAGTCTATCCCTCAATAATTACCCATTAATTTATTTTTATTGTGCCTTCCTCGTGGATTAGGGTGAGGTTTAAGTTATATTTTGTTATGTGTGGTGTAAAACGCTTGTCGAGCTGTCCACCGATATGTCAGTACCTTTTGAGGAACCGCGGTTAATTACTGATAAAGTGTATGATTAACCCCTGGGGCCTATTTCTTAAAACAACAAGTTAACAAGTACAGTTACTTGTAATGCACGGTAAACTAGAACAAGTGTAGAAAAGTTACACTTGTAGAAGCTACGTTTACAAGTTACAAGTGTAGCAGAAAAGAAATGAACAACGTCAAGCAGGATGCCGAAATTGAAGTTTTGTCAGCGAATCATAATATAAAAATGGTGTTAAGTACACTATAGGATGTTTAACGTACATGACAAGGTGTAATGATTGGAAGACAGACAAAGTATAAAGTGAAAAGTGGAGAAAGTCTGTATTTGATTTCATCTTATTCTGATGGCTGGCATAATCGGATTTTTCTCCTTCATTCAGCGGAAATGACTAATCAGTTCATCAAGTCTTAATGCTGCTAGGTCAGGAATGTCATCTGTAACTTCTAGATGATCTTCACACTTCACTTTGTTCTTCAATGATGGGGAGATCCTCAATACCCGATCAGGAAAAATTGCACTGGGTCACGGAGCATTTGAATCTTTCAAGGGTCTCGGAAGACATCCTAAATCTCTCGTTAAACTCAAAAATACCCACGAAATGAGCGTTTATTCATGTGCGAAAAAATCTTTGGCGTCTTCTACGCTGAATGCTTCTTTCTTGTCTGTATTCTTCAGCAGAAGATGATTCCCACATATTAAACACCGAAAAATTGTCTACTCGCAATGGTGGAAAATAACAAGTTTACAGGTGAATGGACGTATGTTAAAAATCTGCTATTTTCCAACATGTCTTATAAATGAGAAAAATCTACTTTTGACGCCCAAATCGTCTGTATTCATCCTTTTATAACTTTTGTTGTCGACAGCTGCGGATAAGCGAGGTTAGAAGTATAGGTGTCTCAAAAAGTTGCGTAACGAATGTATTCTAGGTTCTTCTGTACATAAATATGAGGTGTAAAAAGTATAAATATGTCCTAAAAATGCGTTACAAAATTTTGCTGGTTGTACTGTACATAAAGAAATTCGTAATGTGTAAAATGGTAAAATACATGTCACAGAAGATCGTTAAGGATTTGCAGTTTGAATCCTCTCTTTCAAATTTTTGTATTCTCAAATATGAAGTCTGCCCCTAATTTTGCCAAGCGATCCAATGTTGGCAAGTGCCATGAGTTTGTTTATAGCTATGAAACTTTTGAATTATATACAATAAATTCCATGAGAAAATATTTAGCTACGGAGCACCTTCGATATTCTAAATCTAAATGCTCACTGCTGCCAAAATACTTCCATGAAATTTCCCTCATGTCTGTCAGACTCTTTATACACATCAGGGGTTTGCTTCTTATGTTTCCATTTTGAACGAAATCGGTTTCAATAAAGTTATTCTTATTAACACTGTTATGTCGATTTCTTAGATGTTAAAGAAGTGTCGCAAGTATGTGTGGGAGGACCGGAACTTCTCCGTCATAAAACCAAAATCCAACTGTTTGCTGAAGAAACGTCACAAGCGCTCAAGAAGAATGTCTACAAAAACTACATGCAGTTCATCGAGACTGCAAGAGAAATTTCTCGTATCCTTCATAACCTCTGTATACATAGATACATTTTATTATTTTGAGTGTGCTGGGGTAAGGGCACTCCAGAATTCTAGACTTTTAGATCCGAATTTAATTTTTCAATTATTAATTCATACAAACGTGACTTATAGAGTCTTAGAGGTAAGTGCACAGAATACAGTTTACTACTGGGTCAGTGGAGTAGCCGGATATCGATTTCGGTGAGGCCTACAACCAGGGGGTCTGGGGTGTTTGGAATATTGGAATACCCCTCCGGTCAAAAGGGGGGTGCTCCGAACAATTTTAGAATTTTTTTACGTTGTTTTAGATAACTTTCAAGGCTCCAAGTGCCTTCAAAAGCTTGCCTGCTTGTGTGATCAGATCTTTCCGAGGATATCTCTTCTTCTGAGTTTGATTAATGACATTCATTACTTGAACGTTGAAATGGAACTAAATTCAGAGGCTCATCAACCGAGTCAGGGGCCGGGAACCGAGTTCAAATTCATTGGATGTTACAGAATTTTGGGAGAATCGGTCATAGTCGAGAAGAAGTTAGCTTTTTCTTGAAGTGTTGCCTACCACTGTTCAGATACAAATAAATGTCAATATAAGTTTTTGGTAGACCGATTGGAGTAGTTCAAGTGCTGCTGGAGTTCAGGAATGGTACTTCGGAGCAGTAGTGGATGCTGCGATTTTTGATTATCAGGCATGTTAGTTGTAATCCTGGGAATGACCAACAGTGTAGATCAAAACGGAGTGAATACAGTTCTGAAGTTTTGGAATCTGAAAATATTAAAGGAGTTAGGCCGGCTTCACACGAGGCACTAAGTTGACAGGCACTAAGTTGCCTGCCCTTGGCACAAAGTTGACCGCCGTGTGAACGCTCCCTTCAGACGAGGCAACTTTATCACCATATGGAATCAACTTTATTTCCCAAGGGGACGTTTAGTACGATGTTAGAACCCGAGGAAGCTGGAGCACTTCTTGTGCTTGCTCTTTGCACGAAGAAAGTGAAAAAACGCTGCAAATTATTTCACAAAGGTTTATTATTTTTTCAATTGAGTATGATCGTAGTTTTAGTTGGCTTGCGTACGTCATAAGGCCCGTCCAGACTCCTCGGCGTGTCCCATTTCGAGTTGCCACAACCTATACTTCTATAATTATGTACGCATGTTTATATTTCTCGATTTGAGCTCCTATCTATTCAAATAGTTATTGCCTTAATAATATCATTATCTAACCACGTACGAAAAGTCGAGAGGATATGTTATTAAATATGCGTAGGAAAAGCATTGGTATTAACACACAAATATGACCTAGAAAAAAACATATATTCATGCCTCGAAGGAACGCCGTACCCACCACAAGGTGCCGCGGCGCCTCCTCTCACTCCACCCCCCGCTGACCCCCCTCACCACTCACCGTGACCCCCTGCCAAGCGTGCCAGGCGTGCGTGCGTGCGTAAGTCTAACAAAGCCTTGAAATGACACTTTTTCGCCCGTTTTTGGCCCATAGCATCTATGCGAGTAAAGCGATCGGGATGGTTAAACGTTAGGACCAACTAGACCCCAAATGGAGTCTATGTGTGAAAGGACGGGTTTTTTAAGTCAATTCTTAGGCCTTTTATGGCCCGGACGGCGAACGGCGGACGGACATTTCAAATTTGGATTCTACGCACCTTGAAACGTAAAGTGACAAAGTTTGAGGGGGGGTTATAAAAATTTTTTGCTACACGATCACACAGGCTTATTATTGGAAATAATAAACCAAAAGGAGGAGACCACGTCGAACATAGACAAACATATCTATGTCAAAAACGCGGCAGGCCGCTCGTATGTAGATACTCTTTTATGAGAGAAGAGCTATGAGCATTGAAAATATCTCAGTTATTTCAATGTTTTTTATTGTTTTAAATAAAATAACAATTAGAAAACATAAAATAATTATTAACCCAAAATTACTGAATTTGCTGTAACCTAGTCTCGACGGTGCCCAATTCTTCCACGAATATTAATTCACGTCGTCGTGGTGATAACATTGCTAGTATACACAATCATAACAACACCTAGGTACCTTGTTTATAGGTTGCGTGACGTTTTTTTCTTTGCGTAACAAAATTTCCGTTATACTTCCGGGATACTTCGTAATAGGTCTTGGTTGTTGACATTTGGTAATATAGGTAAAATTCTTAATTTAATAATTAGGTACTTGAATAATTCAAATAATTTTGATGAAATGTTCTTACTGATCCCACTCTGTTGTGTTGGCTCCAAATCATCAAATCCATCATGACACTTTCGGGCCACTTCCCTCCACGCCTCACTTTTTTTAATTTTGTCCCCATAATCGCTACACCTCATGTCCCATATCGCGGGACAAATCCGAATAGATTCTATAGAATTTTCTATATTCAAACCTCGCAGAGCTATGCCTTCCATGGTGGCTCGAAGCTCGAAGTTGACTCGTGTGAAGACGCTCATTGGTGCTAGTGTCCTTTGAGTAGAACCAACTAGTGGGGATGAGAACGGTGCAGGCACTGTGCCGGGCTCCCACGTGTACGGGCGGACGAGTTGACCGCGTGTGAAGGGGTTCGGGCAACTCCCATTCACTTTCCACAGAGCTACACTCCTTGCACCCGCCCGTTCACATTGTGTAATCTCAAAACCGCCTCGTGTGAAGCCAGCCTTAGTGGTAATTGATAGAATTGACATACGTTGAATCTGGTCAACAGAAAACACTAATGCCTAGTCAAACCGATCAGTAGAGTAGTGTGGAGACTTCCTTAGAACAACGTTTAAGATCTACTTCTAAATAAAACAGAGGTTTCAGGACTGCATCCAATAACGAGCCCTTTATAAAGATGCCAGAAAAGAGTTGGTACTCTTTCAACTAGGTTAATTAATTTTAATGGATTTTCGTGAGGAGGTGTGATGGGGGGAGAAGTTAATTGAACTATTTACGCTATTCTCAACAGATTTTGATTATTATCATTTTTCAATTACTGGTTTACTCTTTTGCTCTGTAGAACATTCTTAGTTAATTAAAATTCAATAACTGGGGGGGGGGGGGGGGGGTGTCAAACGTATCGTGATGTTTTCTACCAATTTGTAAAAGCAGTTCATTCATGTTAGATTATAATGGGGAACTTTCATGTGTTGGAATTTCACAATTTAGGCCTCAGATTCGGATTCAGCCAAAAAACCTCCATGATCCAATTTTCAGCTCAAAAGACCGTTTAATTTGGCCATTAAACGGCTAGGAAGATCACGTGTGACGTAGTAGTGGAAGGGAGCTGAGGGATCTCCCCTGGCGGGCGGGTACCGTGATGTCATCTTGCAAATGAATCTTCTAGAGCTCTGTTGATGGTCAGACACCCATCATATGGACCCCTTTTTGGAAAGATCTAACTTGGATCTTTCTGATGAGCAATTAAAAAATAACTATGCGAATTCCCCATTGTGGGGGTACCAGTAAAATCGCGATCTGTTCAACATTCTGTGATGTGCTTTGCTTGAATGAGGAACAGCATGCACTGAAACTTTGGGATTAGGAACAGGTTCACAACAGACCATCTAGATTATCTAGAAATTTCACTGGTGAAATAATTATGAGATCTGTATTGAACACTTCTGCAATTGGAATAAGAATGCCTAGTTTTTTATGGTAATGCTCTCACGTCGTGTTGCAATTCTCCCATTACCAGACGTTCCTCTCCTCCATTCATATTTCATTGACACACTTAAATTGTCTAAAATTGTCATAATTCGTGGGAACCATAACATCATAAGTGAACCTCTATCAGTAATGTCATCCCACCAAGAAGTGGTGCTTTATCTTGTCTTGTTTTGGGGAAACTACAAGTTTCAGTGGTAAAATTATAGTGGGATCTGTATTGTACACTTAACTGCAATCAGAATAGGTATGCCTCCACTTTGTGCTACAATTCTCCCATCATAAGACATTCCCCTCCTCCATCCATATTACACATAAATTTTCTAAGGTAATCATAATTCGTGGAAACCATCAAATTATAAACGAACTTCTGTCAGTGGCTTCACCCCACCAAGAAGTGATACCTTATCTTGTCATCGTCTTCTTCAACTTCTACCTCCTTCCTTCCTCCATGCCTTGTGGCCAGCATGGAGGTAACAATTCTCTACAATGTACAACCCTATAGGTAATGCATGCATTACTTACCGATATGTTTTCTTAACAATCCCCCTTCGTTCAGACCTTGAAGGTGAAATGTATCAGCTGTCACACTTACTTTCGGAGCAACGAGCACTTTTGACGTCTATGGCCTCAGTTCCTCCTCCACTCGAGGTTGGTAATTATCTATAAGTTATCTGCTAATTAAATTAAGCCCTGGAGGGTGTTCAGTACTATTTCGAAATAGTCAACCTTTGACAAGGTAATGAGGTTGTTAAACAGGTAAAACGAAAAACTAACAAGTTTGATAACTATGTATTAAGGCGACATGAGGCAATACCGCTAGGGAGCCAACTATTATGGCAGTGAAATGATTATAAATTTCTTCTTCATTTATTGCAACAATAAGGACCACTACAATGAACATAATTTACATGTAAAATCGACAGAATTTACATTTAATACTTGATTAATTAAAAATATTAATCCAAAGATTACAGAGTGATGAAGAATGAGGAAACACAAACATTTTAGTATAACTACAACCTACCACCATCTTGTTAATTTATCTCTACCTCTTTAGAGGGTCATGTGATTAGCGAGAGTGTAGTCAGTTTAACAAAAGTAACGCTTCACGGAGTAACTCGACTAATTAATAATGACGAAAATGGCGGCGTTCAATAACATAGATATAATGACAGACCCCAGATTATTTAGGATTCAACAATTAATTTGGAGTAGTATATTGAAAATGTATTGATTGTGCGATTTCAATGTAATAAATTTGACTAGACAATGAGGGCAAGCCGGATTTGAATTGTAATCGCAGCAAACCTGGCAGTATGGAGGTAGGTGAGAGTTCGGTGTGGAATTGAATCCTCCATCATCATGTAACCTCATTGAATCAAACTGCTGATTTCGCTGTGATTTGTAGCCACTAATTTATTTGCTATTCAACATATGATACTAATCTGTATGTTCAACTAATATGTATTTTTACCATGAGATTGACTATTTATGTTATGCATTTTTCAGATGCGAGCTTTCAAGCATCCAGACCACCAAACTATACACATCATTAATGGAAAAGATCCAATATAGATTTGTTGTTGTATATAGTTTGGCAGCATGGGTGCTCTCAAGCTCGCATCTCAAAAATACATAACATCAAGTAGACCAGTTTGTTGTTACTATGTAATTTCAGATGGAACCCGTGGTGGAATGGTACTTAGGGCTAGGATGGTTTAGCTGCAGGATCAATGTTATAGTTGAATGACTGTAAATCTGGTCTTGCTTGTGGTTGTTCTCGTGAGTGCTTTGGTTCTTAGTTCAATGTGCGATTGTCAATTTTCAAATTAGTTAAGTGATCTGTTTGGCATTGCGTACGGCTTTGTACTCCGCTTCTGCAGATCCTAGCTTCGAGAGTACCAGACCATCAGTTTGTGGTACCAGTTTTGTATGAAAAATTGATGCTCCTACATACTTATTTTGGAGTATAGGAGGTGTAGTGTATTTTGGCGTGGTTAATACATGAACTTAGGCATATCCTAAGAATCTGACAGTATAAAAAATCCCCAGTTATGATCTCTGTTGTTTTTCAATGGCTTCGCACGAAGGGACGTGGTTCAGTCAATGCCAGCATCAATGAACAGTAGGGCAGTGCCACAGCTCCTTAACATTTTGAACAGCAGCGATTCCCCTTTTGTGGATCCAAAGAGGCAATCTAATTGAGATCCAGAAAACCTCTACCTGAGAACAGAACACTTACCAGTAGGTGCTGGTGGTCGAAAGTGAGTGAGAAATTCCAGAAGGAAGCGAAAATGTGGCTTAAAGTTCTCTGGAGAAACTACTGAGGGTATAGGTCCACAAGTTAATCATGAGCCTTATGGACGGAGCTAGAATGGTTGGAAAGGGGTTGGGGAGGGGCTGAAGGGGGGGGGGGGACTCCCCTTCGGACTTTGCGTGCTAGCCAATAGGAAATATGTCGAAGGGCTGCAGGTGCAACAGCCTCGCATGCTCAAAAATTTCTTTATGTACTTAGGTACTTTTCTAATAATAAAATGTAGTCCCAAACTGTAAATAGTTTTCTGCAAGACAGTAGGTGCACTAAATACTTCTTTATTCTTAATGAATTGAGCCTTGTGAAAAAAACACTTGTTCTAGGGGAAAAAAAATCACTTCTGCTAACAACTGAAAGCAAATATCGAATGGGCTCCTGGCATCCTGCAGAACGTGGGTACGATGGGAGGGGAAGGTGATGGGGCTATTGTTGACCGCTCAGGCCCACAAGGCTCCTGATTACCTTGCCGACTTCCACATCGCACAATAAGTCCCTTGCTCGAGGGAATTTGTCATTTCGAATGACGGATTTTGCCTCTTTTGTTCCATTTTGTGTTCCGCGTTAACACTTGTGGTCGGTATTTGTGCCTATCTAACATAATTAGTTCTTCCCAAACAGCGCATGCATCAGATGTAGTACATACAAAGGTTCCCCATTAGAATTGTCCTACATTCCAACATAGACTTTGTGCGGAATTCTGGCTATGGATACTCAGTCAGCCTTAGCATTAGAAAGTGTCTCCAGAGGTCAGGATGATTTGTCAGAGATAGCACTGTTGCCAGGGAATAGGTATTACCTTCTATTTCCATAATGAGTCTGAATTAGTCAGTCTTAGCGACATGGAAGAAGCGGAATTTCTCCATCTTGGAGGGGAAAACTTGCTACTGACTGAGAGAACATTAGGCAGAATTGCATACACTAAAATTCGACATTTGATAACATAATGATTATATATTTTTTTCAGGTTGCAGAATCAAGTGGAAAAGAAGAAAAACGAACGGATACACTCAAAACAGTTATGGAAAAAGTAGAGGCTTGTCCGGTTCGTATAATGTTCCTTTGTTTTTCATTATTCCCAGTTCCATTCAGATCTCTGATTTAAGTTACGTATAATCCTTTCCATTTGTATTATGACCAAATAAGTAGTAAACATTACAATTATAATAATCTCTTCGTATTTTTCTTCATATAAAAAGTAGTTACGCGATAAAGTAATTGGTGTGTTGGTACTCACCAATGAGTCATTGCACCCTGTTTGGTAATTACTGTGCTGATACTGGTGCCAAGGAATTAGCACAAAATGGGTGGATCCTGATTCACAATAATATAACTTACACAGATCTTATAAAAATGATTAAAAACAATAAAATTAATCGTGGAAAGACCAGCATGAGCGATGGTCCACTGGACAAAAAATGTTATACCCAATCCTACCAGACTTCCGTAGTACCTGCCGATCACTACCTAAAACTCTCTCAATAGGACTGCTCCTGGGAAAGATGTGATCCATTATGAAATGTTTATCAATCTTCCACGGGAACAAAGGCGCACTCTCTTGAGGCTGTACAATTCCATCTATGCCTCAGGCGACTATCCCTCTGCCTGGAGGGAGGCTCTCATTTTCCCTCTGCACAAAGAGAGCAACGACTCTTGTGAAGCTGGCAGTTACAGGCCCATCTCCCTTACATGGTGCATGAGCGAGATCCTGGAAGCAATGGTCAACTACCGCCTGGTGTGGTTTTATTGAGAGCAACTGCCTTATCAGCCAGTATCAGGCTGGTTTTCGCAAACGATTCTCAGCAGTTGACCAACTCTCAGCTTTTGAGAGTTACATTCAGGACACCTTTCTGGTCAGGGAGCATGCTATTGGTGTGGTCTTTGACCTAGCCAAAGCCTATGACACCACTTGGCGTCACCACATCTTAGAAAGGTTACAGCTGTGGGGAGTGGGTAGGCCAATGCTGGGCTTCCTCCGCAGCTTTCTCTCACATCGAAAATTCATGGTGAGCCTGGGGAATGTCTTCTCTGATCTCCATGAGAATGAGCACCCTGTTTATGGTCGCTAAAAGCCTAAAAACTTTTCAATGCTCTATACATTCATGATAGGTAAACGAGGAAGCTACGTGCCACACCCAACTTGGCAGACGTTTTTTATTTATTTTTTAAAATCTAATTTATTTCGTATATTCCTACTTATTTATTTTCATTTCTTCTCTCCGTTCCGCCATTCACATTTCAATCCTCCTCAATCTCTCCTTCTCACAATCTTGAATGAAACTCCCTCTTATAACTGGATTGCCGAAAAGATCTGCATGATCTTCATAACCTTGAAAACCTATACCTGGCAAGGTCAATCGAAGGCAGTTTTTGCAGGAATCTGTCACAAAACACACACACTCCAATGAGCTATATACCTCTTTGATATTTTTGAATGAGTTCGATACATCAACAAATGAAATGATAGGTCCCACATCTATTAAAGTGTTTTGTATGTTAGAATAATGTATATTCTTATCCTTTCTTAATTAGTTTTAGCCCAGATGCTGATTTAGTAAGTTTTCAGGTTTTGACAGAAGTGGAAGGCAGAGACCTCCTCCACGAAGGCGATTTGGTCGAATTAGACGTCCTGGAAAACACGGCCATCCACAGATGTCATGCCTACCTCTTTACTGATATGGTCATGATCGCAACCTGGATATCAGACAGGTGAATTTCCTTATTGACTGGGCAGATTTAAACATTAGGTAAATGCAGCGAGTTTTGGTTAGTAGTAGTTGAAGTGCAGTTAGGCTAAAACTACACGCGGCCTTTTTTGCCATTTAGCGAATTTTCGTAGAAAATGAAGCTATTGCAATAGCTCCAAAAATGTTGAAATAATATTGTCGGAAAATTTCTTCATTGAAATCCGTATTGAGACATTCTGAAACGATTCCTAGAGTTTAACGCTTTTTTCATATTGAAGTAAAGTAAAGTTCCAGGTTGGGGGCTTTTCGTCTGGCTGCCTCGGGCGTCGCATACGTCATCAGCTGTCCTCCAAATGGAGGATCTGAATTCGTCCTGACGATTTTCCTTAAAGCTACTCATTGCCTCGCTCCCTTGAGTGGAGAGGGGTTTGCCGTACAGAAGCGTGAAAATTACTTGGACGTCTGACCCTTACCTAGGCGGTCGTCACCCATCCAAGTACTCACCACGCTCGATGTTGCTTAACGCTAATCGTATATTTGTCATTCCAGACGATAACTGTCCTTAAGATTGAGATAAAAAATCCATTCTTGCGCCAAAAAATCAAGCTTTTCAAACTAATGGATGAGTTCATTGGCCAGCACTTTTTGAGCACATTAAATTGGTCAAATTTCAAGAAATGTGCTGAAAAAATCATCAGTAAAAATGGCTAATGAAAACGGCTAAAAATCGTTAAATTGATATTTTTTTGGTATAATATTGCTCAAATAAAGTTTATCAACTATGAAATAGAACTCGCTTGCTGCAGGTCATTTCTATCGTATTTTTTTATCTTCACCCACCTGGTCTGCCCTTGTCCACTCTGCCACTGACAACTTGGACATTCAGGATTACGGCAGACCCATTGGGCTTGACAGCAACGCTATCTGGCTTCTTGCCCCCGTCACTCGGGATGTGATAATGTATAGTCTCTCTAGTACTTCTCTTTGAACACCTCACCAAAGTGGCTAATGTTGCCACCCGGACAGCGTGAAAATGGCGATATTCCCGGGCCCCAATGCCTTCTGAAGCCCATTTTACTTACTGGAAAGAAATAGGGGATTCAGAGCAATGCCGGAATTCTTTACCACCAACTGTCACATGAAATGCAGCAGCGAACTCAGCAGTTGAGCTGGGTTTTGGAGCAGCAAATAACACTCACACACACTCCTTTCCCTATTATTAGAATGGAATATAGCTATCAACATCCATGATACAGTTTTATAATCATTACGACTTTATTTCATATATACGTGTTATTTTTTTTTAGGAGGGGCCCGGCTAAATTCAAGTATGAAGCAACCTACGAACTGGGAAGCTTTGCTGTTGTTAATGTTCGGGATTTGGGAAGTGTCAAACATGCTTTCAAACTTTTGGTTTTCCCAGACTCCCGTCTCTTCCAATGTGCCAATCACCAAGCCCGTGTAAGTTTCTGAGTATCATGATCATACAGTGCAATCTCCATCGGCTTTTAATTTATTTGTACCAAAAAGCTTAAAATCATTTAAATTTTCCTTTAAAATTTTACAGTAGGTATTTGATTTTTGCATTGTGGTAAAATGTGTGCTCCGAGATCCTGTTTCAAGTCCCACCTTGAGGATAATGTGCCTTTGGCCTGATCTATGCTTTCCTTTCCAATAAATGTAGATTAGACAAAATGCCGTAACTATCGGTATGTAGTGGAGGGATGCAAAGTAAACGAAGAAATGGATTAAGGTCAAGACCAGGCTGGGGTCAGCTAAGTGATTATATGGACTGACCCTGGTATTACATGCAATACATACGTCTATTTAACCAGTGGCGAGGCGTCCAGTCATTGCTAGATGTGGTGATAACTAGCAGAATCTGAAGATCATATTTTTGGTTTATTATTTTCAATAATAATCCTATGTGATCGTATAGCGAAAAATTTTTATAACCCCCCCTCAAACTTTGTCATT